>CAXAMN010017446.1:84538-266360 GCA_963970005.1 Durusdinium trenchii
AAAAGCATCTGAAACCACCCCTTCGCCACGGCTTTAACCCATTGAGTTCTGCTCCAAACGAGCCCCAATTCCTCGGACGTTCGATGTCAAACGGACGCTCTGGATCCCTAGAAAAAAGACAATTTGCTAGCATTTTCCACCACTAACCAACCTCCCAAAAAGCTTCCACCAATAGATGAAACCACCCCTCCGCCACAGCTTTAACCCATTGAGTTCTGGCGGATCTATCATTATTCCCTGGCGCGCTCCCCCTTGCGTCGGCCGGGGTCGGCGGATATTGCAGGTAGATACAGGTGGTGTGTAGGTTCTAGGCCATCATTGAAGGCAAGAACATGTATACCCGTTGCTTTGCTGCATTGAAGACGTCTCCAGACGTCATCCGATCAAACGGACGGGTCAGCGTCCATCAGACCGCTGTGGTGTCCACCACAGCGGTGACCATCGTCCCGTGTGGAAGATGTCATCTTCAGATCAGAAATACCGTGGATGACGTGAGGCAGACAGCAAATCACAACGGGACGTGACATACTTGGTGCAGTGCAGAGGATGTGGAGATCACTCAGTTCGACCCCCTGAAAGAAAAGAAATGGATTAGACCCATTGGGCCATGGGGTCCTCCCTATTGAGAGTGCCCACACCTGTGTGCCCTGTGTTCTTTTCCGATTCAATCCACAAGATGCGCAGCTTCGGAGGATCTTGATTTCGGAGCACAGCTGAGGATCTTTGTGCTGGTCATTGTGCCGAAGATCTTGATTTGTAGCACACTGCCCCTTGGTTCTGCAGAGGGATCTTGTTGAAGCCACCGAGTAAACCCACCTACTGTAAATGAACCTCATTGTTGACTGTTGAATTGCAAAAGATGCATTTCGACAATGCCCGTGCAAGTTGCTTTGCCAAATGGTATTGCTGCATTCTACTTTTCTGATCGTTTCTGACGTTGTTTCAATTGTACCCTTCTCTTTGTGAATGGGGCATGTATATATACAGTACAGGGTTTGCCCTTGTGCTCTCTCATTGTTTGTTTTATTGAACTCCGATTGATTTCTTGTTGCCATTTCATCAATCCTTCATTGGTTTGTCAATTACTTTTGGTATTTTTTGGTGGTTGACCATTGGACATTGCGTATCATCATTTGCTGCTTGGTGCTTCATGGTACTTCACATGTGAGTTTCAAGTTCCTTACAAAACAGCCATCACATGTTTATGGCACAAAATTAAGCAATATATTATGCATTATTTGCGAAGGACTTTTTGGGTTCACTACTCGAAGAACATCGAAAAACCTGCACACGACACGTAGAATTGAGAATCCACCAAATCCCAAAGATCTTGTGTGTGTGTGTTTTTTTTTTTTTTAAATCAGAATCTTCTTCAATATTCACCCCAGAACAACGTCACAAAGGTTGGAAAAAAAAGGCCCTGTTCACTGGGAATGAGAGACATCTCTGCCTTGTTTTAACAAGTAAACCTAACCTTACTTCGAGTGATCCGCATCTACCCAAAAGTGACTGCAATTCATTTGCACAGACTGTTTTTGCATCCTTTCAAAGCGAGTAAGAGCGCACATGTCAAGCACATTTCCATTCTTCTGCAGTACGTGTAAATCACGACGCTTTGAACGACCAAGGATGTGGCTGGGCTGCCAGTGGCTTACAGCGACGAACTCCTTTTCAGATTTAGTCACTCGGCACCAGACGCACTCCTGTGGTGCCGATGGTGGAGGTCTCGGTGCGACGTGGACGTGGCCCCATCGGTGGTCCGGTGGTCCACCCCCCCCAATCGGGTCCCTCGCGAAGCTGCCAATTCACCGAAATGAAAGTATGTGAGGATATGTGGGAATATGTGGGAGGTTAATTAACCTGAGGGTGGATGATGAAGTTGCATCCAAGTCCATCTTACTGACTTCATGTTTTTCGGATAGGCACCACTTGGAAGAGGGAACCACGGAAACACTGCCTGCACTGTCACACCTGCTTCCAGGTGATGAATAGCATCGCAATGGAGTTCGCAAGGGCCTGAGCTTCGCGACTGAGAGTCCGGCCGCGTCGAGTGGAACGGAGGGCCCTTGCAAGTAAGCCAGTAGACCAGTGCTGTGACGACTGTGAAGATCCGTGCGAAAGATTCATCGATGCATCTTGGCTTTGTCATTGTTCCTAGCACAGAGCCCGGCGGGGCCCCTGACATGGGTAAAAGTCCAGCACGATTTGGAGAACCAGGTGATGGAGCTGAAGGGGCGATGCCAGCTTTCCCCGGTGTAAATAAATACAAAATATAGATTAACATATAATTAAATGCCTGGTGCTTCAGAGCCTGATGAAATTTCAAGGTTCAAGAGATGGCGATGAGACGGGGTTTTCAGCGGCTTTGAGACGGTGTTCATTTGAATTCCCATGTTTTGTTGCGCTGTTGGTTTTGGACAAGAACGCTTGTTCTTGTTGCAGCAAAACGGATGGTTGGTAGGAAAGCATCGTTGAGATGTGCTGAGATATCGCTATTTCGGTTCCACAATTGGCATGGTGAAATCTTCATCCCACCACCACCACCCACCACCCACCACCCACCACCCACTCCTATCATTGCACTGCTATGAGACAAGGGCCGGATGGGGTAGACAAGGGAAGATCAAAGGGTATACAAGCGAAGATTGAAGTTCTGTTGGTTGCTCCAGGCAGGTGAGATATGGGGGTTGCAAGGCATATCTCACAGAATTCGGCAATTGGACGATTCTTTGAGCATCCTTTGTTCTACTTATATAAAAGCATGGTGCCATGTTCCAGTTGGCGGAGCAAAAAAGCCAACAACTGCTGCGTTGCTGCTTCACTCTTGCTGCGTTTGATGCTTCACCTTTGCCCATGGTGCCTGCAGGTCACGGGTATCGACGAGGCTCTTTATGAGACGTTGCTGCCGGTGGCGCACAGGCGACCAGGGCGACCGCGTGCGCTGCAGCCGGAATCGTCACTTCCTGCCCAATCGGGATGAATCGAACATTGATATTTGATGATATGTTACATTATACTGAGTACATGTTAGATCATAATTAGTAATCGGGTGTAATTAGTGTATATATTAGTGTAATTATATAGGTGTAATTAGATGTAATTACATTGGTAAATCTATTAGATGCAATTAGTGTGTATAATCTATACCTAGGGGTGTCCTATGACCTGTAGCCGGCAGTCGGTAAACAAGGCCCTGGGAATGATGCAGGAACGTGGCGGTTCGTTGGATCTGACTGACATCGGTGTGCCCAGAGTACTCGGAGTCCGGAGTCCTGTTGGTTCTCAAGTGTATCAGTACTCCAAGAACCATATATACCACACAGCGAATAGGCTAGGATTGACCTCCACGTGATGCTGCAGCAACAGATTGTGTAGGCCTGACCGCCATTGCTACCGTCCAAACATGGACCCGTATCAATTCTTCCAACAGTCCAACAGGGTTTTGCGCCAAAGGAGCTCCTCAACAAGCTGATAGTTCATTCCAGGTCTAGTTGACATCATGTTCCAAACATCCTTTTCTAGTTTCCAGCAGGCAGGTTACCACCTCCCGCCCAAGTCTGTGGCCGGAGGCAACAAGTGGCTGAGATCAACTTTGTTCGCTACAAGCCAAAAGATAGTGGGTCGCATAGGCGCCGCGGGGCTCGCTGTAGCGGAACAGTCCAGGGCAAGACATGAGTGTGAAATCCAATGCCCTGGGCACTCCCAAAGAGAGACTCCCAGAGTCTTTTTTTTCTTGGTCAGGGTGTCCATGTTGGAGGGAGCTGACCATTGTCCAGGTTATCACCCATATATTTGGCCAAATACTCAGGATCCAACAACACACTCCCCCCCGCAGTACGAATGTGGTAGCCAGCGGCTGCTTTCAAAATAGCCAAGTGTGTCTCTCCAGCATCTATACCTCGCAAGCTAGAAACCGTCGCCAACTGCCCGGTGACAAGCGTGAGTATCATGGGAAACAAGCAAGACCTTGCATTGCTACACCGGGCTTCTCCAACAGACGATCAAACTGGAAGGACTGGCCTGGGCCCCAAAACATGAACATGGGCATGGGCACGGAGTTGCAGGCATCCGTGCAGTTCTCGAACGGAAAACTCCATGCATGACACACCACTTTTGCCTCAGCTGGTTGTCTGTCAGGGACAAAGAGTTTGCTGCCTTCAAGCGGTCCTTCATCTATTTGTGGGAAGCGCCCAGCTGATGGGGCGCTCGCCTTCGATCTTGAGGGGTCTCGTGGCGCCCAGGTGCTGGGGCACGCATAAGATCGCTGTTACCCAGACACTCCATGTAAAACATATGTTCCTACATTGGGGTGGAATGAGGGTTCTGTTACAGGTTCAATGTAGGCATATATGCCAGTCCCATGGATGGTCTGGGTTATATGACTGTTGATGAATACGCCTCCCCAAAAGATTCCCTACTTGGATGGTCGTTCACATTTGCATTTCCGGGGGGGTTATGCATGGACATTCTTGTTGAGTTCCGGCACCCAGTGCATGGTCAGATGTTTCATGATGTTCCATGATGTCCCTATTTCTGCCCGTCTCTGACGGGTTGTTTTGGGAGCGTTTGCACATGTTTCGACGTTTCTTTCTGTTAGACAGCACACGACTAAGACGGCACACGACGCAGATATCAGCTGACACAGCTGTTTGGTCTCACTGACGATTTCGTCGGTGGGACCAGGTGTGTGGCACTCACCTTTGTTTTCGTCTACAAAGTGGCTGGGCCCGGACGCTCAGATGGTGTCTTTGGCAGAAATAGGTCCTGGTGCTCCCTGCCAGTTTTGGGTGGATGAAGCAATGTTTGGCAGACTGTTCACAGGTAAGTGTTCACAGTGAGTGAATGACTGAAAAATCCTAGACATTGGACATCGACTCTGACAGACAATTATTGTTTCACACTGGAAATTCCATGCATGTTTGAGGGAGGAGACCTTCAGCCCCCAATTTTGGGCGGTCATAAACACCCCTGAGATCGCCTTTGTAAGATCCCGTGGATCCCCTTTTGGGGGAACGAGAACCCCGGTCAACGATGACTGAGAACTGCGCCAGGGAGAGCTTTCGGAGTGCCAAATCCGATGGATGTCATCCACCCCGACAACCCTGCTTTGCTGGTGGTTCTTGCTCATGCGGTCCCCCCCACCCCATGAGTTCTTTTTTGCAATAGCCTGAAGGCCTTGAAGCTGGAAAAATCCTCACCACCATTTCAATACAATTATGATCAATTATGTATGTATATATACATATATATGATATATATGATATACTGTACACATATCATTATACATTAATATATTGATAGGAGCATGTATGATAACTCAACGAGCAAGATATTAAGCATGTACAGTAAAAATTACTGCAGTACGGCATTTTAAGCATTCACAGAACAGGCGGGAGCCATGTACAATTCGCCGAGCTCGGAAGGATTCTCTCCAGGGGTTGGAGCAACAGATGTATGTGAAGAATATTCAGTACAAGTGGCTCCAGGATAAGGTTTCCAAGCTGCAGTCACGTGGCCAAGCCCATGCGGGCTTCTTGGAAAAAAAACTCGGATTCGGCAGATAAAAATGCCAAGGCCAACGAGGAGAAGCTGCAGAAAGCACCAACGAAGCTGGAGCAGGCTCTTGCGGAGATTGTGGCAAGCCATGCGAAGATGCAGAGTGAGAACAAGCGGACATGAAGAATGACATCGACGCCTCCATAATAATATGGTGCATGACATTGCATCAGAGGCGGAGGCCACGATGACGGCACTCGTGAGCCTTGGATGGAGGATGTGTCGACCACCTTGCAGCAGATGCAAGAGAAGCAGGACGACACGACACAAGGTCTGATAATTTGACGACTGCAGCATGGCAAGTATGCATGGTGTGCTGCGGACATGCGAGGGTGGATGAAGACTTGGACCAGCTGAAGACCCCACGCGGCGCGAGTCCTCTACTGCACTGCCGTCTTCACCTAAGCCATCTTCACTTGAGGCAGTGGCTTCAATCGCCTCGGAGCACACGCACTGCAGCTCCTTGCCAGCGGTCCGCTCCAACCTCTGCACCTCCCGCTCCAGGGCCAAACGCTTCTTCAAAGTCTCCTCCTCAGCTTCCTCCACCTTCGTTTTCACCTCTCCATTGCAAACCAAGTTGAGAAGGTTGCGGAAGATGCGACAACATTGCTGCAGTGCTCGGAAGTTGCGGGCCAGCGGCTCTTGAAACTGGAGGTGAAGCTCGATCGGGATACGGTGGTGGTCGGCATGCGTTTGGGAGTGGTGTGCGGTGAAGGCGACGCAGGCGATGACAGTGATGAAAGCTATGAGGACTTGGTTCGAAAGAGGGGCTTCAAAGACCTCAAAGAGGTGAGCAAGGTACAGCTACAGGTCCTGTACGACCAAGTAAACGAGCTGGCGGAATGGACATGCTCGGAGAACTCTGAATCTGACTCCTCAGACGAGTCTGACTGGGGCTCGAAGTTTGCATGTGCTGCGCATGAGTACACTTGATTAAAGAAGCACGTAAAGCAATGACGGAAATGATTTAACGGAGGTGGAGAATACTCCATTAGACTTAGTTGTGTTTACTATGAAAAGGTTCAGATGCGCTGATACTAATAATTGTTGATGAATCATGAAGCCAAAATAAGACTGGATAATATGTATGGTTTGATTTATATATATATACATATTGTAAGTCATACGCTAAACGATTTTTGGTTCCAACATTTATTTTCTTAATTCCTTATCTCATTGATGTGTCACACCGACCACCCAGCATCCGAAGTAAAGAGTTACACTCTGACTCACATTCCAATGGCTACGGAAACCTCTGTGAGCAAAAGGACTTTCCATTTCCATGGAATGTGAGTCAGAGGGTACATCACTGCGGCTTTCATCCACCTCCACCAGGCAGACGGTCTTGCCGCCCCACCTCGCTGACTTGAAGGCCGGGGAGAAGCCACGAGACCCCTCTACAAGTAGAAGAATGTCAAGTGGGTCATGGTGGGTCATCCTGGTTCTCAGGTGTGACTTGTCCACTTTGGCACATGTGATCACCGAACGTGTGCAAAAGCAGTCCAACTTGGACATGGCCCATGTGATACTTCAGAGGATCTCTAGCGATTATATAATTGGGAGATCCAGTAGGCATATATCAAGTGTCTACAGTGCTCTTTTGTTTTAAACACTTGTCAATTGTTGAAACATCGCATGGATCAACAACGAAATTGTTCCACGTCGGACTCCACGTCGATCATCGCTTCAGTTGGCATGCCACGATCTGGTGGCCGCCGGCAGCAGCACTGTGTGCTCTGCGCCCATTTGGACGGGAGCTATGGGTCTGGAGCCCCAACAGGCACTGATATGTGATGGATCCCGATGGCGTTTGGGAAGGTCTTCTTGGGAAGACGTGATTTGTTTCCACTAAATTTTCAATGGGAAAGGATCTTAATGGTAAACCCATGTAATTAAACCCAACGAAAAAAATAAGCAATAACAACTACCAATGGTAGCTTGATCTGGAGACCCATTCGAGGGTATGATAGTAGATAGTCCTGTTTTACAGATAAAACACGTGAGAAGGTCCTACTTGCTTTGCAAGACATCCTGAACCTGGTAAGACATGAAGTCCTGGCCTGATTACTGTGGTTGCTTCTGTGTTTTGCCTGACCAAATGAAACCTATGTACCGTAAAGGGTCGCCCATTTTGAGTCAAGCCATCCAAAGGAACGGTTTGACTTCTGGACCACACGAACTACTCACCAAACCGGCAACAGCGAACTTGGGCGTCTGGTGGTGTGGCTAACATCGGTGTTGCCAAAGGAGGATGCTTGAAGTCTCGTTTGCGGGATGCCTGGGCAAGTGGGTATGATTGGGAATGGTTCACTATTTGCGGCAAGTCTGCAGTCTGCAGCCCCAGGCCCCAGGCCCTCCAGAGAGCCGCAGCTGTTGACCTATCGATGGCTCAGGATTGGAGAAGTGCTTTCCATATGGCCACGCCGAGACAAGCTGACGCGCCAGCCTGATTTTCACATGTCCATGGGTGAGCAAGTCATAGATATGTTCAATACAAGACTATGACTCATGACTCTGACTCAACATACTGGATAGGACCCCGGATCAAAGAACGAACTGAAGAATCATGAAGAATACTAATCCACAGATGACTCGGCCTACTAGAATTTGGAACCCCTGTAATTTTTTGGGTGGGTCGCCTCCTACAGAGGTAAGCGGAAGTCTGGGGATCTGTTCCTTTGAGCGATTTCGCCGGAGGAGCTTAAGATGTCCTAATTTTACCATCCACGCAAACGTGTTGTGCGTTTCTTCGCCAGATCTCACCCATGGCATCCCCTGGCTTCATTTCTAGGTTTGGAGAAAGATGTCCCAACCTGAGATGATCCCAGTATCCTCAAGTGCCCTTTGAGGAAGAACAGACAGAACGTTGAGTGTGGCCTTCCAACTGGATTGCAATGTGTCACAGAAAAGATCTTTGTTAGTTTTACGAAAGGCTCCATGTGCGTCTCTCCTTGCGGAGGGTATTCCTTGTCGAACTCGGATAGCTGCCCTTGGGGGTTTTGACCTCGATGACCAGATTGGCGCTCTTATAGCTGATTGTTTTCGTTCTCAAAGACCGGAGAATGAATCGAATTGCGTCGAGGGACTTCCAGATACTTCGTAGAGGGATCAGGATTGGAGGGCTGGGTCGGCCAGATGGCTGGGTCGACACTTGACCAACTGTATACCTGTTGGACCATTGGAATCAGGACCTACTCGTCGCCGGGTATGATTTCGACCATATATAGGCCTTGGTGTGGAGAACGAAGGATGGGAACCTTATACCTTCCCATCCTCCACCAGCTGCAACGCGAGTAACGGACCGCGGTCTGAATGGGGAATGGGGAAATATTTGGCGCATTCGTTGGGGGGATCATGCCCGTGGTTGTCAGGTTTGCACCACTTGGCCCAGTGGGATAAGCAGAAATCTGTTTGGGATTTTGTTGGTAAAATATTTGGTCATAAATATGTATAATATAGATAATACATTGAAAGTTGAATGGGATCAAATCCTCCTCCACTCAGTAGCAGATAGATAAGATTAGATGAAAGTAGAAGTAGTACCAGGCTCACAGTCCGTCCCACACCAATCAACTAGGGATTGTAGGGATTTACGGTTTAGGGGTTACACTACCATTCACGTGGAATTGCCGACACCTTGATCATTGTCACAACCGTAGATATTTTCTGAATTAAGGATGTTAAGGGCTTGTCCGAATTTTTCACACCATACATAATTCCATCGACCAAACGCTTAAACCGGTGTCGAAGCTTGAAATGCCCTTCCTTTCAGTCAACTGAGTCCTTCGGGGTCCAAAGGTTATCCGCAAGACCTAGCATGGCTCTCAGCATGGCCCTTTTTCGGTTTCAGAGTAGATCAATGCTGGGAGCTCCAAGATCAGTTGGCTAGACATGGACCAGAACGGATCAGGCAAATTTAACGCCCCACAACCCAAACAGTCACCCTTCTAATAGGATGTTGTGGCATGGGAACATCCACATGGCCCAGAAGTATGTGGTTTGTGAGCTACTTTTTGATACTCCAGGGCTCCAGGGACCTGATCACACACATATATATATATAATACACATTGTTTGATGTTAATTTATGACTCACATGATGTGAAATGGGTCGGACACTCCCAGAGGTGAGAAATGGCACTGGCACCCCAAGATGGATGGCCTTTAGATGGGGGTCCACTACTAAACCACCAAACTTGGACATTTGTGCCATCTACTCTCAATCCACCCAGAACTTACAGGCGTTGAGAGCAGCCTGAACAGTTGTCTTCGTAGAGGCAAGCAAAATGCACGAAAGTCCACTCCAGCGAATGGTCCTATTCCTACCAATAAAACACCAACCTGAACTGTTTTTCTCCTTCATCCGTATGGATTCTTGGAGATCACATAAACTTAATGGATCGAATCAAGCTCTCTGTGAGTATTATGTGCTGTGTGTTTGTGAAAAAAGGCACAAAGCCTTTGTTGGAGCTTTGCCCTGGCTGCCTTTTCAGGGTCACTAGCAGTCCCCACTGGCTTTTTTGTGAGCCCCGAAAACGCGGGGGACTTCCAGTGGCGGGTCCTGACCCGTGTCAGAAGGGCGACCCCAAACCGTTCGGCTAGAAGATTCGGAAGTTGGCTGATCGAAACATCAATCATCAGTCTGGCCAGCTTTGAAGACGAAGACTGAGGTGCCATCGACAGAGGTGCCATGTGAAGGGCCACAACTTGTTCTTCGTTCGAAGTGATTGTTGTTGCTTTGGGAGGCGATAGTTCAAGGTGACTTCATACGCATCAATGCAATGAGTCTCTTCAAAATCCAAAATGATTTGCCAGGACATTCCAACAAGTGGTTTTTTTACACCCCTTAACCTCTAAGAGGCTATTTATAGATAGACTATATATAGACACCTCTTCGAAGGTCCTACTGTAGGTGGTCTCTTCTTCACTTCGTCACATTCACCATGTCTGACGTTACGGGGCGTATTTCGACGGTACGAACAGGCCCTTCTTTTTTCGTGTCGCCCGAATCTGTGCCTCCACTCCCGGTCACACTGGGCCGAGAAGAATGCTTCGCGAATCTGATCCGCTCGAAACGTTAGCGCAAGGTGAAATCGAAAAGGCGTTTTGGAAGGAACGGGTTATCTATGGATTTTGGGTGGCCAACACTCCCCGGAATGCGCGGAACATGGATGGCACCACCGGTTTGGTATCCGAGTTGGTCATCCAGGGAAGGAAGTAGTGTGTTTCTTCTCACGTGAGAAAAAATCATGATTCATGATTCATTCCAGGCACACCCCGGAAGAGACCTATATGGAACCTGAAATTGGACCTTTGGAAAACCCTTTTCCTCTACAACCCAGTGGTTTTCAGGTTCCATGTTACTCTTCCAGAGTGTACTAGTTTTCCATCCACGTGGCGCCCGTGATCATTCCGAGTGTCACCCGCCTGGGTGCGGGCGGTGGAACATGGGCAGAAGCGGGCTGTTCGGTGCTAGGGTGTGGTTAGGCGTTTTGGAGGGTGATTGATATCCTCAAAACTCAATGATGATATGTTTGATCTTCAAGCAACTGAGTCGTTTGGTCTAAGGGTCACTTCTTTAGACAGCCGGTGGCTGTCTAGATGTGGCGGGGCTGTATTGTCCCAGGTGATCGAATTTGGACGTCGCGGCCAGTTGCTTTCACCATGAGGGACACGATTGTTTCACCCCACATAAGCAGAAACCACTGCACTTGCAGCAGAACGTTTGGTGAAAAGCACTCGCATAAAGCATCAGAAAACCATGTATAAAAACCATGTAATTATGACATATAGAACAAAAAAAGAACGCGTGGCCCTTTCCTAGGCGCTCTCTCCAGGGCAGCTTTCTTTGATCGCTCGTGCCTGCGGCCGACTGGGACCGGTGCGGAACTCATGGTGGGTTCGGTGGAAGGGAAGTTCGCAGCAAGTTCGCTATGAATAGGCTCCTGTCCTGCGTCCTATGTGCGAAGACTTTGCCCGGGTCGCCATGCGGGGAACTGTCCAACATACACTGTCGACTTTTGATGAATGGGCCCCACCCCATATGCTTTACAATCCAAATGGGGGTGAAATTGTTTATCAAGAGTCTACAGTTATGCAGTTCAACCCATTGAAGAGTGCCCATTGATGAGTATGGGTGAAGTGATGCAGTTCAACTTCAGGGTGCCCTAGCTGGAAGAATCATGAGGGTTTGCCCAGGACATGCACTCGCTGGATGGGGCTCAAAAACTACCCAAACTTGATGTAACTCCTGGTTTTAGCAATTCGATACATGCTTTGACAAGTCTTCTTGGATGCAGAGTCCCTTAGACGTTGACGAAGGAAACCGCTTTTGTTTCCCCATGCTCTGGGCTTAAGAGGGTTCACACATGGCCGAACACGATGATACCTGAGTTCCCGTAGCTTCAGTTGATCTTCGAGTTGATGGTGTCTTCAACGAGGTCGACAGGGGTATGTCTCCATCAAAAGGAGGAGCTCCTGGCAGACACCAAATGAGGGCAATCAGTTTTAGAAATCCCACTTCCACCACTGCTGACCCTCCCTAGCATCCGAGATCATATGAGATCCCCCTCGGTTGAAACATTGCCCTTTAATGTTAAATGAAGAGATGAAACGGGCTGAAGCACACCAAGCAGGGCCCCCCCCAAATGCCCCTATCCTGTCCATCCTGTCCGTTCGCCATTTGCCCTTCGTTCGCAGCCCACTGGTCTCCGTTCGAACTCTTGGTGGCAGGTGTTACCTGAAGACTCCCACGCACTCTTCGAGGCGATGTGGGACGAGAGAACGGGCAGTTCGTGCTCGTTCAGCTCTCAATCGCTCGAACGGCCGAAAAACCAGGCGCAAAAGGCGCTCGACCCCCAAAACAGTTCAAGAATAGAAGGCGTGGGCTTAAAGACTCGCTGCCTCGTTTGAAGCACATGTTAGTGCTGCGACTCCACCATGGCTGATTTCTGCTGTTCTATCCATTTGCAGATGCGCACGCGCAAAACATCAGAGGCTTGACTTTGCCGGTATCGTTTCCAACAAAGCGCCGTCCTCATGTCTCCTGCGATGCATTTGAAATTTAACGCATCTTCTGCTGTTTGCCATGTTGGCTTGATTCTCACCCTATTCTTTGCTGTGCGTTGCAGGCAGCAGACAGGCTTATCACTTGGAATCCTTGTGAGAGTGGCAGCACGCCCCTCACATCCCACGTCAGCTCAGAGTTGACAGCATGGGTGTCGTTGTCACAAGCTTGCTTGTGGATCCTATAGCATCCTATATCCTAGCATGTTCCTTCGCAACATGTTTGTTGTTCACATCATTGCATTTATACTGCAACTATTTTGTCATGAAATCGAACAGACATGTGACTGGAGACCACAGCATCGTCATCATCATCAACGACGCAAAAGAACACCGTATAATCAAAAATATCAGCACCAATAACAACACATTATTATCAACAGCCACTTGCGGCAGCATTATCGTTAAATCCCCAGCTTCACGTGCACGTCCTGTACGAAGGGGTCCTTCGATGCGTTCATCTAATACCACTTTCTGCACTAACAGCCAGCAATGGACATGAAGTTTCTACTGTCTTTCAGAAGTCAACGCCCGACTTTGTGAAACTGGTGTGGCTTCCGGATTTCTTCGGTTGGAGCCAATTAGCCGTTGACACTCTTCCGGCTAAAGTCGACGTGGAGAACTGGTCATCCACCTGGACGGTCGATCCCGTTTCTCATGGTCTTCCGAGTCGACCAGGGTTCATCGACTCCCAGGTGTCGACATCTGAAAACCGGAATCGCAGAGAGTCTACATGTCAGACAACCTTCGCAGGTCAACCGATGTTTCGATCGCGTGATTACGATCCATGTTGGATCGGTTGCCTTTGAGTGCACTCCGCAGTGGAGTTTGGTGCGCATCAGTTGTCTTCATCGATTGTGAGTAGTGAAACCTTGTGAAACCAATCCCGATGGACATAAAGTACATCCTACACCACGGCTGCAACATCGTTGGATGATTTGCTTCAGTGTCTTCTGATCCTGATATGGCAGATCAAAGATTTGCCATGCCAGATTGGTACAGTATGTTTGGAAATCAGCTTTGGTGTTATAGAACCTGGCATCCAAATGCCAAACTTACCAACCAGGTGAAAACAGACCTGGCAACGTAGGAAACAGTAGGAAACTGTGACGACTTCCACCTACTCCCCGGGTCACCCGGGGCCCGAACTTCCGCCTGTCGACAGAGGCATTGGTGGCCGCCCTGAAGCATCGCCAGGTGGGCGACGGCGGATTCAGGAAAATGCACCTGCCAGGGTCGATCCTGTCTGGGTGTCCAATAGACTACCCTACCTTATGCAAACAGGCCTCCAGACAGGGCACCCATTGGAAGATTTGGAAGTGCTAGGTGGAGATTTCTCTTCTAAGATGATTGAGTTTGTAGGCTGCGCATGGTTGCGCAGCTTGTCGTCGTTCAGAAAACGTTGTCTTGACATGCTGCTGATGTTTCTTGGCTGCTGAGTCATTGACATTGCACGACTTGTATTGTGTAGTTTCTGACGACAAGAAGATGAGAAACAATATGAGATTCTGATATATGACGGATATTTATACAGGCTGCAGGTGTTTCTTTACTCATCAGAAGTCTTTCTCAGATCCAATGTAGTTGTCCCACTAGCACTTCACAGTTTCTGGTTCTACTGGTTCCACTATGGGTCAACTGTTGAAACCGGTGGTTTTTGTTGGATGTTGTTTTCTCTCTTTAACGGAAGGGAGCCGTCGACCGGGCGAGCTCAGAGCTCCTTCGGCTCGGACAGGCTCGAGATCGAGAGCCAGTGGGGGCCTCAGGGCAGTTGGCGGTTGGCCTAGTTGGACCAAGATGAACATGTATGGTAAGTGGAATGTCAGTGGAAAATCAACCCCTCAAATACTGTTTGTTTCTACAAACAGGGCGGTGGGAACACCACTCAAACATACTCAAACCCAATGGCTAGGAGAGCACCGAACCGTTCCGAGATGTTTCAAGGTCTTGCAGGCTTGTCGCCCCTTAGCAGCCGACTTCCGACGCCTCTCGGACGCAGCCTCGGTCGAGAATCGAGGTTTGGAGCTCACAGGGCTCACCTGGTGAAAACGGGTGTCGCGTGAAATTCATCCTGCAAACATATATATGATTAAACAAATATATATATATATATACCAGTCAAACCTGAAAACCACGAAATGAAATCTTTTTGAAAAAAAGAAATCTTTTCCGGAAATAGTTTTCTTTCTCCGGGTTCTCCGGGTTAGTCCGGGTATTCCTTTCTTAGTCCGGTTTTTCTTTTCTTGGTCCGGTTTTTCTTTTCTTTTCACTGTTTTCTATTAGTAGGTGGTGTCTGACCCCCTACCGGATGTTGAAACACTCCCATGGCAACCCTGGCCCTCGTGCATGTTTTTCCACCAGGTTCACTGTGGTCAAGTCCGCCACAACCGCCATAGAGACGTCAAGTATACATCCAACATCCTGTGGATGGTTGACTTTGGTGAAACACGTCGGCTGTATCGGGCAAGTTGCCCCACAAAGCCCTCATCCATCTGGCAGTTGTCACACACCGGCGACTCCTGCCAGGTCAACTTCCTTGCATCCAGCTCCATGAAGGTGTGCACAAGCATGTGGAATTTCGAATGTAGAGGGAAGCGGGGCTCACCACGTTCAAGAGATTCTGTCGCCAATGCCCTGTAGCCTCTGCAGGCACACAGCCCATCAGCAGCAATGCCAGCGGCTTCATCATCTCGGAGCCAAGCGCCAGCGCCATGCAAGAGTTTATGCTTTTTGCCACAAGCAATATCAAGGCAAGGCGCCTGTCAAGCAGCACCAGCTCCGCGCGATCAGGCTGCATCAAAGCACTTTCAAGGAATTCCTCAGCAATTGAACTCGGGACGCACTTACCAACCAAAACCGCGGAACAAAGAACATGCATGGATACGAGATCAAAGAACAAGCGTCGCACAGCAAAGTTGTCGTTGAACCCTTCTGCCAACCTCCCTCAGGCCAATCCAAAAACGCTGTGTAGCCACAGATCTCCTTTGTCAGTTTGCTCAAAGGAGGCTTGACTTTCTTGAGGCGGCAGAAGGCTCTCCACGAACACGTCATGCCAGCAAAGCCATCGTGCACAGATTCTTCATTCCAAAGGCTGCGGACTATGATGAACGCTGAAGACAAGAAATACCGGCCGTGGCCGAGATGCCAATTATGCCAGATGTCGGGGCGGTACAGTTTCTCTGGTGAGCCATGTGGAGCCGGGAGCAAGGCAGTAAAAGGCTGCAGAGAATCCCATGGTGCAGAAGCCGCCGCGCTGCCTTCTGTGCGGGCCCAGCGCGGGTTTGCCCCACAGTCACTGAAAGGATAGTTTTTTTGCCCAGCCAGGCACCAATGGCAAATCCCATGTCCCTCAGTATGTCCAGCTTTTGGGGCACGCCTGAAATGACGATTGAGATCGGCGGCAGCTATCAAAAATGGCCAATCTCCTTTGACGGAAGTGCATGCCAAGCGCAGCTTGCGGCCACCTGGTAGGTCAATGCCTTGTGTAAGGGCCCGATGCAGGTCTTCCGCAATGATTTTCATGGCATCGGGGAGGACCGCGTCATCCTCTTCATAAGTCTCCTTGAGGGCAGCCAGGCACAGGAACCTTGTCATTTCTGGGTTTCCCAGCATGTTGAGCTTCATGCTCTCTCCTTGCACCCGCTTGCTCCGCAATACTGACTTGCTTGTGCCAGCACCCAAGATAGGCTGAAAGTTCAGCAGCATGATGGGCATCTTCTTCTTGCCTGGTCTCCGCAAAATCGAGCCACAAAACACAGGTCCAAGCACAGAAATCATGCGTTAATATCACACTTGCAGTTGCCAAGAGGCTCCGCCCTTCATCGCCATGGATTTTGATTGGAACGCAGCTCGAGAGGTGCTCCGGAGGGACATGGGAGAACACGTCATGGTCAGCGAGCGCCAAATTGGAGCTTGAAGCGCCTCCAATACTCTTCTAAAACACACGCGCTGGAGTCCAGAGTTGTGTCCGGGAGGAGTAAGGCCAGCCGGTTCCTCTGGGTCAAAGCCAAAACGAAGTCACTTGGCAGAATCATTGGGTGTTCTCTGGCTTGGCCCAAGCTCACATATGAAATTTTCATCGACACTTTCAACGCAGCATCTTTCAAGGCGGCAAAGACGTCTCTCGCCTGGGATTCACCATCCAAGTAACCAAGTATTAAGTCACACAGGCGCCCATGTTCGCATTTGTAACCAAGGGGCAGAATGTGCAGCTCCAGCCCGAGCCAAGCGCTGCAAGGTGCGGTCCTTCCACGCAAAGCCGTTGGCTGCATCATCATCTAAGATAGCTTGGGCGTGCTCTGCAACTTGCACTGCCGGTGCCTTGGGCGATGTGCGAAGCAATACTGCTGCCCTTTGACAAAAATTGACAAGTATACAGGGCGGTTGGATCACTGCGTGCAAGTTTCTCCACGGGCGAGGCTGCGAGCCAAATTTTGCACCGTAGCACTAGGGATCACTTCAGCGCGCTCCCGCCGCAGGCGCTTTTTGCAAGGTTGTTCGCCCAGCAAACCTGGCCAGGTGAAGGTCTGGTTACTGATGCCTGCCTTCCATTGCCAAAGTAAGGAATATATATGGGAGGTAGATGTGCGTTATATGTCACACCGTCTTTTTCTTTCGGAACGTTTCTGTGCATCCTCAAGACCCCAGATGCAAGGTTCTGGTCACAGGGCTGAGACTGTCAGCGTCCAATTGCTACAAGCTGCATGTGGCTCGGTTTGCAAAGGGGTTTTTAATTTATGCTGCAGTCTTCTACGGCCCGTGTTGCACCCAACGATTGGAGCGCACGCCCGCTGCTTCAGCAGGAAGACGCAAAAAGCAATCGTAGCAAAACCCTCGTCTCAGGCTCTCAGGCGGCTGCTTTAGCCTTTGCTTTGCTCTTCACCTTTGCCTTTGCCTTCGGGGCTCCCTTCTGTGCACCTTGGGCGTCGTCAAGGGCTTCATCACCGGGAGGATCCGCGTCGGCCTTGCGCTTGTTGCTCTTCACTTCTGCCGCCAGCAACCTATACACATGTTCCTTCGCCATGATTGCCACGCACCTGAGTCAAAATGCGACATAGCGAGCAAAAAAAAGTCGGGAAACCGGACACGGAAAAGGCTGCCAGCGGGCAAGCGGAAAAGGCTGCGGAACAAGCTGCGGAAAAGGCTAACAGCGGGCAAGCGGAAAAGGCTGCGGAACAAGCTGCAGAAAAGGCTGCCAGCGGGCAAGCGGAAAAGGCTGCGGAACAAGCTGCGGAAAAGGCTGCGGAACAAGCTCGGAACGTCAATATCGACGTGATTATGCGGAACAAGCTGCGCGGATCTGCGGCTCACGTGTCTTTTGGAAAAAAACAGCTACGGGCATGAACCAACATCTGCGGAAAAGGCTGCCGCAAGAAGCGGACGGAAAAGGATTTGAACGTGAAAGCTTTGAAAGGGTTGCACGGTGATCACCCGCATCATTAAAAGACCAAGGCACGGTTTCCGGGCTTTCTCTTTGGCGGCCTGAAATTTGGTGATGAACCTGCAAGACGAGCTGTTACACTTAAACTGTGCTTTTGCTCATGCACCAATGTTTCAAGAATGGGCCAGGCCACTTGCTCTTGTCATCGCTCACATTCTCCACCTCCAAGAAGTGTGCGCACTCTGCCAGGTCCCCAAAGCACCCTTCCAAGGTGTCGACGAGTGTCTGGCACTCTTGCACAAACCTTGAGCAATCATATGGCAGCGTGCGTGTGAAACAAAGTGAAAGACATGGTCACAACTAGGCTGCGAGCTTCTTCGCCCGATCCAAAGGTGAGGTATTCAGGTTCAGGATCCACGCGGTCACCTGGGCAGCCTTCTGGTGCAGGGATTCTGTGAACTTGTCCAGCTGCCGCTTCAAGTCTCCGACAGAGTTGACAGGTTGGGATCCAGGAGCCGTCTCCTTGGGCAGCTCCACCAACGCCCCACGCTCGAGCTCAGGCATACCCTGCACAACAGAATTACAAGGACTGAATGACTGCAAGCAGATTTACATGTCTTCAACAGTTGTTCGCGGCGCGCTGTGTGATGTATCAACGCCTCAGAGTCCCCCATGCCCACTTCTTTGTAGCCTTCCAGCTGCGACTTCTTGACTTTCACAGTGTCTGCAGTCTGGACAAAAAACTCTTCAATGCTCTCGTCATAGCGAAACTTCCTGCGGCCATGCACTGAATTGACTCTATAGATCTGATTTACCTAGTTTTCATTTCTGGCCTCACCAGCACACTCTTGAAGCGGTAGCAATAGTTTTTCACCTTCTGGATCAAAGACCTTAGGGCACAGTCCCGAGCCATTCAACCAGTGCCGCTGCCGCTTACAAGAGTTAACTTCAAGCTTAGCCACTTGGAGTAGCCCAGGTCGCGCTCCATGCGTTCTTCCGTGTACCAGCCACCTTCCAATTCTTCGTCCTTCTGAGTCTTCATCTCCTTGAGCTTGAACATTTGGGTGCAAAACTCCCCCTGCACCAGGCTGAGACAAGACAGCATCAATGCTTAAAGAAGACAAAAAACACGTGCACATCTTTTCACAACCCCGGCCCGAACCAACTTGCGAGTGGCACCGTCATCCTTATAGCCGTGCGTTTTCAACGCTTTCACCAAAGCGAGCTGCAGCTCTTCACGGTTGCCCTGCTGCCACTGGTCAAAGACCTCTTTAGGCACATTCATCTTCCCTGCCCCGGTTGGTGTGCAAAGACGCTTCAAGCGCATGTAGAGAGCATGGTCGCTGAGCTCCTGCAACAAAAGTATTTGACGTACGCGCCATGATCCGATGATTTTTGACGATTTTTGGCGATACATGCACATGCATGTCTCCTTGCGGTCCAGATCGAAAGCCTCATGAAGGGTCTCTTCCAGGTCCTTGTTCAAAGCCTTTGCTGGAGGATCCGCGCTGCGCGATTCCGACTTGCGCTGGGCGGGCTCCGGCGTGAACACAGGGTTCTGCACTGCTGGTGACATGGCTGCAGTTGAAGGGTCTGGCACTGAAGGCGGGGCGGTTGCAGGGAGTCTCCCCTGAAGCAACGCATCATACTTGTTCTTAAGATCCTCAAATGCCTGAAGTTTTGCCGCGACCTCAGCTGGGAGTCCGGCCTCTCCATTGTGCACTTCTGGAGTTGTAGCTGCCATCTCCTTTGTCTCGCCTGGAGCGTCTCCTGCCGGCAGGGTTGCACCTGCAGCACTTCGGCCAGGCAACGTTTCACCAGAAGCTACAGTCGTCTCTGGCTTGACTCCAGTCAGAGCCACAGTCTTGTCCAGCTTGACCCCGGCTGGAGCAAGCGTGCCAAATGCACCGCCAGGAGCCTTCGCCTCAGTGTCCGAAGCGACCTCAGAGTTGAAGCAGTCCAGGAACCGAATTCTCAAAGCATTCTAAGATCAATTTACAGGCAAATTTGAAATAGTCAAGCCGCCAAATCTTTACCAGCAGGTGCTGCTGTCGGAGCAGGCTCTGTCTCCGAGTCGCTGTCCAGCATGATGACACCATCCTCGGTGACACATGCTTCTGTTCCCTAGTAAATGAAAAAGTTGGAATGGACCAAGCGGCGCTTGCACCAACATGTGGCCGATGAGCAAC
The DNA here is from genome assembly GCA_963970005.1 of Durusdinium trenchii. NCBI lineage: Eukaryota > Dinophyceae > Suessiales > Symbiodiniaceae > Durusdinium > Durusdinium trenchii. The sequence goes on from CAXAMN010017446.1 coordinate 104,728, forward strand.
CTTCGCGAAGGCGGTTGGCGGTGGCATTGCGCAACTGCGGGCTGGTGTGGGCAGGGGCTGGTTCTGCAGTGCGCCGGCCTGCAGGGTGACCACGTGCATGTCCAAGCGTTTCAAATTCTGGGCGCTGCACTCTCTAGAGCACATCTTCCAACAGCAGGGCCTCTTGCTCTTCCAGCTTAACATGAAGCCAGCGGTCCTGACATAAGTCTTGTTGTGTTGTTGTGGCCATGCTGGACAGACTCTGCGAAAACTGAGGGCGGGGCAATGCTGTCCACTTCGCCGCGCATCTGGTGTTCTGAGATCATCTTGTCGGTCTCCTGAACCAACCACGGTTCAGGGTCGAGGAGTCTAGGGTGTAAGGTATATGTCATTTTGAAAGGCTTTTAGCTAACACCCATGGCAAAAATGCACATGCCTCAAGCATGGCTTCGAGCTGCTGCGTATCCAAGCCGGCAGTTTCCGTTCGAAGGCCCAGCTTCAAAGCTTCCACGTCAGCAGAAGGAAGCGCCATACCGTCGACCACTTGAGCTGCTCCTCGAAGAATTTCGCTACAGCTCCAGGCTCGGCTAGGCCACTTCCCAGCCATGTAAAGAACTTGAGACAGCAAAATGGCTTTCGGCGCGCCATGTTTCTTTCATGGCACAAAAGACAACTTTTCAAAATACATTTCCTATCTCCGGGCTTTCTCTTCCGAGATTCTCTTCCTATCTCCGCCTTTTCTCGTCGTATCTCCGCCTATTCTCGTCCTGAGTCCGCCTCGGCATTTTCTCCGGGTTGCGTCGGCCAAACCAGGAGAAAATAAAAGCTTTCTTTTCGAAGGTGTTCTTTTCTTACCTCCGGGTTTTCCTTTCTTTTCTCCGGGTGCCCAATTTCGAAAAACCAATGCCTTTAGAAACCCGGAGATTCCTGCCAGATTTCAGTTGGAAAGCAAGTTTTCCAACGGCTCGACACACGGAGGTGCTTTGACCCCCTCAAATACATGCAGGCGTCCAGCAGACCGGCTTCGGGCCAAGTGTCGGCCACATCTGTCAGCGCAAACAGCTGCGGGACCTCCATCTCGACCTTCGGTTGTGGAGGAGCGGCAACGCACCGAAGAAAGTGGGGCAAGCACCGCACAACGCGAAGTCCAAATGCAATGGGGTAAGACCTGCAAGCTCGATGTGCAACAGTTCGACAGAAAATACTCATAAACTGTATACGCAACAGATTAACAAGCGCACTAAGTTACTGGCTGGGTTTGCTTCAGAAATTTGTTGCCACTGAAAGTAATCTTTCCGTTCTTGTTCACCTTCTTCGTGGTCTTGACAATGCAAGATTCTCGCATTGCCTTGCTGAGCTTTCCTCTGTCGAGGCGTCCGATCTGCGAAGTGTTGCTCCAGCAAATATGGCGCTTCCTGCGCAATGGTGGCTCTGCACACAAGAAGAAATCACAAGGAATATGTATAAGAATTGCTGAGGCTCGGAGTGAGGGCACCCTAATGCCGAGCCCACCAAGCCACCCACCAAAGCCGCGCATCGAAAAGATGCAGGAAGCGCTCCCAGCGAGGATATGTCACAAGCCTCGAGCTGCGAGGTTGTTCTATGGCAAAGCAACCTCCTAGGGCAGAGCACAGCGTCGCCAAAAGAATGGAGATGCTGGCCAGGGCATTGCCAGCCTAAAGTCACTTCAGCTGGAGCATGCAGAAACAGCGAAAAACATCAGAAGAACCATGCCAAGGTGCCCGAACGTAGGCTTTGCTCACATCGCCCCATGGTGTAGTTGGAGTGCGTCTGCTTGTGTGGACGTTCACAGCGGAGAAGCTGGAGCACACAAGTGCAATCCAGCACATGAAGTGTCCCGGGCCAGCATTCATCAATGTCCACACTGCCAGCCTTAGAGCAAAGTTTTAAACGGCTGCAGAAAAGGTTGGGAAAGAGGTGGAACGGACCCAAACATGCAAACACGGCTGCGGAGAAAAAAGAGCCCGGCGCCACATGCAATCAGTGGACGCAATGCCTTCCGGGGTGAGCAAGTCGAAAGCTTTTCGGGTTCTCCTCCAAGAGCTGCGCCCCATGCAAATGTCCAGCTGGGCTGTGCTCATGTGAGCATAGTGGGCAGTTTTGCCGAGCTTGCCATCACCAGCAAATAGTTCGACCACCCGGAAGGGCGTTGTGACCATGGGCATGTTGCTGTTGAAGAAAGTCAGGATGACGATGAAAACAAACGCCTGCGAAATGACAGGTCTGATCCATGTCCACTATGTCACTGGCAACCGGGCCTGGGGGCAATTGACAGATAGCAAGCGCAGCACCACCATGTCCAAATCAGCTTCTGTCGGTACAGCGCAAGTGGGCATGGCTGCACTTTCAGCAACTGAGGTGGACTTATTATAACTCGGGCCTGAGAAAGGCTAGCGAGAAGCCATGGACGTTCAAGGTGCACAAGGCATGCATGTCTTGTCATTGAGCGAGCATGGCGTCAAACATGTCCAAAGTACGGCATCTCCGCGCAGCGGCAACAGCTGCAGGAGGGAGGCAAGCGCTGGATGTCGGGCGGCAGGGCAGCTGCGCGCAGCTCGCCAAATTTTCGCTTCACCATGGGGCCTGCCAAGAAACATGCACACTGTATACGAAAGTGTCAAAAACATGCACAGGAGCAAAGACAAAACTGCATCCAAAGGCTTCGGCAAGTGTCCTGTTGACATGCACGCATGTGGGCTGGCGCCATTTTTTTCCAGGCTGCGTGCGCATCGTTGCTGCAGGTCATCATTGTCCTCAAGAGGCAGTCAGGTCTTTCTAGACCGAACGGGCGCTTTTCTTTCGGGAGCGGCTGTTGGTCCTATGGCGCCGGTGCTTTTCAGGGCGCTCAGAGTCAGTCCGTGGCCGCCGGTCTTCCCGCTGGTGGTCAGCTCCTCGGCGAGGGTCAGGTTCAATGGGCTGCAGGGGCTGACCGAGTGGAACCCGGCACCGATGCTTCCCGCGGTGTTACGCCTTACATGGCGCAAGCTCGTGGCAGATGAACAACGGTCACAACTAAGCTCACAAAGTGTTGAAAATACCAAAACTCATAAAGGCAAGGCACTCCGAGCTTCAGGTCCATCTTCTGGTTCTGCTCCCGCATCCTGCCGAGCGGCGCAAGTGAAGTTGAATGAATTATAAACGTAATGCATTGCAGCCCTGCCTCTTCAGAAGTAGAGTCAGCACCAGGAGCAGGAGGAGCAGGACCAGGCGCCAGCACTACTCCCGGCGGCGGTGGGAGTACAGCTCCCACCGAGCCAGGCGCTGGCATCCACAGCCATGCATAGACCCATTGGCCTCGTGGCAAGGGCATCGCCTTGGGTCGCGGCGGTTGTGGTGGAGGCATGGTGGCTGCGCTCTTCGGCCTGGGCGCAGCTGCTTTGCCTTCTCCGTCGGTAGTTTGCCCAGCACGCTGTCCTTTGCCACTCATCTCAGCTGCTGGCCCTTTGCCACTCATCTCAGCCGCCCCTTTTGGATGCCCTTTGCCAGGGCCCTGTGGGGAACCCATGTCGCGCCACACGCGCTCAGCGGCTTGTATGGCAGCAAGCTCCCATGGCTCAAGGTCTGCGTAGGGATTGTGGCCCCCGTTAGGCATCTCTGCGTCTGCGCACTTCGAGCCAAACCGCTACCGTGGAACTCGATCAATGGATCAGTGCAAGCTTGCCGAGCGCACCCTCTCACACCGCATCGCATAAAACAGTTGCACTTGTCCCGCCTTGGCCGCTTTAAGGCCGCAGCAGCGGGCGCATCCAAAGCAACGCCATGCGCCTGGCATTCAACGCACAAGTCGAACGAGCACGCACACCATGCGCAAGAGTTTTCTCCCGTTCCAAGCCAAATGTCAGCAGACTGGCAGCGCCAGGCATGCCACTCAGGTAAGCAGAACTGGCTACGGACTCAAACGGCTAGCGGCTACCGGCCAAGGTAGGCGTCCACAGCAGCAGCAGCAGCACTGAGGCGCAGTTTGCGCTCGAAGCGCTTGCCATCCTCCGTCTCCCACCACTCCACGCCATGCTCGTGCAGCTTGGTCGCAAATTTCCTAGCCATGCAGAGGCCGAGGACAATGTGGGGAATGAACGACCAATAAACCACCTGGTGCCACCCACTCTTCTTCTCGACCCTGATCTTGACACCAACAGCAGGTCGAGTCCAATACGGCGTGATTGCGATGAGGTCGCCGTAGACATTTTTGCGCATGTCTTCTGTATCGCGGTCATACTCCTTCTCCTTCCAACCCACTAGCAAGCCCTGCATCTCCAATTTCCAAGCTTCATCCACCTCCCCTTCCGCCGAGGTGTCGGCTTTGGCTCGGCGCTGCCGCTTTGCAGGCACAGGGTCCGCAGGGGCACCTTCGCCAACGTCGGCAGCTTCAGGTTTTGGCCTCTGTGCTTTGCGCTCGCCACTCTTCTTCGCTGCCCCACGGTTTGGCACCGATGGTTCGGCATGTTCAGCAGGAGCATCAGCAGCACTTGGCGGCTCTACAACTTTGCGTGGACGACCTTTCCTTTTGGGCTCACCCTTTGCTTCAGCCTTCTTCTGTTTATTCTCTTCTCTCTTTTCCTCCACCTTTTGCTTCTCAGCTGCTGCTGCCGCCGCACATCGCCTTCATCCATGTCCGCCCCAGTCAAAGCCTGTGCCACAGCTGCTAAGCCTGACTTCATGTCTTGCAGCAAGGCGGTGTCCACGCCTGCCGGCTCCTCCTGCTAGACAAAAGCTGCAAAATGCACAAACACGCACAGACCAATGTTCCACATGCAGCCGTGCCTCAATCTCTAAAGTCTCGGCAGCGTCAACTGGTGTGCCAGTTCCACCCTGGTTCTCAAGCGCTGCAGCAGCAGCAGCCTCAGCCTGCTTCAGCTTCTCCTCTTCCTGCTCTTTTCTCTTCAAAGCCAACCTCAAGGGCTAACAGGGCGCCTTTTTGGGAACTGCAACATACAGTTCCACTGCAGCTCAGGTGCCTTTCTTGGAGGTGCTGCCGCCGCAGCGCCAACCGCACCATGCTCAGCTCGTTCGGACCATCCTCTGATGCAGGTGGGGAGGGCTGAGGTGCTTCTGCAGAAGGGCAGCTGGCAGCAGCAGGAGCAGGGGGTTTCTCGCCCTTCTCGTCCTGCATCTCCTCAACAGGGAAATGCAAGCAAGCAATCACAACGAAATCAAACAATTTGCAGTGCAAAGGTCCAGACTAAACAAAGGCTGCAGCAAGAAACTGCGACAGAAATGGCTCCGGGTTAAACATGCCTGCTGTCCGGGTTACATCGGAATATCGATGCGATTAAGCTGCAGAAATGGTTGTCGAAACCCTGCGAGTTAATGGCTGCGCAACCATGAAAAGGGAAATAAAAAGCTGCGAGCATGAAAAGGGCGCCAGAGCTGCAAATGGTCTGCGGGCATGCACAAATGGCTGCGGACAAGCAAAAAGGGCAATGTACGGCTGCAAAAGGGTGCCAGAGCTGCAAATGGTCTGACTGGCACACACACCCAATGGATGGAAGCCAGGACTGGCACACACACACACACCCCAGCCAGGACTGGCACACACACACACACCCAGTCCTGGAAGAATAGCCAGGACTGGCACACACACACACCCAGGACTGGCACACACACACACACCCAGTCCTGGAAGAACAGCCAGGACTGGCACACACACCCAGGACTGGCATTTGCTGCGGGCGTGTACAAATGGCTGCGGACAAGTGAAAAGGGCAACGCACTGCAAAAGGGCGCCGGAGCTGCAAATGGTCTGCAGATTTGCTGCGGGCATGCAAAAATGGCTGCGGGCAAGCCTGCCAAAACAAGCTGAAGGAAAAGGCAGCAGAAAAAACACGTACAGCGCGCTTTTAAAGCTACGGGTTAAAGGCTACGGGATGCTGCGGGAGGCTGCAGCAAAGAGCTCTGGAAAAGGCTGCGGATTTGAATAAAAGGCTACGGCCGGAAAAAAGCTACAGAACAAGAGCAATCAAGAAATGGCTGCGGACATGGCGCCAGAAAAAGGCTGCAAACATGTTAGAAACGGCAAATAGGGAAAACTGCAAACAGGTGGCCAGAAGCTTCGAAAATACAAGCCGAACATCACGCCACACACGCACACACACACAATCAGTCCTCTGCGCCGCGGGCTCTGGGCGAAGACTTCTTGGTTTCCAACTGCACAGGGCCACGCGCAAGCGGGCGAGAACAAAAGACAAGCAAGCCTTCCAGGCCTTCGTCCAGTGCTCCATGTCAACACCCCATGCTCTCAAGAGTTCACCAGTGCAAGCATCCTCGGACTGATCGAAGCAAACAATTGTACTGGGCAGAGGAGTGGGGCATTGAGACAAGTCACTCGAGGAGGCGTCTTGTTGTACAGGTACTTTTTCAAGAGGCTGTACAAGTACCGCAATGACCATGCTTGGTCACTGATCACTTTTCCAGACGGGTTGAGGCCAGCCGAGATGTAGAGCGCTTGCAACTCAGCCTGCAAAGATTCAATTTGAGGAACGACATGAAATTGGCCGCGCATCTTCTCCATCATCGGCTTCAAGGCCGGGGCATTGTACTTCATGTTCTCCACCGTCTTGGCCACAACCTGCCCTGCCTCTTCCGCCTCTCCTTCTTTCGGCTTGTCAACCACCAGCCGGCCGAGACTTCGCACGCGCTCCCGCAAACGACGGTGGTTGTCCCACTCCTCCCGCAGGCCTTCGAAGGCAGCAAAGACCCCTTCATCTGCTGGAACCATGAGGGGCAAGAGAGCAGCACCTAGACTGGAGCAAGCGTGGCCGCATAGTGCACGGCTGCATGAAACATAGCTGCGCAAACATATAGCTGCTTCAAACACAGCTGCTTCAAGCTGCATCAAGACGGCTGCGTCAAACGCTGCACTTGCGCACTCCCCCGCGAGACAAGCCAGGATGACGGAAGCATGCACGCGCTGCATTGCCCACGCTTGAACAAAAATGGCAGCGCATCCACTCATGTCAGGATTCTCGTCCGAGTCCGGGTTTTCTTTTCTTAGTCCGGGTTTTCTTTTCTTTCCCTCTTCCTTCACAACCGCGAAAACAAAAAGAAATATTTTTTCAAAAAGATTTCTTTTTGCTTGTTTGCGGTTTGCCTGGTATATATATATATTAGACCAAACTCTGGCCTCTTTAAAGGCCCCCTTCTGTTATAAAGGCAGTATACAGAACTGGTGTATGTAACAAAACCAGCTGGTCAATGTAACAAACCAATGTTTTTGATGTTGTAGAAAGAGCTATAAAGCAAGCTATGGCATGCTATAGCATGTTTCTCACAGTTGCCTGCCACTGGCTCAAGTTCGGCTTAATCTGCGTTGCGCGCTGAGTGGTCTGCAAGGAATGTAGAGTCCCGGCTTCAAAGTCCTGTGACCTGTGTATGGTCCTGAGGCCTATACCTATACTGCCTATATACTGTGAGAAAGACTAGACTATGCTGATATGCTAGGCTATGCTGCTATGCTATGCTGTACTGTTTTTGCTTGACAGACTGACTATAAAGTGCATACAGCAACTTTCTTCTAAGACAAACCATTCTAGGTGGCCAAGTTGGCCACTCACAATTACTCTCACTATCAGCAATCAACTATCTTATCTCTTTATTTATCTATCACTATCATCATTCATCATCATTTATCATTTATTTAGTATGTTTCTATCAAATCTATCTATCATGATCATGAATCTATCTCTCACTGTGTGACTATGTAGGAGTGGCCTAAGTGGCTCATGTATTCGGGGTTAGCCGTGTCAGACTCAGGATCGGAAAAGGCCAGCTTCAGATCCAGAATGCAGTGGACGAGAACTGTCAGTACTCCCAGACTGCTGGATCAGGCGGTACCAAGAGATTGCAGGCTTGACGGATGCTGACTTTAAAATGCTCCGTGGGAAAACGTGCTTGGGCAGAAATATCTGAAGTTTGTGTGGGGAAGGCGTGTTTTTCATGGCTAATGCAAACTTGTTACTGGCCATACGCCCTGGGTTTAGAATCACACACGACTTCTGTCAAATTTCTAGTTTATACTTTGGAAGACCCAGGCTTCAGGTTTCAAGTTTCAACAAAGGCTGAACCGGCAAGGAACCTCCAACAGGAGATGGGAACATGAACCCCAGATTCATTCCTAGCCTATCTACTACTGTTGTTCATCATGCATTGCGAGAGTCACAGTATGGCTTGCATGGCTACGCATTGGTCATTGCTGAGGTTCACGATGTGGGGCGCTTGCGAAGGTGCGGGGACCGGTGCCTACGTCGCGAGCCTGGGATGCAAGTTGAGGTTCCAGTCATTGTTACACATTTGCAGCGTGAGGAAATGTAAACACGCGCATGTCACTGTCACATACCGCCAAATGCCACATGCATTTCGAAGCCAGCATCATTGCAAAGGAAATTCAGTGTTTCATTGTTTGGAGTGAAACATCAGCAGCAACAAGCTACCATAGAATGATTTTTTTTGGTTGCGTTATTTGTAAGCTCATGGGTTGCGGTTGCACAGCCTAGGAAGAAGCTCCAGCAAGAGTTGGGAGTGGTGTTCAATCTGCAATTCAGCAGTGAGATTGACCCCGCACTGCGCTCTTGGTGTACAAAACATTACGATTGCAGCTTCTCTGAATTCCACTTCTATGGTGAAAATGCAATCGGCGGTGAGTATCATTATCAGTATTAGTATTACTGTATTACTAATGGCTCTGAGAAGAAGAGCTTGTCAGCTTGTCTATGTGTCATCATGCATCTCCATGACTGATTGTAACACTGCCGGTCCGTTCGTATGATTCTGCACTTACATAGCTGCTGCAACGCTTGGTAACCTTTGGCTTACATAGTTTGTTACATACATACTATAAGTACTATGACTCATGACTATGACTCTGACTATGACTCGACTCTGACCATGACTCAGACTCAGACTCATGACATGAATCGATATGACTTGTGACTTCTTTGTGACATGGCAATGCTGCAATGTTGTAGTGACTATTGGGAATTGGGAGTCTAAAGTTTTAGAATTTAGGCTGTTGATGGTTCTCACGTGTTTAGTTCTGCAATGAACCCGGCACCGAGACAATCACTTCTTCCGTGACATTGCGCATGATATGGAGGGAGGCCATTGCAGCATCTGCGGTGGGGAGCACTCCTGCATTGGTGTGGGTGACTCCTGCCTGACAACAGCAATTCACACATGTCACATGACATGACTATTGACTATTCCAACTATGTACAGTCAACTTTTGACAATATGTAACGGAACGTATGTACAGTATACAGTATACATTGTGGCTGTATGGCTCATGCTGATGCAGCGCATGAAAGTTTGCAGTTGGCAGCTTTGTGGATTGCTGGGTTCTTGTGAGTGTGAGCTCGCCTCAGTTTGACAGCATCCCGCGGAGTAAGGATGACATGGCAATTATGGGCATCCCTTGCCCGTTGTTCTCTTCGTTGAACTGCCGGACAAAGGAGAAAGGCTGGAACCCTTTTACACAGACCCTCGACGCACTTAGTGTCTTTAGAGGAAGAGTCCAATCTCATGTTCATGTGCAAGTAGAGCCGTCACATGTTCCATATGTTTGAGTAGCATCAGTACAGTAAACAGCGTTCGATTCTGGAAGAGCGAGTATGTTCAAACGGGAACATCGCATGAGACCAGAGTGGACCCGACAAGACCATTGAAACTTATCTGTATCTGGACAAAATGATACATTGTCGCCTTGTTCTTTGATTCTTGTATGTTTGCCACCCGTGTTGTTGTTTCACACCATTGGACCTTGGAAGATCCAAGAGTTAGGCGTCAGCAGAATAATTTTGTTATATACAACAAAAAATACAAGTTACTATCAAGTCAAGTCACAGTTGTTCAAATACGGTCGTGTGTGAACTTTGGTTGTGTGTTTGTGGGAATTCGGACTGCTACCACTGCAGGCCTGAAGCTCGCGTGATCAAGGAGGCCCTCAAAAAGCTGAGGGATAGAAACCCAAAGACGTTTGTGGTGGAGGAGGCGTCCAGCTTGAAACAGAGAAACACACACACTCGCAGTGCAAATGCAGGCAAATAGAACCCCCCAGGAAAAAACACAAACACAAACACTGTGCAAGCGATATGGTATATGAGTTATGATATGATGTGATGATATGTGACATCAAAGCAAGAGGAAATGATTGAAATGAAATGATCTTATAACTTATTCAGATATAAGATATAAGATAAGTTATAATTCCAGATCCGTTTCCAGGAATGTTTTGCAGTAGAATGAATTGAATCATGTACACTGACGGTTCATGTAAATAAACGTGACATCTAGACTCCGAAAACTAAGTGGATCTCAGTCCAGTGTGAAATGTGAAACCTGCCTGTGATTGTCTTTTTGCTTGCTTCATGGCAAGTGGATACCCCAACATAAGTCCAACCCGAACCTGATACCCCGTGTGCGTCGTGAGGTATGGTCCATCACCCGGAAGTTTCTTCACCCGCTGCCAAACGAGTGGCGGAAGTACGAGGCAAGGCACCTGCTGGATGTGACCGCATCATAAGTTTCATAAGTGAGTGATGTTTGATGTTGACTTGTTTCTCTCCACAAGGCGAACTATTCAACTTTTGTTTCTTGATGTTTGTCTTGGCTTCGTTCTGAATGACACTTGCAGCCGGTGGCCAACATTCAAGTGACGGGCTTGGACACACAGCACAAACATGGTAGACATAGACATAGACAGAGACAGAGACATCATAAATCATAGAGAGGACATGATGTGACATAGTTTCATAGAATCATAGAGCGGCACAACAGCAGCACAATCAAATAAAAAAAGTACAGTAGTAGTCTAGACAGTCTAGTAATTAACAATTGACAATAAGACTCAGGGCCAGAGTGTTTGCCGCATTTCGTCATTGCTGAGTCCCGTCCACAACAAAAGTTTCAATATTTGAATCAACCATCCAAAAACAAACAAACAAACAAACAAACACACATCACACCAACAACAAGAACAAGAGCAAAAGAACTAATCACAAGGCAGTCACAGCAACATTGACACATGCGAGTTGCCCCAACAATGGTTATGTTATGCATTTTGACACAACCATGGCATCACACTTCTTCTTTCCTCAATCGTTATTCATAGGCTGTTGCACCAGGAGTCGATTTTTGTTGTTACTTTTTCCTTCAAAAAGGGAGAGAGGCGCCTTACCTTCCATCATCTCAGTCTCCAAGTCCAACAAGTAGACTGTTAATAACATAATCTAATCTATCTAACCTAATTTAATAATCTACTGACTATATATTATATAATTAAGAACTAAGTAAGTATCAGAATAAGTGTTTTACAAGCTATTGTCCTGGCCATGCCTTGGCTTGACATTCTTCGACAACGTCATAGGCAATCGAATGAAGATGAGTCCAACGCCCCCAATGCCAGAGCCAGTGAGACTGGCAGCCACGGTGATGGTGACAGTGATAGTGATATCATCTCTGGCAATGAACCTCATTCCGATTGTGATCACCCAAGTGAGAGTGACAAAGATTGTGAAGCCGAAGAACTAGCTGCTTTCAGAAGACGAGCACGGACAGAGAAAGCTCGAGCTGCTGCACTGGTGGCACGAGAGAAGCGGAAGATGGCCTCCACAACAGTGGTCGAGCACCCTGCCAAGTGCTTCCAGCCCGATTTGCAGCCACAACCAGAAATCAACAAACCAGGAAATTTCTCTGGTGTGTTTCACCGAAGAAGATGGCGTGTTGTATATTCCTGGTTCCGAGCTTGGTGCGCAAGCTTGAGTTGTTACCTGAAAGATCTTGGGAGCAGTGCCAGCCACTGTTTCACAATAACAGTGGCAGACGACTCGAACTTTGTCCTTTCAGAAGTGGTGGAAGGGGCTCCTCAGTGGCGGTTATCCAGAGTCATCTCTGTCATGAACATTGTGCAGGCTATGGTAGTTGCACATCAGCACGAAGATGACACCACGAGCACTGCTGAGACTGGATGTGAATGTCATGAGCACGGGACTCACCGGGCCTTTTTAGTCCACACTCCTATGATTTGCGTTCCAAAAACAGATGCAGCAAGTCTTGGGCTCGAACTGCGCAGCTGGCTGCTTTCTTTTCTTGGCAGAGTTGGGCGCCGCTTTCAACTCTTTGGGCTTGAAGAGGGCTCTTTTGCGCATGTGCCCATCCAGGGTACATTTCTGTGTCATGATGCACTGGTGACAAATATGGCGGTGTTGAAGTCGTTGAGGGTGAAGGTCCATGCAAAACACCAAGAAGAAGGGTACGCCATTTTGCACCCTCTCTTGGCCACTAAGTGCACCTTGCACCAATGCTCACTGCTGCGCAAGCCAAGCATCTTTCATTTTCCACATCTTTGGAGCTCAATAACACGGCTGTCGCACTTATTTGAAATCAGCTCCTTCCGACGACATTTCAAAGGCTCGCTCATAGCCATCATTTGTTCCAACTTCAGAGTGGTTCATTGCTCTCACCTCCCTTCCGAAGCCAAGGAGTGGAGGCATGCTCGGAACAGTTTGTGTGGCCTTTACAGCAATGATCCAAGCTATCCCCACAAGCGGCGGATGCTTCACCTTCGCCTATCCAGTTTTGACAACGCTGATCCTCATGGATTGGACTTCGGCCACTACTGCCGAGGAACATGCTGCAAAGGCCGCACGAGACAAGAGAAGGAGTTCTTTGCGCTCGTACAAACATGCCGCCTTTATGTCCTGTTGTTTGCGCAGGGTTTTGCGGTGCCGCTGTTGTACAGGTGGGTGCATGGCCACAAGGCCCTCATGTTTGTGAAAGAGCTTTGGCCTTGGCTTGGCATTTGTCAGTTGAGTTGAGTTTGTTTTCTGTTTTGTCACAGGAACTTGGAAAGAGAAACCAAAAATCTTAGAGTGTAGCTTCCTTTTTGTATGCTTTGGTTTCTTCTTCTTGCAACCCCTTTTGGTGCTTCCCAGCTTCCTGTGTTTTTCCTCATGGCCGCGGCTCAGTGATGTGAAACCCAAAGCAATCCGACCTCCCACCTTGTTGTGTAGCCTGCTGCGAATAGTCTTTTCAAGCAACTGGATGGACACGTTTTTTCCAAACAACTTCACAGCACTTCACACGTGTCACAGGTCCAATTGTCCATATCAGGTCCATATGATATATCCGCCAGAAACATATATCATATATCTCAACATGTAACATTAACATACAACATTCTTTGATTTTTAGACTGACTTGTAAACTGTTAATCACATATAGACATACATACATACATACATACATACAGTAAAGAACAGGCACGGCAAACTGTAAACTGGATTTGTAACAATCAGTCTAGTCATGCATACAGTATCATTATCATACTGTGTTTTGAATGAATGATATCATGATTCAGATGATATGGCACATATGAATAATATGAATCTGAATCTGAATATATATATATATATTATATAGTTGAAGTATAGTATAATGTTTGTTTGGAACATTGATTGCCATTGTTCCGAGAGATACAGTAAGGAAGCCTGCAGCCTCCATCGTGTGCTGCCCAGAGTCTTGCAGCACATGTCCCAAAAGACTAGTACTTCCAACAGCAAAGCCGCAGAGATAGAAGCTCTTATGGAGTCTGTCGGTCTGGAGGGCAATGATTCTGACAGTGGAACTATTGATGATATCTTGGACTGGCAGTCACTTCTTGAAGATTCAAAGGAGCTGAGTCATGCCGCTCTCAATGCAAAGAGGAAGCAAATGACGTTCCTCTCATTTGCAGATGAAGCTATACCTGATAAAATCCGCATCCTTGATAGCATCATCATGCCCAATGTTGAAGTCATGAACACTCTCTTCCTGAGAAGCAAGAACCTTGGGCTGCTGTTCCACACTCCAAGGGAGCAGCAGGAAGAACGAGCAGAACTTATGGAGAGGCTTGGACACAAAACAATAAGTTCAACATAGGCAATGCATATCGAATCATATAATTTAATATATATCATATTAATAGCATATCATATAATTATTAATAATATATATATATATCATTTAGCCATAGGCAATTGTAGTATGGAATAGATGACGCAGTTGTACTTAGTGCAAACATGTTAGATCAAACATACGTTGCACACAAACATTCTTACATACAGTACAGTTACATACATACATTCATACAATTACCATACAACATACAATGTTATATACAGGTCATGGCCACTGTGAAAATAGAGTGGCAGCATTGCGGCATTGTCAAACTAGCATTGTCATTGTCGGATTATGCATTTTGAATGTGCGTGTGTGTGCTTGTTAGCTCTGTGACTGTGCTTGTCAGTGGTTGGCAGTGCGGCAGGTCTTTGCTCACCTTCCGAGATTTTGCCAGCGGTCAGCTGGGGCTAGACATTGTCGACGCCTACATTCAGAAGCTTGTGACCTTTGCCGGAATGTCCCTGCCTGACTTCGCGGAATCCTTTTTCAGGATGTGCTTGGAACAGATTGGTGATGCCTGGCGCCGATTCTACCATGAAGTGCAGTGTTATCCCTTCCGAGTGTTCACTTTGGTCGGCCTTTCTAGCGCAGAAGCTCTTGCACAGTACCGCTTGATGCAGCAGGCTGCCCATTCTTGCAGTTATTGCTTTGACCTCGAGTTCTCAGCAGTTCTTCTGAGCTATATATCTGCAGATGATTCCAATGCTGACAGCAAGATCAAGCGGCTGCAAATGTTTCTGAAAGACACCATGATCTTCTGCCCCATCACAAGTGACATAGTCGAATGCCTCCATGGCAGCCTACAGTCAAGGCTGAACCGCTTCAGAGGATGCCGACCAACTGATGACATATCCAAAGCCATTTCAGTGCTGGACAAGATCACGTCCGCATATGGAAAATTTCGGGATTGGATGTGGAACCATTTTGGAGACAAGAAAGCATTGAACCGATTGGCATCATATGGAGTACACAAAGGCAATCAGCATACTGTTTGGGCAGAGGATGCAGACCGCTGCAGAACCCGGTATGGTTCAGGCTCTTGTGGTTTGACCCTTGAGGACTTGGATGCCAAATTGGCCACTGGTAACCTCCCACACGCACCTCGCAAACTGTCAGGTCACTCAACTTAACTTAGAAGTCCAAAGTCCAAGGACTGGATTGCTTGCGATGTTTCAAGTTTCAAGTTGTGGGCGCACGTGTCATGTCATTTGATCCTTCCGTCGTGGAGTTCTGCATCCTTCCAAGATAAGACATGTTCCCGTTATTTACCTTCAAAAGAACCTGAAACCTACAAATAACTAAGACTAAGACTATGACTATGACTCTGACTATCAGTCATGACTCATGACTCATGACTATGACTCTGGCTATGACTATAAGTGTAGCAAACTGTGGACTATAGCTATGACTATAGATAACTTGTTGACGATACCAACCTATAGCCTATAGTTTGCAATTGAAATTGCAACTTTGCATAACTTCAGTAACTGTAGTAAGAAGTTGCTTCATCAGAATCACTACTGCACACAGGACTGCCACTCAACCAGAAGTTGCAGAAGTCACTCTCACTAGTTGCCAGTCTGTGGAATCAACTGCTGCTAGCAGCTGACATTGTTCCCATTGGCTAAGCCAGGCGTGACCCGTACAGTACTTGTACTACACCTCTAGACTCAGACCAATACATTGACTAATACTGAGACTGATACTGATGCTGATACCACTGCTACTACTACTGCTGCTACTACTGCTACTCTGCTGCTACTGCAGCTGCTGTTGCTACTGCGCGCTTGGCGCTTGGTATGAATTGATATGATATGATATGGCCATGACATATGACTCGACCCGTAATTATGCCGTATGACTCACGACTGACACATGACTCATGACTCTTGTGACTTTAGACTCACAACTCATGACTCATAACTTGATTCACAAACTCATAACATAACAACTCTAAAAATTAAGAACTACTTATACTTATAACTTATACTTATAAATAACTACGACTGGACTTATGCCAGTTGCTGTTTGGGGACAGTCATGACATCCGCACATTTTGAGCACTGACAGGTTGGAACGTATTTCAGAGAATGTCCATGGCAGGTTTGCAGCTTTCCACCCATTCCTGGAAAAAATCTGTTCGGAGATGCAGCCAACAATGGCGGCAAATGTCAGACCAGGACAAGGAACCCTATCATGCAATAGCTGCGGAGGAACAAGGCTTTCGCCATGAGGCTATGCGCCAGCCTTTCAAATCAGCTGAAGGACGAGAAGAAGATTCTTTTCGCGAAGCTGGCTTTGACGCAGCAGCGCATATTCCCAAGAATGGTTTGAGTACCATATCCTTGCACAGGCTACTTGCAACTTACCAGAGATTCAAATCTAGTCCGGTTTGGGGTAGCTTTGAGGCTGGATTAGCCAGTCCAGATGGAGCAATGTCCCTCGACCATATTGACTTGGAGACTACCCCAGAGGAAGTCTCGAGGACGTGGGCCAACTTCATTCGTCCAGCCAAGGAAGAGGAATCGGAAGCGTGCAATGGTGATGATGCTGGGGACCTCCATCATTCCGTATGTGGTCAAGGTCACGGTTTATGCCGATCAATGCCATGCTATGAAATAGCCTGCAAGTTCGCCAGCAGCATGCATGGCTACATGAAAGAAGGTCGCTCGCCTGACTCAAATTTTGACCGCCACCAGTAGCTGTTTCAATTTTAGAACATTTGGGGCCAATTTGGGTGAGAAGAACCTGACCAGAGTGATGCAAACCAAATTAAATATTGAGTCAGTAAAGTACTACTCTCAGCACTCAAAAATTACATACTGCTTACTGCTTACATAGTAGTAGTACTAGTGGAGTGGTATTTAAAGATATCAAGGCTGAAGCTCGAGGCCTACATGAACCTTTGGCTATCGACTTTTCCAGCTTTCCAGTTTTCTTTGGCATTTGCGCACTGTTCGAGTTTATGTTCATTGCTTTCTTAGATGAGCTTCAAGTCTTGAAAAATCCATGGACAATGATGGACCTTGTCCACAAACTTTGATTTTGACCATAAGTGCAGTAGGAAGGAACATAAAACAGTAGATGAACCCGATAAGATAGATGATATTAGATAATATTAGACTTAGATTAGATGATATTAGTTTGTTGTTGAGGTGGCTATTATTGAGAATAATTGATGGTATGGTATAGTTTAGTCTAGTAATTCGGTATACGAACAGGAACAGTATAGAACATCTAAAATATCATCTAATCATCATCATGAGGTTACATGTTTTTGTATAGAGCTTACAACTAAGACCAAGAGTCAGACTATAAATAGTTCAAACTTCAAACCTCAAAATTTATTATACACTTGAAAGGTTTCGGAGTAGGAACACGAGATAGAATGAATCAAACGCAGTGCATGAATTGACAAATGACTCAAATGACTCTCAAGGACTCTATGACACTGTGTTTGTTGTTTGACAACATACTTTTATTTGCAAGAGTCATTGGAGTCGTTGTCATTGTTATCATGTGATTCTATGGTACTTAGTACTTACTTACTAACTTACTACCTTGTAACTTGTTACTGTTCCCTTGTTGCCTAGTTTTGGTGAGAACCATATCCCGGCCATTCTGATTTGTTTGTCCCAAGGCCTTCTATCCACCAGCTCTTTGATCGAAGTCATCGGCCACAACAGGAAATCCCAGTACTTCTTTCTTGCTTCAGCTATGAAGAAGCCCATGCTGCAGGTGCTTATTCGTGGGTTCCATCAGTCTTGCGATGACAACAGCTGCCGCGTTCTCTTGGTTCCTCCAGACAGTGTGGGCCAAATACCATCCATGTGCACTGGTCACAAAGCCTTGCAGGAGATGTGTTTGGAATTCTTGGCGGACGGATGCCCGTTGCCAGAGAAGATTGAGTTTTGGGTGTGCAAGTATCATTTGAACCCGTTTGCACCAATGCTTTCTGCAAATGATGTTCGCAGATACACATTTGCTGAATTTTTGGTTCGACCTCAAAAAAGACAAACCACCCGAAAGGCAAAGCTTCCGTTTGGTTTGACAAAGAAAAAGCAGAGCCGGAAGCGGAGAAAGAAGCAGCCCAACAAAGAGAATGCGCCCAAGCGGACTGCTTATGGAGGTGGCACCAGTCGGCAAAAAACTATCGAAGAAGTGACCCATGAGCTGGGTGCTGCAGTCAATGCACCCACAGCCACAGACACAGACCAAAAGGCGAACATGCTCCAGCATGACGCTTGTTCTGATCCAGACCCTGACTCAGACTCTACTGTCTCAGACTCAAGTGGTGGGTCTGAGTCTGAGATTGAGATTGATGAAAACAAGGCAACTGGTGGAGATTTGAAGGTCGCAGAAGAAGCAGTCAGGTCTGCTGAAGCAAAAAAGGAGGAGTCAGAAACCTCCAGGCTGGAAGCTGAACGCCAGAAGCGCATTGAAAGTGCCAGCCACAGCAATGAGAATCCACAGCAAAAGAAAAAGACATTTTGCAATCACCAAATAGGCTTGGTCAGTGCCTCCATGCAGGTGGCGGCGAGATTGGCAGGATGTAGACACTGCTTGATGAAGGTTCCGAAAGGAGCGGTGCGCTTCGGGTACTCTTACAGCCTTACAAAGTTTGCTTCGTACCTGCACAAGGATTGTGTTTTGCCACACCTTGAACAAGAGGAGGCTGACCTGGGCCAGGCCAAAGAGTTCCTTACAACCTTTTTGAACAGTCGCGAAGGAACTTCATGTCCTGCAGAAGTGCGCCAAGCCGCTGAGGCACTGCAAAGGAAATTGCAGGCCAAGATGGGCGAGGCTTCCAGCTCCACTGTGCAGTGATTGTGGGGTGTTGCAGCTGCCAAGTTGATCAAACAAGAAAACATTGACATCTTGGCACCGGTGGGGTATGCAGTGCGACAGTGAGGTCGGGGACGTTCAGATTCATCTCACTTGTCACTCATCACTGCACATCATGGGAAGGTTCCGCAGTGGACAAAGCGTGCAGTGTGCGCAGTCTTTTGTTGCTTAAGTAACACAATCTCTCTACCGCACTTTGTCACACTCTCCGTCACAGTTGTGTTGCATGCCATGGCATTACCAGGCACCAGGAATTTGATTCGACTATAGGTTGCCCGCACTTTTTGTTTTTCCTTGATCGTTTTTTCCACTCGTCCATTTTGCAGACCCCTCTCGACTTCTTCATGTACGGAGAGGAGGGTGGCATCAAGTATGGCTTGCTGCTTCTTGGCAATTTCTAGAGTCTAGAGGCAGGGGAGAACTGGAGACGAGAGAGTTAAGTCATATATATTATAATAAGTATGATATTAAGTCAATATAAATAATATATATATATATACTTTTTGTATACTGTATACAATATACGCTATAAAGGGGAAGTTATGAAATAAGTCATACGGTTATACGTTTTACAGATTGGTCCAGGGACGAACTTAAAATCTGGTCACTCTGGTCTATAGTTGCATCCTGTTGCATACAACATTTTGTTGAGGTTGGAGGAATGGAGGGCGCCCACGCATTGTATGATTTGTTGGACTTAAGACTCTAGTCACACTTCGCTCCAGACTAAACTTGGTGACTACAGGGACGTTGGGGTGACCGCTCTGAGAGCACCAAGAGTCCATCCAGTGCCAGCATTTTGAGCATTTGAGGCTAGGAAATCGGCACACATTGAGTCACCAAGGCTTCCCGATTCCGACAACAACTTCAAGCCCTACCATGTGAAAGCTCTATGTTTGACGCACCTCGCCTGCATGCAACCGAGCATACCAGGACCAGGACCATGACTTTGACCACAACAAAGAGGGATAGAGACAGTAGACAATAGACTTCAATAGACAATGTTTAGAGTCCAGAGTCTAGGTCACGGCTTTGACTGCAGACTGAACTCTACAGTCTACAGTTGTCAAATTTGTTCTGGCAAGAACGGACTCTAGATGTTGGCTAAAGACAACACTTGCCAATCACCATCAGCGCTCTCAATTATCTCATCTTGTATTTTGCGCACGCAGCGTCAAAATAAACACCATGTGGACCATGTATGTATTTTCACATTGTAACATTTGACACATCCAGCAAGGAGAGTCAGTGAAGAACTGACGATCACCATGAGACAACTTACTTAACCAACCATATAACATCGTTTCATAGATTGGTTAACTACTTAAAACAACTAGACTATCAGTATGAAAAATGAGTCATTGACATTGATGTTAAGGATATGGTATGATTGGGGTTTGATTCTATGAACTCTGAATACGTTACAATCACATGTTATCTATATATGATTCATGTTTCTGATATATAATATATGTGATTGTATGATGACTATAACGATAATTTATATTCACTATTATATGCTGAAAACGAATGCTAAAACAACAGTTTACGTAAATATATAATATATATTACATTATTATACATATCATATTGTTGTTATCATTCATTTGACATCTTACTACATCCAGAACACCATACATGTAACATGTAGTACAAGTAAACATGTAAACACTTAGCCCATCATCACAAGACTTAGACTAAGACTAAAAATTGAACTTGTGAGAATGTGACTAGAAACTCACAAACTATAGACTATTGACTACTGCCTATAAACAGCTGCTGCTACTACTGCTACTACGACTACGACTACGACTACCACTACTACACTACTACAACTACAACTACTACAACTCTACAACATTACAACAACAACGACGACTACTAGCACTACGGTGATAGCGAGTTGTGAAATCACTGGTTAATTATGACAGGGCATGTGTCACACGTCACATTCCACATTACGACCATAACATGGGAATTGATTGGCATCGATGTGTCCACAGTTGATGATGGCGCACGAACTTGCTCAGGTCCAGCCACTTTGGATCACCGAATCATCGCAAAAGGTGCTACATCATTGGTTGCCGGATGGATGTTATAACGGCGCAGCAGTTTGACTGCTTGACCTACTTCATCAAAGAGAAATGTCCAGAAGTGCACGAACAAGCTTCCATTTTGGAATGTTTCTTAATCAGCACGTGAGCCATTTGCCATGACCATATCATATCATCATATAAATCATATGAATGAGTCTGAATGAGCGCATTGATATTCTTATCACAAGTCGGGAATCATGAACTTATCATCTATGGATTCACATCTCATTGTTTCAGCTCATTGTCTACTTGTCACACAACTACAGATTGCCAACTGATGCAATCAAGGGTCAAGAACTTGCATTTTTCAAATGTGTTCAAGCAGTCAAGGCCAAAGTAGACCATTCTTCTTTTTGTCTCCATCTTTCTTGTTCAAAGATTCATGAACCATAATTATACTACTTACACATTCCAAAATCTGAAGCTCTGGGCGTGAGTCCCAAGTCCCAAGGCTGGCAAAAAGTCTATGACTGCGGAGTGGCTGGAACAAAGCCAAAGACAGCCAAGGACCCTGTGTCCCACAGCTTGCTGCTAACTATGAGCCAGGCAGTGTTCATCCCCTTTAAGCCTGTTTTAGGAATGTTTGTTACATCATACCTGAACGGTCAGGAACGGTTCCGGAACGGTTCAGAGAGTTCAGATGTTATTTACGCACTTTGTTACATTACACCTGAACGGTCAGGAACGGTTCAGGAACAGTTTGGGCAAATTCTGCAGTACACAAAGAATTTCAATCAATTCCTGGGAAATTTGCTGGCAGGACAAGCCCACTCTTCACCGGGGCAAGAGCCATATCTGGGAAAAGCAAGCAAGCAAGAGGGCAAAAACGCAGGACTGCTCCGGAGACTATGGCAGGACTTTGGATCCTCAGATCCTAGCCCTTTTCAACAAAAGGGAACTGGAGAAGCTGAACGTTGAACACCAGAGATTGCAGGAGTCTCGATGGCACTAATGATTCAATGATTGAGATTGGTCTCCTAACCCAAGCCCAGATCAAATCGTTTTCTTTTCTTTATGGATTGTAGTATTGGCATTGGTGTTCCATTCCACTTCAGTCCGAGGGACCATTGAGATGGTTTCGAGTATTAACAGAGTGGGAATGGGAGAGAGTTCAAAGTTTGTCCAAGTTCTTGCTAAAGGCTAGGGCAAAGCCTGCCTATCAGTACTAAGTACTAAGTACTGTAAAAAATAGTTGTAGTTATTGTCATGGTGATATTATTATGTGATAATTGATAATTATGAGTCTAAATGATGATATGATATGATATGTTATGATGATATGACTACATGACTAGATTAGCTTATGTAATCGACTAGATTAGCTTATGTAATCTCATATTAATTATATATGATATATATTGATATATATGATATGATATGGTAAGGATTGACCCTGAACCGTCATTGACCGTTCTTGGGAATGCCAGGCTAAAGCTCCTGAACCGTCAATAACCGTTCCTTCAAAAATCACAATAGTTCAGGAACCGTTCTGAACCGTTCTGAACCGTTCGGGTCATCTAGTAGGATTTACATGACACCTGAACCGTCAATAACCGTTCAAACAACTTGCTGGTGCACACCCATGAACCGTCAATGACCGTTCTGGGAACACCCAAAAGTATGCTATTCAAACAATTCATAAATCAAGTTATTATTTATTCATATTCATAGTTCATAAACTATGATATATTAATTATAAATATGTGACAAGATATGATATGTATTTCATATATTGGTTCATAAATAAAATATATATGTATAATAATAATATGTTATACAGTTATATTATATTCTATAGTTATATTATATCATATCTCGTATGTTACACAATGGTATATGTAATATGACTGTATACTATATAAACGAGATGCAATATTAATATGAGTTTACTTAATTGTCAATTGTCAATAGTGAATAGTTTATTAGGTTTATTGCTGTCAAACTTTGAAAGTACTTCTTATGACTCATGAGTCGCGAGATATTGGTTTGTTAGTTTTTGTAACTTACAGCGTATATTGCATATTTCAAAAGCATATTTGTACGTGCTCATATATCATATATCATAGCTTTTGCTATACCATTAGAACATTAGTTAGATTGGACTTGTTAGTATCAACTAAGGAAACAGCTATTTAAAATACGTGTGATAAGTTGTATGTTATATGTACTGTATCCCGTATCCGTTTGTTGCTGTATGTTGGATGAGTTGTATGTGAACAGTTACTAGTACAGCCAGTACAGCCCATGTCAGAATTTCAGTCTATGATTGTTGGATGATTGCTTTATTGTTACAGTCTAAGTAGTAGCTAGGCTGTGATTGATGATTTTTCAGGGATATATATATATATGATATATCATATCTACAATTGGCGATACGTTCTAGTGAGGTATATTAGGGCAACGTGATCTTACAAAAAGGGTATCGTATGGGTATGTATGACTCAGGTGGCATATGACAATATATAACACAGTATACAGTGTACAGTTTAGCACACGATACAAACAGTATGCACGACCCTTACCACTAGGTTATGGTCGAGTCATATTAGTCATATAATCATATAGTCATATGAATATGAGCCATATGGGCCATATATATATTGTTATATTTACTATAAATATAGTGTAATATATAATATACAGGTCATCGGTCACATATCTGTCAGCCAGCGTCAACGCCTTTATTGGCAGTCAGCACTGCTAACTGCGGAGCAAGGAAAAGATCCACTTCGATGTTTTGTGGACGTTGCTAGCTCCCTGTCTTAGCCAGTGTACATGACCAAGCTGATGTACCAGTTTTGCGCATTCTTGCATTACCACTTGCAATGCAAAAAGGCTGAAACCTGGCTGGTGGCCGTATTATCGTAGAGTAGTATTTACAGTATTACTCTAGCATTTTACCAATAGTTGAAAAGTGAAGGTTGAACAATCCACAGTGTGTACTTTTGCCATGATTTGTTTGTTGTGCAGTGATGTGATGATGAATGCTCCGTTTGGATACATTGTCTTCAGTGACTTCACACCTGTTTTTATGGACTGAGGGAGCGCTTCCATGGGTATGGGCCTGTATGACGATGACGGCCGCGGCGGAGCTTTCAGTACGAGCATGAAATTGTTCCATTTGGGGCTTTTGGATTGGTGCCCTGCAGAGGTGAGCCTGGCCCGGAGTGATATGAACCTTCGAGTCATCCTGTTTAATTTACTCAGTGATATCCACAATGGTTCACAATCCATATGTGATGTACTGATATGAGACCCACGTGACTGTGTGACTTTACATGCTTTTGTCAGGTTAGGTCGAAAGTTGGCCTTAGGGTCGGTCTGATATTACTAATATAAATGTAATATAATATATTATATATATACAGTAATATAGTAAAATAATATACTTATATGATTGTGATTTTTCTTGGAGTTTTGGAGTACGCATGAAGAAGAGTCAGAAGATTCATGTCAGAATGCTGAAAGTAAATTCTAAATCTGAAGTCGGCTACTGCTTACTGCTACTTAAGCTTTAGACGATTTGCACTTCAACAAGCTGTGTTGACAAGGCTTTGATGGCAGCTCAAGGATTTCACCCAGAAGACTTTGTGTGGGGTGATGGCCAGAATCAGAATCAGTACAACAAGATCTGCAAGATGGCAGGCGTGAAGGGCTTTGCGAGGCAAACAAGTACCATCACGAGTATAGTAGACTAGACTGGACTATATTGACCACTGATCTCAAATACCAGTACAATACTGACAAAACTGCCAATTGTTAGTTATAGTAATACTGTTAATACTGTACTGCGCATGCTGACACTGACACTGATGTTCCCTGATACTGTTGGCTCACTAAGCTAGACCTACCACAATCAAACCAATATGCCACAATCACACAAGAAGAGCTCTCCTGTAGTTCACAGTAGGCACGGCTTTTTGACGGTTTATTCTATTTTAATTATTTTACTATTTCCTGTATGTTGATTCTGACAACTACGCAGACTAGCCCAAAAGACAGCTTGCGCTGATTTTTGCTTTGCTGCTTCACTCTTTGACTTTGGGGATTGAAATTGATCAAACACCCGTCTCAAGGAAATGCCATGACAAGCAGTGTCATTGGAGCTTGCATCATGGCATTGCTATTCTACGCTCTTCCCTTCCAAAAGGGTCAGCGCCTTTGCTCGCAGCCAGACATTCACAGTTCTGCAAATCCCCTTGACAATTGCTTATCCGTTTTTCCCTTCAGACTTTGAGGGAGAAAGCACCACCTGCGATGCTGATGCTTAATGTTAGTTTTTTCATAGGCGATCTCATGTGCCATGCCACCGTAAATCATTCCTTTAGGTCTCCAATGTGACTCAAAGCAGCCATGGCCATAGCCACACCTAGTGCCATAGCCACGTGATACAGTATTCAGTATCAGTATTACTATATATTACAATATATTAATATTAGTGTGTTCGTAAGGAGTGAACAGGATCAGAGGCACCTTCAGGCTTTTGACACTTGACAATCTCCGAGAGATTCTAGCCTGGGTTGTTCTTTGCAACTTTGGGCTTTGGTCTAGTTTTTTTCGATGTTCACCTGGTTAAGTTGTCAATGAGCATGCCCCTGGCTGTCATCATTCATCATGTTTTGCAGTAAGTCGTGAGTCATGATGAGGCCTTTGCGGGAGCTCCGTCGTGCTTCAGCACTGGACTCACATTACTCTGAGGCATCCACCTCTGGAAGTGGCATTGGGGATGGTTCGTGTGAGTCATGTGAGACTCAAGAACTAGACTCGACGCCCAAGGCCCCAAGTGATGGAGGGAAAACATTGATTCTTGGAGAATTTTTGGACACTAGCAGCGAAGCCGAGAGTTGCTGCAGTGAGAGTCACAATGATTGCAATGGCAATGGCAGTTCTGCTTCAGACACTTCACTCGTGTCTGGCGGCGGCTCGTGTTGGATTGTGCCTCGCCATATTGCACCAGGTAAGAGCAAGTGACTCATGACCACATGTGCTCGCGTGAGGCTTTTCCAGTAGTTCACACCTGTGCCCAAACAGGGGGGACAGGTAGGCAGGAAGCTCTTGAGGCACTACACGCTGATTTAGGCATTTATAGTTTATAGTGACATGTGACATCCAACAATGCGGTTGGACAGTACAGTGTGTCTTGATGTAATGTGGCATTGTCTAACTAACATGGCTGGTAAATCGTGACCACATTGGCAATGCAATGGTAGCTGAAGCTTAAAGTTTCTGGGTTGTGTGACAAGCTTCCATCACTACCTGATTGCGCCATGTGAAATTCAAGGCTGGCTAGATTTGCCTTGGTTTTGAGAGCAAGCTTTAGAGATGGACTCTCCAAACACACCCTGGCTTGGACCAGGCTTTGTTCACCGTTCAAAATGGGCGTGGGGGCATGGAGTGTGAGTCAATCAATCCTGTTCACTGTGCAGGTAGTTAAGTTAGGAAGTAAGTAAGTTGAAAGAAGAGGACTCAGAATTCTGCACAGTAGCTAAGCCGTATCCCGTATCTCACAGTTGAACCTGTATCTCACGGTTGAAGCTTGCAACCTCCAATGAGTCACCATTGCTGAATCACCTTGGTTATGTCACAACAGGTCATGTGAGTCATGTTATGTATGATTCGATATTTGACATGTGGCTCCGACCTCCCAGAGCTTAGTTGGGCTTGTGGGCCACTCTGGTCTTCTGCTCATTGCGCCGTGCTTGCCAATTTGTCTCCAAACCTCACCCGCTGATGCCGAAGAAGAAGGACCAAGAGGGAGAGCAGGCCTCCGACAAGGAGGAAGAGGATGCGAAGCAGGACCATGTGGACCATGACGACCATGAGTGCGATGGTTCGGACTGCTGCGTCTACTGCAAGCAGGTGTTTGGAGAAGCGGATCGCGAAACTCGAATGCAAAAGTGCGTTGCGGTGTGGACGGAGTGAATGAACCATAGACCTGGACCATAGATCATAGATCATGAATCATAGAACTTAGTAGTACTGGTCCCTGGTCCCTGGTATTATTACTTTACTCAACTCACTCTTACTCTGACTCTTACTCTTACTGTTACTATTCCTTACTCTTAGACATAAGGCTTTTACTTACTACTTACTACTGTTACCTACTTGCTTACTACTGAATCACAATTTCATAATTATTAACAATTCATAATTCATATTCATCTACAGTACTATCTATCTAATATATTATATTATATTATCTAAATTTATTTTTATAGTTATAGTCGTAGTCATAGTCATAGTTACGATTATAGACATGTGAGTGACATTACTGTTATAAGTTAGTTAGTATACTGTATACTGTACTACTGTACGCACTGATACTGATACTTACAGTGATACTCTTACTGTTGCTGACCCTTCATTGCTAACTGTTAACTGTTTTGTAACAATAATTTGACTGCAACTCAAGACTGAAACATCATTATAGATATGACGACTAGACTATACTATACTACTAGACTAGACAGACTAGACTATACTGTACTGTACTATACTGACTATACTATACTAACTATACTAGACTTTACTATACTTTATCATGTTTATCATCACTGTCACTATCAGTATCACTAGCGCAGAGTGCAAAAGCATTGTGCTTTATTGCTTTCGAAGTAGTCGCCCAAAGTAGCCTTGATTGCCATTCAGCCTGGTTCCATATCACGCTCTTTTGTTTGTTTCACTTTCACTTCAAACGTGTTGAGTGGCTGCAATTGAGGGGCATGGC
Organism: Durusdinium trenchii; assembly: GCA_963970005.1. Lineage (NCBI taxonomy): Eukaryota > Dinophyceae > Suessiales > Symbiodiniaceae > Durusdinium > Durusdinium trenchii. The sequence continues at coordinate 132,325 of CAXAMN010017446.1, forward strand.
ATGCCGGCATGCCATTTCGATTTGTTCTGACTTTTGACGTTATTTCTTCAGTCCATGCGTGTTGCAACAATCCCAGGACGCCCCAGCGGATTGCGAGATTGAGATTCTTGTGACCCGGATCAAGAACCACTCCAATGCCTGCAGCGCCTGCTTCTACAACCAAAGAGGCAGCTTCCCTGGCATGAAGCAAGGTGAGCTGTTGTCAGGAATGCAAGAGCATTCGAAGGTGAAGGAGACGCTCCTTTACAGCACTATGGTGTGACACTGGTTGACTACACTACTTAAAATAGACTCACTGTCAGACTTACGGTATAGACAACTTGCACAGGGTGCTCAACATTAAGGCCTTAAACAAGAATAAAAACAAAACTGACAACAACGAATCTGGCTGGTTTGTAAAGTCGCACTGATCCAATATTGATTGGCTTTCAAGGCTGTCTCAGACTCTGTGTGCAAAACTGCAAAGCTTGTCCCACATAGCGCTTGCCACCTGAGGTTTTTCACCCAAAGGAAGAAGCAGGTCCATGCACGGGCCAGGAACCCAAAGGGGAAGTACCGCCATCAGAAACAAGATTATAAAGATCTTGTCAGACGAAGTGAAGAAGATTACGTGGACTTTCGTGAGGCCTGTCTCAAACTGGCAACTCCAAACCGTCCATTTTACAGAGCTTAGTTGAGTTTGAGCTTTGCAGTATTGAGACTGATTCGGACTGATTGTTTAGACTCGCTGTTGAGTTGAGCCTGTTTAAGTGAGTCAGTCCTCCTCCTGTGCTGTTAGGGAAGGAACGATAGACGATAAACGATATTTGTTGTTATTCTGCCACATTGCTCAGTTGTCCTGACATGATACTGGATACTTGATATTGAACATTGAACATATTGTATTTTTTTGCTGGAAGTGGATATGTTTGATCACCAGTTTCATACATTGCATTGCTGTCGCTTGATCTGGTTGTTTGCCAAGCTTGCAGGTATCGAAGTTGGTGACCCTTGAGGAGTACTTGACATCTCATCACAAGACAGGCCGGAAGTTCAAGAACCAGCAGGAACGAAAAAAATACTTGAGGAGTATTGGTGTCAAATTGGTTCGCCATCCAAAGAAGAATGAGGAAATGGTGGCAGTGGAAGCTGAGATGCAGCTGCTGAGCGGCAAGCGCCTTGCAGCCAGCAGGATCAAGGAAGACGACCACACAGGAGACAAGCAGGCTGCCAAAGAGGGGTTCGAGAAGGCGAGTACATCCCTCAGCACTAGCAACAAGATCAACACCAAGGCAGGGTCGCAGGAAAAGGTCGCGTCCTAGTCCTAGTTTCCGTGTTTTAATTTGTCTCATGTGTAGTCCCAGCATTGGCTCATCACAAGCACTTACTTACTTGAATATCAGTCCCAGTTCGACTGATGATGCACCATAAACTGTATGCAATAACTCTAGACTCTAGCCAGCACAGCAACCCCCAAGTGCAGCGACCCTTCTGACAGACTCAAAACAAATTCCAACAAACGGCATTGGTCAATTGGTTATATTATCCGATAAAAAATAAGTCAATGTGATACTTACATGCATTGGAGTTATGTTGAAAGGGACATTGACATACAGTGACATAGAGAGTGACATAGACATAGACGCCAAGGTGATAGTAGTAATAGTACAAACATGGCAACGTTCCATTAGTGTGTGACCGTTGTCACAGTGTGTGTATGTATGTACTGTATGTGATGTGTGGTTGCGCTGGACTGCCAGTAGGTAGTACAGCCTTAAACTCTGCGATTCTTGTGTTGTGCCAGGGTTGTATACAAGTGTTTTTCCCTGGAGCAGGAAGATGTGCAATTAGCCCAAACAAAGGCTGACGAAGCGGAGAAAAGCAGCTCAGAGGGTGGCAGCGACAGTGATTCTTCAAGCGATTCTTCTTCTAGCTGGGGTTGCCAAAGCGAACCCAGCAATGCCAAGAAGCGCAAGAAGGGCCAGGCCCAGGCCAAGAAGGGCTCTGCGCCCAAAAGGAGGGCTAGTGGCAGTGGTGCTGCTGCCGAGGGCAAGGGTGAGAATGTTCAGGCAAAGGGACGTGGGAAGGGCAAGGCTGCAGAGAAGGCTGCAGCTTCAAGGGAAGCCAAGGAGCAAACCACCATCGAACAAGGGACCAAATTGCAGACTCTCCTGAATGAGCTATCTTGCTCAGTCATCTGGAGATCTGCCGTGCGGTCAACGGAGGTGGACAGACGGCTGAGCCGCGTGGCCCCAGTGTGCACCGAGTTGGAAGAGCTAGCCAAAGATGTGGAAGGAGAGAAAGCGCAAAAGATTCGGGACATCCACAAAGATCTGCAGCAGGAGTCTGAACGCGTGGTCGCTCTCAAGGAGATGTGCAAGTTCATCAGAGGTGGTACTGCTGCAGACTTCGTAGATGAGGTGTCAACCAATGGATCGATCAAACACAACTTCGGAATTGCGTGGAAGAGCCTCATTGAGGCTGAGGGGACTTTGGTGGAGATGATCACAGCCATAGCAAAGAAGCTGCTGGATGATGACGCTCTTTGGCTGGGATTATTGAGTTGGCCCTGATGTAAAAAATCTTGGTTCGTGTAAAAAATATTGATAGCCATGGCTTTTGAGGTGCTGCAGTAAATCAGACGTCAGCCCCGTTTTCTCCTACAGTTGCAGAGTGGGCAATCTACTCAACTGGCATTGCCATTACATGTAGTAGATTGCCTTAAAGTCTATGATGATTCTATGATTCTATTCTATGATTGATTGGATTGGCATTCATTGATTGGTTTGATTTGGCAACATCTAAGATCTATGATTCATTATGTCTTTGCTATGCTATGCCCGTCTAGCAAACCGTTTGATGTTGTTTGGCTTGACATGTTGATGGAAGACTCAAGCAAGGTTGATGCCTCCACTGGCCACGACAATCAGTATCTGTTCTTCAAGTTTCTGTCCCTTGCCAACCCGAAATCCTGTGCTTTGAATTTGGCAGAGCTATATCACATCCCGCCGGAGGAGCACAGGCACAACCTCTTCCATTGCACCCTCAGAAAGGCCCAGGCATCAGGACTCGAAGCCTTCTACGACCGCCTGAAACACCCAGCGTCCATCCAATGGGCAAGGAAGATGTTGGACCCCAGTCTTCGCCATCCCGAATATGCAAATCAGCTCAAGTGGTGCCATGGTATGCATTGGCGCGTATCACGTGTGTGTTGTGCATGTGTGTTTGAGGGTGCTAGTGCACGGTGCTATGCTACGTGCTAAGTGCTAAGTTCAAGTATTAAGAAATGGAAATGGACCAATGGATGCAATGGGATGGAGTGAATGATATACTGCATACAGCCAGCCATATGGGCCATACGGTGATAGACAAACGACGATCAACCATCGGTGAACAAATCAACATACAAACAAAATGTGATATGTTATTACAATAACATTTATCTTAGTTATATAACTGCACTGTACTGTACTGTATAAAATAACAACAGTAACAATTAACAATTAACAATTAATACATACTGACTCGATATATGACTCTGACTCCCTCTGACTTGACTTCATATCCCCAAGCTAAAGAGCGGGGTCGTTTCTTTTAGTCCTTCACAGTCCCACAGCCCAAACAGGTTTTGACTGTCTGGTGGTTATGGATGCGGATGCGTGTCTATTTCTCCCAACTGACAGTTTCTTTCAATAATTGATTGGTCAGTATTGATCATGATTCATTATCGTCAGTGATATTCATTGCTTTCTGTAGTTTTGTTCTGGTTGTGCTTTCCTGCCAAATGGGTTGGATAGTCGGTGACAGCCCTTGGCCCCAATACATGAATTGTCCAGACCCATCCATCCTGTTGGAAGGTTGCCATCAGCAAGCGAGACCTCTGCAGATTTGAACGACTACGCGAACTCGAGTGGCTACACTCACGTCGCAATGAAGGATTTCCAGCGAATCTTTGCGTGCCTTCTGGTCGAGCAAAAGGATGCAGCAGACCGTGATTATTTGTGCAACGTAGCAAATGCCAAGAATGCTTTCAGTTCAAAGATTACCATGGCAATGTCATCCCAAGGTGCATGGAGGCAAGCGGACTCTGTCAGGAAAGCAACCCAAAACCTCTTTTTCCGTCAAGCATCAACGTCAACACCAGTCAAGGCTTTGTTACCATTGTTGGTAATAAACAGTAGCAGTAGTACTACTGTCATACTGTAGTCCTAAGTACTTCAGTAACTTCAGTATATCATATAATATCATCAAATCAATCAATATTGAATCTGAGGGGTTTGTTTATCCGTCTATTCTGCTTGTGGATGGATCCGGATAGAAGATATAGTGATATGATATAATTTAACATATTAACTATTAGCTATTTACCAAATGAGGCAATTGAATATATATATATATGTTTTAAATATTTTTACAATATATTAATATATTATAGGTATACCCTCAAGATCCTGGAAGCTTGTTTTGGGAAGCTAGTTTTGGGAAGCACACCTGGAAGCCTCTAAAACATGGCTTCTTGGATCTTGCAAAAAACTAGCTTCCAGGAACTCCAAGAAGCACTTCTTGGAAATCAAAGAAGCGCTTCTTGGAGCTCCAAGAAGAGCTTCTTGAAGTTCAAAGCCCAGCTGTTTTTCACCATGGCATGGTGTGTGAAGGTGTGAAACTTAGGTGAAAAGCTGCCTTACACAGGCTGTGTGAGCGCCAAGCCATGGCTGTGTGCTCATGAAAGCTAGCAGGACTCTTTCAGATTCCAGTCCTACATTTCTGTGACCACCTCTCCTGGTATAGAATCCTTGGAGGGTGGACCCAAAGGTCTCATCTCTATAGGTCCAGGTGTCCTTTGGACACAATCCTTTGGTGTGCACATCGTCTAAAATGTGCTGCAGAAGGTGGCACTTTGGTTTGGAATGCCAGCTTTGGTCATCATCTGCTGCAGCAAAGCAAGCTTCCAGTGCCATGTACTGGCTCAATAATTTCTCACCATTGGCAACCAGGCCTGGTGGGTCAAAGTTTTCCAATGCTTTGTACATTTCTGTACAAAATCTGGCAACATTGTACACCGCCTTTTGCAACATGTTGCCTTTGCGCAGGCTCTTTGCCTTGCACAGGCTCTCCAGCCACAAGGCAAAGTGTCTGATATCATTGGCTTTGGCATCCAGCTCAGCCACTCTTTTTGGCTTTTTGATGTCCAAAAGAGTTAGCTTGGCTAAGCGCTTATCCCAAGGAACTTGGAATTTTGTATAGAGTTCCTGGATGTCCTTCCATAAGTTCTTAATTTGCTCATCTTTGTTTTTGCCATACTCTGGCAGAAGGTGGGAGAGGACCTGGCCACAGATGAGTGCGCCAAAGCCCTCATCCACAGTGTGCATCCAATCAGGATGAACATTGTGGTTGGTAAAGCCAGGCAGCCTGAAGATTGCAGCTTGCACCTTGCCCCTGGATCGCACTGATTCCAAAAATTGTGCCTTGCTCAGGCTCTTTTCCATCCTGTCTCCCCTGCCCCATTCCTTCCACTGGTTAGGTCGACAGGAGCACCTCCAGCACATGCCTTCCAACACATTGAACTGAGGCACCCCCAGCCATTTGCAAAAGAAATCCCAGTCACCTCTGATGTGCACTAGGGCACATTTACCTGGCATGTTTTGACCTGCCTTATCCAGGGCTAGTTTTCTCCTTGGGAGAAAAGGGGGAGCCATCATGCCTGGTGCAGGGGTGTTTGCCTTTCCCCAGGCTCTCTAGGGACCATGCAATGATGGACCAGATGGCTTCAATGGTCTCTGCACCACAATTGTATTGGGCATCAAGGCAGCATATTGGGATCCTGACACTTGCCTTCTTCAGGCTTCCAGGCAGATTGAAAGTTAGAAAATCTAATGTGGATTGGTTCATCCTGCCTTGCACAGGCACTCCATCCCCATGGATGGCCAAAGGGAACATGCCTTGCACAGGCTCCTTCCAGGCTGCACACACCTTCGACAATTCTGCATACAAAAAAGTACCTGGTGCAGGCATGCCTTCATTCCAAGTGCCTTCTAGTGCCAAATACTGGCTCATGACCTGGTGTGGCAGCAAAAATGGAATTAATGCAGTTTCTGTTTCCTTTTTCTTCCTATTCCAAACAGGAATGGTTGCCCAATACAATTCACCCCAAACTTGGCTTTGCCTCTGCCACCTTCTGAATGACCTGGCTGCGTTGGAATAAGCTTTGCCTTCCTCAGGCTCATCTTGAGTGGCACTGTGTTGGAATGGATGCTTGAAGTCCAGGCCTGCCTCTGTTGCTTGCTCCATCAATTTTCGGGATTCTTTTGAATTTAGTGTGTTTGTGTTTTGTAATCTCATGAGAGATGTTCCAAACATATCTTCTTTTTTCTTTTTGATCAAAACTTGGGAGGCAGGCACCTCAAATGGCTCCTTCTTTCGTTTTGGTGCTGACATTGCCTTGTGCAGGCCCCCCAGAAAACATAGGCACCATACGCATGTCCTATACCACATTGGGTACTGGTGGGCTGATAATCCAAAAAGCAGCTGCTCAACAGATACAAACTCACACCAGATAATCCCAACAGCACTACCCCCTAACAGCTGTGCATTTTTTCAAAAACAGTATGGGCACACTTGGCTCCATATCATCCAAAAAAGCGATGTTAGCCTTGCACAGGCTCGCACAGGCAAGAGTCAATTGCCTTGCGCAGGCCGTCAGCTAGAGATGCCTTCATTTCTTGCCCAAAGCTTGCTGGGTCCAACTTTCTTGTTGGCAGCCTTCATATAGTCCTCAATTCCTTTCTTGTCCTCTTCCATCTTCTGGATGAGTGTTGCGCCTTCTTCAGGCTCCACCTCAGGCATGCTGGAGTGTTGGTTCATGACCTTGTCCATCCATTTCTCCTTTTCATCAGTCCATTCTTCGATGGTCTTCTGCACTGATTGGAGCACATTGGGAGGGACCAAAAGCTGATTCTTTTCAGCCTTGCACAGGCTTGCCCTGAACATTTGGAGCTTGTCCAAGCCTGAGCTCAAAGAAGAAAAAGCCTTTTTCAGGCCCTGATAAGCCTTCTTAAATTCCAAGCCCAGGTCTGTGCCTTGTTCAGGCTCAGGTGGGGGCGCTGGCAAAGGCTTGGGGACCTTTCTCCCCACAGTCAGCTGCTGAGGCTGATCGACCCTGAGGGCTGACTCCACCTTGCTGAAGTGGTCATCATCTAGATCATCCACTGTCTGCTTTGCCTTAGTCAGGCTCTCATTGGTGTGCACCTTCTGGGTCATGAGGTTTCCATAGTAGTAGTATTGCTTGATGCCCTTGGCTGCCCACACAGGGTTTTCATGGTCCCTCTCTTGCAAACCCTTGACAGCATCATTGGCCAAGGCATCGAAGTCAGGGTGGCTCTCATGCACACCCTCTTTCTTGGCCACATCCCACTTTGTAAGCCAGCCCTCTTCAGAACCAGACACAGTGGCTGCCTTTTGCAGGCTCTCTTTGTGGACCTCTTTTTTTGGCCACATCTGGAGAAAGTAAAAACACATTATAGTAAAACTCTCTCTTTTGTTCTTGGCTTTTGCAAACTTCGAATGCCTTCTTCAGGCTCCCTTTGCCCTTTTTCTGCAGCTCCAACATTTGGTACCTGGCATCTTGCCAAGCCTTTTTGCTTGGTGCTGGCAATTTATCAGTCTCTTTGCCTTTTTCAGGCTTTGAGTCCTTAGCCCTTTTGGCTGGGGCTGGGCTTGCTGGCTCAGCTTTGACACTTGCCAAGCCTTGCTCAGGCTCTGCCTCCAGGGAAGATGCAGGCCTTTTCCTAGCCATGGATCTCCAAAGCCAAGCTGCAAGTTGAGAAGGTTTGCTGGTGCTGTGGAAGTGTATGTGGTGCATGCAGTCTGTGTTCTGTGGTGAAGTGTCAAGGTGCTTTGGTGTTGGAAATTGTCACCCTTTTGGGTGGTGTGCTGAGCCAAAAATTGAGGTGAACAAGAAAAAATCAAACTAAAAAGTTTAAAATTTAAACTTTTTTTCAAACTTTTATGTTGCCTTTTAATTTAAAAGGCAACATAAAAAGTTTGAAAAACAAAAAGTTTAAATTTTAAACTTTTATGTTTTTTGGTGGTTTGGGAACCCTGGTTGGTGTGTTTTGGAAACCATGGTTGGTCCAGACACCCCCCCCTTCCCAGTGCCAGCCTTTTTTCTTTCGACTATTCAGCTGGTTGCTTGGTCTTGTGCCAAGCACAAAGCCTTATTCAGGCTCAAGCCTTGCTCAGGCTCATTTGCTGTCATGGATGCAGCCTTATTCAGGCTCAAGCCTTGCTCAGGCTCATTTGCTGTCATGGATGCAGCCTTATGCAGGCTCAAGTTCGATGCACCACTACGCATCAAAAAAGGGTTTCTCCTTTCTCTTCTTTTTATCCTTTTCTTCTCCCTCCTCCTCCTCTTCCCCTTCTAGTTCTTCATCTTCCTCTTCTTTTGTTTTTTGGCCTTGCTCAGGCCCAGCTGAGCTTTGTGCTGTTGTTTCTTGGCCTTGCTCAGGCCCAGATGAGCTTTGTGCTGTTGTTTCTTGGCCTTGCTCAGGCCCAGCTGAGGTTTGTTCTTTGCCTTGTTCAGGCTCAGGTGGAGCAGAAGGCTCTTCAGTTGGTGAATATGAATATGATTGGCTGGAAGCATTTGAGCCTTTCCCAGGCTGACCCAGGTTTTCCTTTGGAAGGGTCCTGGGGGTTCCCTTGTTCCTTGGGCCCTGGCTCTTGGACCTTGTCCTTTTGCCATGGCCTTTTCCAGGCCCTTTGGAGCGAGTTCTTTCATTTTTGCCTTGTTCAGGCCTTTGCCTTTTTTCTTTTGGTGTGCCACCAGCTGACAAATAAGCTTCCCTGGCCATTTCGACAAGAAGTTTCATCTCTTTTTTGATGGCCTTCATGTCGACCTTTTTTGGCATCAGCTCAGGTGGCACTGGCTTGCCCTCCCTTTGGAGCTTCCTTCTTGCAAGCCTGTTTGCATCAGCTTGCTTGCCCCTCATGCACCATCTATCAGGTGTGAGGGGCACAACATCTGGACTGCCTTGTTCAGGCTCAGTGTTGGGGCTTGCTGGCTCAGTGGGGGTGTGAGATTGTGGAGTTGGAGGAGCATACCATTGCTCTCTGTACCAACTCTGCTTCCCACCATCCCACCAAGAGGCAGCCCAACCTCTTTGCCAGCCTTGCGCAGGCTCCCACCAGCCTTGCCCAGGCTCTGGCCTGCAAGATGACCAACTGCCTGATGCAGATGAAGAGGATTGGCCTTGCTCAGGCCCAGCTGACCACCAAGTGTCCTGCATGCCTTGCTCAGGCTCTGGGAGTTCTGTGGCCTGCTCCCACCCATAGCCCTCCATGTTTGGGAAGGCCCTGACCCACCTCCTGTTCTCTGGGTGCCAGTAGGGAGGCGCTTCATCTACCTCCCACTCATCCTCCCAAGCACACACAGCTGACTCACCAGCTATGTAGGCACCCAGAGTCCAATCATCTTGGATTGCCTTATCCAGGCTCTCCTCATCCTCTTCATCCAGAGGAAACCATTTCCCTTTCAAGGAGAGGTAGTACCTTTTGCCCTTGTACTCCCTCACCCTCCACCACTTCAAACCGCCTTGTGCAGGCTCAAGGAAGGCCATTGAGAGCAAAGCCTTATTCAGGCTCCAGCAGGTGGCAGGTGGCATCAAACATGCCACCAGCAAAGCCTTACACAGGCTCACCCACAGCAACCCTGTGGCCATGGCTCCAGATCCACCTAAAGAGGTGGCGGTCTGCACTGTAGTGTCTATAGTTTGTGAAGTGGTATATGATGTGTGCTGAAGTTGTGGTTGTATATGGAGCTATGCTGTGAAATTGTGAAATTGTATGAAGTTTGTGGGAAGTTGTGAAAGCATGACTTAATTATGTGCCTTAGCTAGGTGCCCTTGTGTGACTTAAAGTTGTGCATCCTTATTGTGACTTGTGTAGTTTGTGTAGTTTGTATTTGGCTGTGTGTTGGAGAATGCTTGGCTGTGAGTTGGTGTGTGTGTGTGGTGGAGTGTTGGTTGGTGTGCTGGGGAATGCAAATCTAGATCCAAAGAAACAGTTGCACCCCTAGCTTTTGAGCCAACAGCAACAGATTAACCTCTGTGTTTGTGTGTGGACCTAACCAACTGAGGTGAACCCTTGACCTAACCAACTCACCCTAGTCTTTTTTAATCAAAGAACTGTAGCCTGTTTCAGGCTGTTGGGTGAAAATGAAAATATGCAAAACAAAACACCTATTGCTTTGCCTTGCGCAGGCTTGAAATGCACTGGCTTGGCTGTATCATGCCTTGTTGGTTTGGCTGTATCATGCCTTGTGCAGGCTGGAATATGTTGTCTCTAATCCACATCTATGGCACACTTGAGCAAATTATTCTTGATCTGCACAAGTTCTGCCTTGCTCAGGCCCTGCTGGTGCTGTGCTTTGTCCAGAAGTATCTGCATCAGTCGGCTTTGCTCTGGGCCCTTTTCCATGTTCAAATTGACCAGGCATTGTGGCTTGCTTTGGTGGTTGTCTCTTGCGACAATGTATGCCTTTTTGGCTGCAAAGGTTGCTTTCACCCAAGAAAAATTCACAGAAGCTTTCCAGGCCCCATGCTCAGCCATTTGCACAGCTGGCCTTGCACAGGCCCTAACAGGCTCTGCAATGCGTGTTTGCCTTGCACAGGCTTTGGGTGAAGCTGCAGGTTTTTTGTTCCCTGCTGCAGGCTTCTTCATGGGTGAGCCTGCTGGCTTCCTCAGCACAACTGCATTTTGTAAAGGGACACCTGCTATCAGACTAGGAATGCTTGATGCCTTGCCCAGGCTCTGCAGGCTCTCACCAGATTCACTGCTGATGTCCAAGACACCAGCATCCCTTGCAATCTTTATGGGTGTGCTCTTTTTGGCTGGTGGAGATTTGGAAGTCAGTCTCCTCTTGATGCCTTGCACAGGCTTGTCATTCGCCTTGCCCTCTGCAGCATCTCCAAAAATTGCATGCATAAGGGCAAGAACTCCTGGATGTGTCTTCTCTCCAGTCTTCAAATTTTTCCATTTTTTGACCAGCCATTTCTTCACTTCATGGATACAGTTTGCAATCATTTTGGCCTCGCTTTGCTGCAGCCTTTTGCAGGCTCCAAAAAATATTTCTTTCACCTGAGTCTTTTTCAAATCTCTTTTCAGGAAGACACTTAAAAAGATTCTGTGCCTTACACAGGCTTGCTCAGGGTCAGCACTCCAGCTTTGGGGGTCACAAGTCTCCAGGTGTGCCCTCACAATAGCAATCTCTTTCTGGTAAGTGCCTTGCTCAGGCTCCACAGGCAAAACTGCTGCCATGGCAATGGAATGAAGAAAGCTGTGCTTTGCTTGCTTTGCTGGCTTTAGCATATTGTACATACAGTATATCCAAGAAGAGCTTCTTGGAATCCAAGAAGTGCTTCTGAGAAGTGCTTCTTTGACCTTCAAAGCAGTGCTTCTTGCTTTTTTGCATGCAAAAAGCTGGAAGCTAGTTTTCAAAGCTGCTAGAGCATCAAGAACCTTCAAAGAAGCTAGGTTTTTGATCTGCTAGGCAAGAACCCTTGTTTCTCAAACCTAACTTCCAACATGTTCAGAAGCCACAAAACTCAGCTACCAGCCACTTTCTAAAGCTTACAGGATCTTCAGGGTATAGTAATACAATACATACATAGTTACACGATACATAAGTACCAGTATCAGTATATATTTACTGTATATGTTAGTAGCGCGCACTACCCAGCAATCCTTTTCAACGACCGTGAGCAGCAAACAGCATAGCCTTCCTGGACATCCCCCGTAAATTGCAAATCGAGCACATTGGCGGCCACATTGGCATTGGCAATGTTGGCAACAAATTGATAATATCAATCAGTCAAATCAGTATTGTTGACTCCCAGGGACCAAGGGATTTAATTTCAAGTCCGTTCAACTGTCCGGAGTCAGCAGTACACAGAGAAGACGGTAGAAGAAAAGGAAGACTTGGATTCTGAAAATTTGACCATACTAATGGCACGATGAACTAAGTCATTGTCACTTGCTGGACAGTAGCCCACAAACATATTCACTTGTTTACTTGCTGCCATACAACTTTTGACTTTTTACTGTTTGATTATTGTAAATTGCTACCACTGTTGTACCAGTTTCAAATTGTTTCCTTGTGCTGTTGCCACCTTGTTGTCTCTTTACAGTGCGCTTTGCTCATTACTTTTGAAATTCCCTGCAGGTCCTTGTGGAGCCAGGTGTTGTCAGCGTTCAGGGAGACAGCAGCGACTGCTTTGACAGTCAAGGCTGCGGACAACATTGTGGCCCTTGTTGAGAATTTGAGGAAGGTTGATCCTGCAACCTTGGGGACGGCGCCAGCCGACATTGAGAAGCTCAAGAAGGACGTGGGTTCCCTAGCTTCCATGCGGGACCTGACCAAGCAGCTCGCAGCTGCGAAGGCAAGTGTGCCAGGTGCAGAGCAAGCGCTTGAGAAGCTCATCAGGGCTCGCAATGATTTGCTCAGCTGGATGGACACTTTGTGCCCGGAATTCACCAAGACATTGGAGGAAATTCAGGCGTGGGCTGATGCCATCATTCCAAAGGGCATTGAGGGCAAAGACTGCAAAGCTGCTGCCGATGCCTGCCCGACGGAGAGCTTGAAGCTGCCACAGTGCGCTGGCGTTCAATTCTGGCTTCGTAGTGACTTGGCTGCACTAGTTCTGGTGTTGACTCTCAGACACCGCGGCTGTGGCTGTTTGTGTATTTGCACCAAAGCCTCACTCTTGTAGCGTTCGGGTTGCGTTATGTTAAGTTGTGTTGTGTTGCTATGTTCAATCATGGCAATGGCCATGGTCACATGATTTTATATACTGTTATATACTGTTGATCTATTGGTATTTTGGCATATTTGAAATGGCTGCAGTTTACATTGATGTAATTTGTGATTCTTTGAGTGGAGCACCAAGAGAAATAACGGCAAACAACTGCATGGGGTTCAGGACCATGGCCTGTTTGTCTATCGTCTATCGTCTAATTTTTCTATATCCCAAGTCCAGTCGATCTTATTATGATATTATTAGTCATCAGTCATCAGTCTATATTTAAGAAAGTTATATGGTTCTATAAGTCTACGGTCCATTGGTCTATTCTTAGTTAAGTCTGCCAGTGACTATACTACAGTATCAGTATAAGTTCTAAGTCTATGATAGTCTATGACTCTATGTCTATGATTGTCTATGAGTCATGAGTCTACAGCCTATGTCTATGTTTTACAGCTTATGTCTATAACTACAGCTGCAACAAATATAGATTAATATATAGTCAGTAAGTCTAAAGTCTGGCAAGCAATATTCAGAAAAATTGATCGTGACTATGCATCAGTAGATCAACAATTTGGCTATTCACAATTCAGTGACATTGGCATTGACATGACATATCATATAATTATCACATTTCACATTACCACATAACTACATCAAAAAGCAGATTCGTCGATTTGATTGAATGCAGCAGTTCTGTTTGTGTTGTAGTGTGCCCCCAGGCTTGATCCATGGCACTGTTGGCGATGAGTCGGACATTGCAGGCTCCTATGTTGGCCACCATTTGGCAAACTTTGCATCCTTCTTCATCCTTTCCAGTGAGTCCAAGGAAGATACATCTTCTGCTGTTGTCCCTGCCCAACAAGACCTGGGCCCAAAGACTATTCCAGCAGAGAATGAGCTCTTTCGGAGGGTTGTGGAGCGCTTTGGCAATGCCTTCATCAAGGGTGCAGTACCTCAGAAGCAGATGGGCTCAGAGCCTGCATTGGCCTTTGGGGCAATTGGGCAAATGCTGAAGAGGTTGGAGCACGTGACTTCAATGAAGATCCTTCAGCATATCATGGACCACAACCATGATGATGTGAATGTGGATGTCGAGAAGCTCTTACCGAAAGATCACTCAGCAGTCGCCCATGCAATGACCACTTGGCAGCTTGTGCCCAAGGAGCTCAAGGATTTGGAGGACCAAGAGCTCGACCTGACCTTCATTGCTTCCAAGATTGGCTTTTTCGAGTCTTTTTCCCTGGCTGTGGCAAGTCCTCTGATGGATGACCCCATGTTTTCAGAAGCCAAGGACATCTGCCAGAAATATGTCACGTCCTTTCTGCAGATCACTGAAACAGCGCTGACTGACCTTGGAGAATCCGTGCTGAGTGATTTGAAGAAATTTGATGACAAGTATCAGCAGGTCGTGACATGCGCTGAGACTTGGCAGATGGAACCAGTGCAGGGACTTTTTGAGGAAGAGGCCAACCTCGATGCGAAGAGCGACATCGAGCAGCTGCAAGCCTCCTATGACAACGTGATCAAGCTGTGTGAGTCACTGAAGGACCTGATTGGCCATTCATCAACCAATGAAGAGATGAAGCGCCTGATTGGAAAGGCCCACACTTTCATCAAACAGGCTAGTGCCACGAAAAGGTCAGTTGGAAAAACGGCTTTCACACTCATTGTGGCTGCCTGCATTTTGACTGAGAGTGCTGACAGTGTGAAGGCGAGTGTGGACGAAGCTCTGCAGCTTTGCCGCCATGACTTTGGTGTGACACAAGCTGACTTGCCAGGGAAGCTCGGCAAAATGGTGGCAGACATGGGAAGTGGCAAGCCGGTTGGCAAGAAGCGAGGCAACGCAGCTCCAACCGAAGAGGCGAAGGCTGCTCCTAAGCCAAAGAGGGCCAAACCGGCGCCAAAGGAAGCTGACGGGGGTGAGAAGTTGAAGAAGGCCAAGAAGGAGAAGAGCGCGAAGTGATTTGTTAGATTTTCACCAGTCTCCCGCGGCTCCCGAATTTTGTAAGATTTGCGATGTGCAAATTAGGATCCTGCAGATGCACAGTGGGCTCTAACATTTGTTTAGCCTAGCCCAGCTTTGGTGTCAATTCATCAATTAGTCAACAATACAGCAAGCCAATGCATACATGGTTACATTACACTACTGCTACTACTACTACTACTGTATTGCCTAGAATTGACATGTTGCAAGTGTTTTGTATTGATGAGGTACATTGATTTTTACTGTTTATGTTTCCCTGTTCTCAGAATTTTCCCTTTTTCGCTTCCTGTGCATTCACTGCGGGTTTGGCGGCTATAGGCTATAGGATTTTGGAGTTTGGGATCTATGGATCTACGTGACAGGACTGACTGTCCTCTTGATCCGCATTTGGAAAACAGTGCGAGCAATAATGTTCAACTTGCCTTTGGTTGTGGTTTGAGCAAGAAGGTCCAAAATGACACCCTAAAGCTGGAACACTGTGTGCGTGTGTGTTTGTGAGTGGTGCAGTCGGTGCAGTGGTGCTGTATGAGATAATTTGTTACATGAGCGAGTGGTTTAACAATAGTAGTATAGTCTAGCATAGTCCACAGTATAGTCCAGTATAGTAACCAATAGTAACAGTTTGCTACAGTGGTTACATGTCACCAGCTAACCCACCACTCTATTTACATGATTAGTTACATGGCCCCAGCTGTATTTACATGCCCAGCGGGCATAGCAGTACCCTGGCCACAGACAAAGAGGCCAGAATTTGGACTAATATATATATATCAGAAATGGCTTGATTTGAAGTCCGGCCAATTGGATGTATGTTGTGTAACTGTCCATGTTTCAGACTTTGCCTTGCTTTAGATTCATCCTTCAATGACTCATGGCTGAAACGCAAGCAGCATTGTGCTCCTGTCAATATCATGTTGGATTGTCTTCAGTTGGTGGATTGAGAGATTCTCTTGAATCTCTCAATTATACTACACCTCCTGAAATAATCACGGAAGTGGAGAACCACCTGTTCGTGGAGGAAAATTATAATCCAGGAAGCGACATTTGGTCATTTAGTCTCAGCCGCATTTGGTCGTCTCAGCTCCAAACGCCTGGGGATGGGTGTCTCGCGAGCAGTAGAGCAGGGAGACCCACAAAGACGCACTTGGCATAGGACAAGTAGAGGATAAATGAAACCCAGTTCCCTTGCGCCGGGTGTTCTGGGGAGAACCAAGGTATTTTGGCCCAAAGTGGCATGCTGTGGCCTCTAGATGAGGCAATCCAAGATCGTCCGTGGCTCGGGGATTCTGTTTGTCAGGACTTCACATAGCATCAGAGTGGGCAATGATCACAGCCAAGAGATTTGTTTGATCATGGTTGATCTATTTACCCATGACCAAGGTCTCAAAGCGATTGAGGTGAGACTCCACTTGCTGCCCGATGCTGAGACTCATTCTTATGTGATCGGTGCAGACGAACCCCATGCCCCCAGTAACGGAACGATGACCCCCAGGCGCTTGTATAGAGACGTGTGCAGCACCGTTGGCATTTTATTGGTAGGAGGTGGTGCGAACGAGACATCTAGAACATTCTGAATCTAGAAACCATCAATTAAAAACCTTAAGAACGAGCTGGATACCAAAGCAAGCAAAATGGACTGAATTCCACCATCGGATTCCTCGGGCGGACGTGTTCTGCTCCTATGATGAGATAGACCAACAACCCCTCAGCTGCAATGAGGCAGGACCTGCCATTGCATTTCGTGGCTCATGACCAGAAGATCGACACCCACGTCACGCAGGCGCCCAAGGGTTCAAGGGCGCTGGGAGTCTGGGAGCGGAGCTCGCCAGCTCCCAGTCTCAGTGCGGCGATTGGTCCCTGAAAGCGTCAGTTCCGTGAAGTGAAGGGAAAAGAGGCATGAGACGATGAGGCGAAGCTCTTTTCTGGGGTCACCGGCAGCATCCGCGCCTCGAACCGTCCGATCTGCCAGGTGCTGCTCGAAGCATTGCAGGAGGCGGCTGCGGGAGTCAATCGGACCCGGAAAAGCGCCGAAAACTGGACCGGGTGAGGTGACTCAGGGCATCTAAGGGCAGAAGTACCTCTCCAGTTGCGGATGAGCCGAGACAAATAGAATACTTAGCAGATGCAGAGAGATACATGGAGGTAGGACCCGAAGGTGTTGAAAATATGTTCTTATCTTTTTCTTCTCTAGACCATCTCTCGTTTCGTTGCCCAAAGCGGCCAAATGTCTCACACCCGAACCAGCCACGGGATGTCCACCAGCTCCGAAGGTCCACCAAGCACCGTCTTTGACAAGCGTTGCCACTGGCTACATGGCGGCCACGACGGCCGGACGCGGGCGGTAGGGGGCTATGGCTATGGGACACATGACATATGGGCTGCCATATGAGCTGAATTGCTTCAAGATGTTGCTGGAAACCTTGCAAAAGCACGCTCCTTTCATTTTGGTAAGCTATTGCATCATATTGCATCATTGCATATCATTGCTTTATGCTTTATGCGAGTATATAATTGTTCTGTATATACTAGGGGCTGACAGCAAAGACTCAGACTCAATGAGATTCTGAATCGTTGGTCGTTGTTTCAGGGCCACACCGTCCGAAAGACATATCATCCTGTGGCTTCTTTGTGCAGTGATGATACGAGCGCATATTTTTATACCAACCGACTATCCAATAGGTCTTTAGTGAATGTTTGATCTTCCTTAGAAACTTTAGAAGGTCTCCCTATTTCAATACAAATGCACCCTCATAATGCCAAATGTGAAGATACATTGGTCTCTTGGAGCTTGGAGACACGCCCACCTCCCTTCCGAGAGGTGCTGCACAGCCTGGCTCTCGCGGAGGCGGTGGGGGAGTGGCCGACCTATAATGGCATCCTGCAGGAAAACTCGGCTTCAAAAACCAAGTGAGTTGGAAAAAATGGTCTTGTGTATTAAGTAAGGAAGGTTCGCACAGCTTCCTAGGTTTGGTGCTGGGTTAAAATACTATTGGACCATTAGGTAAAATGTTCCTTGCAAGATCAACAAAGGAAACATGCATGTACTCGTAGTCAAGCTTGTTGAGGCATGAACGAATAACTTGTGGACAAAAAAGCTTCATTAACTGAGTTGGACCGACACAATCGAACACGCACACACACACACACACTTAGATATATGCTCGCAAGAGCTAAGTCAGTTTGGAAACTCCAGCGTTACTGCATCATTAGACCTTTAATGCAAGTAGACCTTGGCTGAGGGAACGGAAAGGTGAATGAGTCCACGGCAAGAGTATTCTTTGAACAAAGGTGAGACGTGAAGAACTGGATAAAAGAACTTCCTTGCAGGTACGTAACTTTGGCGTCACACAATGGAAAGGTCTTCGTTGGGCAATGCCTCCCAAAGTGTTCATTGCCCCCCCTGCGCTATCTGTACTGTTAAAGGTAGTTAGTGGTGTCAGAGGTCCTTAGAAACAGGACTTGACACACACACACACACAATGAGCCGTTATCGGCGCACACGATAAAAGTCGGCGGGAACGCACAGGCACATGACCAAAAGCCTCATTACCGACCTAAAACGCCTCTAGACAAGACAGAAGTCTAGAAAGAGAAACGAAAGCAGGAAAGAACGAAAGCGGGGGGCGGGGCGGGTGGTGTGGATCGATCGACTAAACAAGGCTAAACTAAACAGCAACCGAACAAGCCTCAAGAAAAGACCTAACAAACGAAAGAAAGCAAATAGAGAAAGGGGATGTGGGGGTGTGTGTGGGGGGGTCGTCTAAATCCGGCGCTCCCTTGGCAAAAAACTTTAACCTGCAACCTAACAAGCCTCTAGCAACGACAAAAGACCTAGAAAGAGAAAACCTAGGAAGGAGAGAAAGCAAGACCGTGCATGAATGACTCAGTTTGACTCAAAATTGGAACGCATGTGAATACTTAGCAGCGTGGCATGTCATTCTGTGTCAAAAATCAGGAGGCTCTACAGCATGATAGCAGCAATGTCGAGCAGAACGATAAGCATGCTCGCAACAGCTAAATCAGTTTGGAAATTCCAGCGTTACTGCAATGCAATTAGACCTTTAATGCAATTAGACCTTGGCTGAAGGAGCGGAAAAATGAATGAGTCCGCGGCAACAGTATTGTTTGAACAAAGGTGAGACGTGAAGAACTGGATAAAAGAACTTCCTTGCAGGTACGTAACTTTGGCGTCCCAAAGTCATATCACAACGCAATAGAAAGGTCTTCGTTGGGCAGTGCCTTCCAAAGTGTTCATTGCCCCCCCTGCGATATCTGTACTGTTAAAGGTAGTTAGTGGTGTCAAAGGTCCTTAGAAACAGGACTTGACGCAGAGAGAGAGAGAGAGGATACAAACCTTATCCATCTTTGTTTGTGTGACTGTGCGACACAGCCGTTTTGGCTGTCAAGAGAGCCTGGGGCATTTCCATGTTTCACAGATCAGACTCTACATGGAAAGTTTAAGGAGCTCATTTACTCTACCTGTATGCCACCCAGGCTGCTTGTGACACCTGCCGTTTCCAGAGAGCTCTTTTGTTTCACCACTCCTTGCATCGATTTGTTCTGCCCCACTTCTGATTTTTGGTGTCTTGTCTGAAAGGTTGGCTCTACATGGCGTAATGCCAGCGCAGGACATGGAAAGCATCACTTCAGCTGGGTACAAAAGAGCTTCTCACCATTGCTGTGCGTATATCATGGGCGCCTGGAAGTTCACCACAGGTCTGAGCAAGACCTTGAAGAGCATGAAAGAGGCAGACGTGCAAGTGAGTCACATGAGGCCAGAAGCGAAACTCCAGCCTGATGCGAGCACATTCCTTCTTCCCATCTCTTTCCGTTTCCGAACCTTTCCCTGGTGGCTCTTCAGCAGCTACTTTCGAGATTATCCGGGTAGCCACTCCGCAGAAGCGGCTGCACACGAGTTGCATCGGCAGAAGAACAAAGACAAAGAGAGAAAGGACATGAGAATTTGAGTGGTCATTGGTTTCAGCGTTGACGACCTGGAAGCAAAGTACTGTGCAGCAAAGTGAGGAGGTCAAGCGGAACGGCGGCGCTCAAGATGTCCGGCAATGTTGCTCCTGGCACTGCCAAGCAGCATCTTTGACATGGAACCAGACCTGCAAGAAACTGAGTATGCCAACGTGGAGACGACTTCTGAATGAGCACTTTGGTGAGTACCGCTTGGCACTCGGAGGAGAGATGTTAGCACTCATTGCACTACACACCACAGAAAACTAGTCCCTGAATCCAGCGAATTTTGAAGATTTGAGGAGACTTGAAGGCGATCCTTCCTATGGCCACGTGTTCGATGATTCGGTGGGTCGCAAGAGGACGCTGATAAAGGAGATTGGGCCAAGGTTGCCCAAACACGGCTTCAAAAAATGCGTGGGCGCAATGAGCAGAACAAAGACTGACCCTTCGAAGCTTTGTGGAGCATGAGTTGAAGGGGCGAATTTCTTTGCCGCGTGCTGTAGCGAAGATTTTTTGCACTCTGATCGAGACAGTCAGCCTTTTGGCTCATGATTGGCGACAGAAACTACAGCGTGGCATGATGCCAAAGGAAACAGGTGCCATGTGGGCTGTTCAGCAGCAATAGCTTTAAGCTGCGCGCAGCCGCTTCGTATCCCAAAGTCTTCTGCAGCAAAGCGCCAGGCGCAGATGACCTTCCCCTTCTTCCTTTTCCTCACCGATGTCGTTGAGCAAACTGCCGAGGCAAGCGAAGGTCCCTGAGATTGGAGCGTTGCAACTGTGGTCTGACACTGTGCCCCAGCGTCGATCAGCTGAACTCTGCGTCTCTTTAGACAGAAATGTTGGGGCGGACTCGTGTGCACAGATCTGGCCGGCTGGGTTGAAGCAAGACTAAAAAGACGTCAAACATGTCCGTACCCAGAGCTAGAATCCAATTTGCTCTATGCTGATTTCATGAAGATTTCAGGAAACTATTCTGTGGACGCAAAACCCTACCAGGAGGGTGCCAATGTATCTCCACCTTTGTTTAACCGAGTTTTTGCTGATTGCAACCAGAGACAGAGTTGACACTCTAGAAGTTGCATGGAAGAATTCTTTCTTTGCTGACCACCGTTTGAAGAGAATTTTCCAAGCGCAAAGAGAACAGGACTCCCCAAAGGGAGACCTTGACCTACAAAACTTTGGAAGAGAAAGAGAGAGAGAGAGAGACCGAGAGAGAGAGAGAGTGGCAAGGCGAGTGTATGTACCAACCAAGAGAAGAATCCTAGCAAATTTGCCAATCATATCTTTAATTTTTCTGGGTGCAGCAGGACTGCTACTTTCAGTTTCGCATTTGGAAACGTTTGGTTCTGTAGGTAAGAATGCAGCAGACAAAGGAATGCACAACATACAACGATATAAACCCATGATTACATGTTGTGTACCTGAAAGCCAGTGCTTAGAATTACTGTGATTTGAAGCTACGATCGTGATCGTGGAACCATTTTTTCCGCTCAAGTATTGTCGACACATGTCGATGGGCACAGTTTCTTCAACCTTTGGGTCCCCAACAAACAGAATCACATAGAAACACAGTCCACCTCCAATTTGGACATGGAAAGGCGGTTTCCGATGGCCTCCGTGGAAGGAAACCTGAGACATCACTTGGCGTTTTTCCCCCTACCTTGACGTTTGATGGCTTCATGGAACCAGAATTCAAACCGGAGCCTGCCGAACAGGAGTGAGAGTTTGATCATTTGAGATGGTCGGGGTGATCCAATTGTAATCCAGATGCTGTAATCTGACACAGGGCCTCATTGTTATTTGGATGAGCTAGCTTCATGTGTTGGTGAGCACGGAGTAGTTTACCACCAAAAAATATCACTGTGGTTGTTGCCTGCTTCGTGCTCTTGAGCCCTTTCAAGAGGGAAACCTGAGTCGATGGGTGTGACCATCCATCTCGCCTCAAACATCTCGGTGTCAGGAAACGGGCGAGGTCTGCAAATCCTTCCAAGACTTGGCTTCAAGTTGTTTGAATGCTATGCAGCGAACTCAGAGTTTGTGCCCCCTGGCGGTGATAAGAGGTGAGGAACCCAGAATGGGTATAATCAGAGGACGAAGTTTTAGAGTCTGTGGAAATGTGTGGACTATGGATTGCAGTTTTGGAACACAGAGAACACTTCAGTGGGTTGTGAAGATGTGCTGGTGATTTCAAGTCTTTATGCCCTGTTGTGTTGTCGTTGTCAGAGTCGTTGTCGTTCTAGCCATTTTCGTTGCTGGTCAAAAATAGTTGTGACAGCCAAGGAGTTGCAGCCAGGACCGTTGTCCGTGCAGTCATGGAACCTGAAATTGTTGAAAGAATTCTTCCCACTTCCCCCCCAGCCATCCTCAAGGCCTTGGGAAGAAGCGACATCCAAGGAGGCACGGACGAGCGTGCGACGCGAAGTCAGCCGATCTTGCCTCTGGGGTTGCTGGCGTGACATATGGTCTGAACTGACAGCTGACCATGTACAGGATGTTAAATTGAGCAACCCTCCTGGCGCCAGCACACCTTCAGTCTCTTGAGAGGTAGGTCAGTACTGCAACACCAATGCCCCAATTCTTGCCCAGGCTTGAGCATTCAGGATCCCCGGCTCATCCATTTTCCAACATCCCGATGTCGCCTGGTCGCTGCATGAGATCGGTGGCCCGGTCGTAGGTTCAGCTACTCTTCCGGTCACCGGGTGATGTGTCGCAGGCGCCACCGGATGGTCACGCGACGCACGCGACGAAACAACGTGTGCGCGGTCGATGGTCGATGAGGTGTTGCTGGCGCCACGGTGTTGCCGGGCCGAAGAATTGCAAAGATCTTCCTTGACAATACTCCCAGGTTGAGATGAGCCCGGAGGCGTGTTTGCAATTATATACACAGGCACAGGAATATAGGTATCATCTATTGTTATCCACCATAATAGTTCTGGTATTGGTTATCACTAGCCCTCAAGGCCGCGTCTCATCTGCTTCTTTGCGCGGCTCGGAGCGTTTTACAGGCGGCTGCACAGAATGCAACGAAGATGCAGGACGCAGTCCTTGGGATTTGGCGGTTTTCTCGATGGTTTCCTTTGCGATGCAAAGTCCGTAGGTGATGCAGGACGTCCTTGGGAGGCTCATCCAAGGGACATAGGGAGATTCTTTCGGCCTCTAGTGTCAACATCGTCAACAGTAGAGCCAGGGTTAGGGGATGTTATTTCATGTTATTTCTTTGGAGAAATCCTAGCGGTGCTACACAATGATATCTCGCAAGGTTTGCAGGGTACTTGGACTTAGGTTCTAACTATATTATATATATATATATATATCAATGTCCTGCAGATTTTACCCTTAAACCAATTCTGGGAATGTCTTTATTTAAACCAAAGCTAGTCCGACAGATGTCCGTCAGTTGCCAGATCAGAGTTGGGAGACGTCCGAGAGAATCCCTGGTGGATCACGAATATGACCTGTTCGCTTGCGAAAAGAAGAAGTGCTGCACCATGTTATACCTTTTATGGTGAGGAGATTTGGGGGAGTCTTGTCCAGGTCCAGCCACCCTAAAGGTATATAAATTCAACCGAAAGGATGCAGTGTCAGATCCATGTTTGGGTGATGCACAGAAGTGGTTCCTTTTGCTCAACGCTTTGTGCTGTAATATGATGTAATATGTGTATATTATATCAACTATAAACATACTTTAGATATATATGTGGACATATGTGGACCAAACACGTGGATTGGTGATACCCGGCATCCTGATACCCTCCACCCGTTTTAGAGCGCATGCTAGTGGCGTAGGGGCCATGCTGGCCCATTTTTGCAGCCCGTGCTCAGGACCCACAAGCCCTGGTGGCCCTTTTACAGGTTGGACTCATGCAGAACGTCAGACATGGGTGACACGTCGTGCTGGACATGGCAATCTGGACATGGAAACTCTTTGGGAAAGGTGTAGGTCTGACCAGTGACTGCTAGACATGATAACACCCAGAGTTCATGCATCATTTCTATGTAATCTACCAAATAAATCCAACAGAAGTATCCTACCCACCGCGCCTCGTGTTGTCCCGCCACACGACGCAGGCGGCCAAAGCGTTGTCAGAGCCACAGGCCGGACCGGGACCGGCCCGGACGGTGTGCGGCGGGTTTTTGTGGCCAAGAATAGAGACAGGAGGTGAATGATGGTGAATGGGTGATTTTCCAATATGTGTCATGAATTTCACCCGGATGGCAGTGTTTTTTTCGAGAATGTGGGCTACAAGGTGACGGGTGAGGGGCGCCGTTCGAACGGCGGGCCTGGTGGGTCGTGTGAAGCACAGATCTAGAAGTGTTCTACACGTTTCAAGGAAAGGGCTGATTCCCCCTGCAAAGGGCGATGATCATGAACGATCCATTTTGCAAATTGATCATTGCCCCAATCCGAACCGGCAGAAAAGATTTTAGCTAAAGAGCGGCTTGTATGATTCTATGTATAAAAAGTACATGATGTGTCAAGAAAGTTCCTGCGGCGCCACATCCTTTGGGAAGGTACTTTAGTTGAACAATATCAAGTAAATACCACGTTCCAACACTCCTGACCCGAGCGCTAGGCGTCCGCTGTGGCGGAAGCTGCGAAGGGAGCGTTGCTTGGTGCTCGGAGTGTGTTGAGTTGTGTTTGGAATCCAATTGTAAAAAACAATGTGTTATGATGAGACAACATGTTTGCGTATTATGGGTTAATATGGCTAAAAACAAACATACTAATGATTACAATAACAACAACCATAAATAGGGTATATAATGATATAATTATGTAATATTATGTAAATATAACATGCCATTCACACCAAACGGTGTGTAGGTTTCGAAAACCGACATGGAGTCCATGGAGTCCATCAGGCCGAGTGCAGGGACTGCCGATCCGAGGATTGAGCGTATCCCTGAGATGAAGAATGTGAGCGAACTGTCCATGCTGGAGGCTTTGGAGAAGCACCTCCATGCCACCTCCATTCCATCCTGGTCATCGGGGTGGTCACCGCGGGGTGGTCAGGTTTCTCCATGCCAGGTCTGTGTGTGGCCAAAACCTCGCAGCTTCCCAGTGGAATTGTGGCAAGAATAGTATGATTGGTTTGTGTTCATACCCTGCAGGTCCAAAGAGCTAGTAGAACTTGACCCTTTATTTGATTGAGTAGTCTGTTTGTATGACCAACTCCAGTAAAATGAGGTCAAAACTCACCTGTAGCTTTATACGAGTGTGTTTTAAACAGGGAGGAAACCCGAGACGGGCCCCGGGTCGAACCAAACCCACAGGTGACCCACCATGTTCGGAACGAACGACACGGGTCGCTGGTCCCGGTCGTGCCCGATCGGTCGCTGGTCCCACGTCGGCCCGGGCCTGTGGCTATGTCCCAGACACGACGAATGGGATGTATACATACATTGGGGTGGTTGAAGGACCGGGGTCAACTGATCGGCCTACATACAGTCGGTCAACTGATCGTGTCTGGCTGTGGATCGAAGTGATGCGGTCGATCCTTTCGGGGTCGATCCCAACTCGTTTGGATCCAGGCCGCGACTCGAAAGGGAGTGCCAGAGGCGCTTTCGGAAGTGCAGATCCAACTGCGCGAACGCCTCTTGGATGTTTGCTGAACTGATGTTTGGTTTGGGTGCCTTTTGTGAGGATCATAGTGATAGTGTCCGCAAATCAATGATGTGTGTGTCTCTTCTTTGCTTTGCTTGCACTTTGAAATGCCTCTCTGTTGACACAAGAGGTTTGCAAAACCAGCTGAGGTCTGGAATAACCATGAAAAAACGCACACGATGCCGGTGTGACAGGGTTGTTCGAGGTGGCGCAGGATATTGAATCCTAATAGTTTTTCCTGCTTGGATGTTTGGTTTGAATGTTTCTAAGGCATCTAAATTGTGGGATCAGATGAAATGAACATCCCGTATGTTTGAATTCCGCTGATTGTGCATACTAACTAACCTGCTGCGTCACCGCTTAAAGATATAGATTGATATGGAAAGTGAACCTTTTTGAGACCAACATTCTCTTCAAAGGTGCACTGTGTGTCTCCTTTACCAGTATTGTAGCACCAGGAAGACACGAAGAAAAAGCAAGGAGTTTGCACGGAAACCCCCGACGGCAGAGAGGTCAAAAACGCCGAAATGGTCAATAGTTGAATGAGCCGATGCAAAACATATATTCCTCGTATTACAATCTCTTGCAGAACAATTCTTGAGAATCCACATGATCACGGAAGCTTTTCCGCCGGTCAAATCGTGCCACTGGAGCACTTTCCGAGGCCTCCGCCGGCGGCTCTACCGTGCGGTGCAGGAGCGCGATCCAGTCTTCGACGCGCGGCCACATCGAGGCGGCCTCAGATGATCGGGTCAGACCGCTGACCGCTGCAGTCAACCAGTGAGTGCACATGGACAGGATCATTTTATGGTCATCGACTCCATTCTACAAAGATTGAGATGTATGATGGGCAAAAGAGGTGATGGTTTGCGGGTAGTCTACTGTTAGGCATAGGCATTATTGTAAGCAACGGATGCTAACGAGTCTTTCCAAAAAGTGAATGCCATAGAAACCATGATAAACGTAGTTGGTGGCCAAAGCTGTACAAGCTATGTGGATGGCTTGGCCCTGACAGGCTATATCAGCTACGTGGAGAAGTGCATGGCCAAAGATCGCAGGCCGCTTGAGGCAGGTGGGATCCTTGAAAGGATGAAGAGAACTGCCCCAATAAGTGAGAGGGCTGTCAGTGTGACGCAGAAGTCCTTTGTGTCCGAACTACTTGGTGCAAACTCCTTGATAAGCTTAAGCTTTTCTTTAGCCTTAAAAAGGCTAGACGACATGTGAACATTCCATCACAAATGGTTGATTTCCGCACCACTTACTTTTATCCGTGCCCACATGGACTCCCAAATCCTCTTTGAACATCAACATCATGTGCCACTGCCACTTGTGGGGAGCGTCTTCTCATGAACAGCATTTCAGCAAGAAACTCGAATACATTCACCATCCAAAACCATGCGAGCCTCTTCTCGAAAATCTGATGTCCAACACATGTCCAACACCATGACCTCGTCACAATCCTTGATAACCGATATATTTTTGTTTCAATAGTCGCTCAATCCATAATCGCACATCCTTTTTACTACTATAGAAATGTACCATATTGCAATCATGCCCCAGTGTTTTCCAAAACATGGCAGACCGCGACCTAGGGAATATAAGGGAGAAATGGTAAATGCATATTTGTCAGCGACATGTGACCTGATGTGTAGGGAGATTCTACTTCAAGAAGAAATGATGCTTAGGATTAAGCTAGTGAAAGTCAAAGACCAGGTGTTAGGAGGCAGGTCCCTTCCAAAACAGGCAGACTGGACACGGCCAGCCAAAGGGAAGCACCAATTCCTGTCTACCTCAACCAGAGCCCTGAAGAATTTTGGACTGCGGAGTATCCCTCAGGCATTTGCGGAGCCATCCTCTACAGAAGATCACAAGGCGGCCTGCAACAGAACAAACAACACTTGCTTAGTCAAGAACCCGCCTACCGCAGGGAACACGGGATAGGTCCTATCAATGGAACCCCCAATTACTGCTTGAGAAGAGTGGAACCACCATGACCAAGTTGGCTGAATTCTGGTTCCGAGGTGTTTCTGGGGGGACTACCAGGGGGTTCCCATCGTACACTCGCTTCCACTGCATGGGTCGGTCCTGTTCCATTCAATTCCACCTTCAGTTGCACAAACCTCCAGTTGGCAGGAGGACGAGTCCGAATTCGCACAAACCCGAAGGAGCAGATGGAGCCTAAAAAGAGCGAAAGGTGAATAAGAGGTTTGATCCTGATCATCGTAGTGTGGGATGGAATAACTCTTCTTTTGCAATTCTATTCAGCGGAATTGAATGATCTAACGAAAGATTCCCTGCCGAGACTTTGATTTAAATCGGACAAATGCATGCTTGAAGAGTTTCGGTGCCCCATTGCTTTGCTCAAACTCCGGCAGTTTCTCATGTATGGTTGGGAGAGAGTTGCGACTTGCGATTCGCTAGTTTACACCAATGGGTTGTGCAGCTAGTGTACAGACTGTGAGCTTTTCAAAGGTGATGCCCACTGATGAAGCTCCAGTTGCATCAGACATGTTGCCTAATGTGTCCCACCAACATCAGTTGAATGAAGGGCTTCCAGCCTTACGATCTGCCAAGGGCACGCAGCCCACAGATGCAAGGCATGACCAGGAGAGTCATACACATCAACGCCGCGTCCTTGAGGCTTCGCAGGTCAAATTGCAGATTTCGGAACAAGACCAAGTGGAGTTTGACGATTCCAAACTTGGAAGCTTCCAGTCATGGGAGCCACCAGAGGGCGAGATCCCTCATAACCAGCGTTTGCCACCTGGGCGGTACGAGCACGAGATCAATGTTATTCGAGTTCTTCGTTTTTTCTACATCCGCCAGGAGGCATCCTCGGCATTTCCGGGCGATCATTGGCAGAGCCTCAGACTCCGATGAAGAGGTGAATGAGTTTGGTGGCTGTGCAGGTGAGTGACTTTGGGCATAACTTCGCATCCACAGCGATGGAGTAGAGTCACCAGGGTGTCACATCACACTGGGTGGCCTACTGCACGGTGGACTGAAATGCCGTCATGCTGGGCCAGCTTTTCGCAAGGCCCGACCAATTGTCTTGTTAAATCCTATACAGGCTATATAGGTATAATGCCGACAGGGATTTTGTTGGGGCAGGTGCGTGCGATGTATGTTATTTCTCCGCTACCTGGGTTCGGCTCAAAAAAAAAGACTGACAACATACAAAAAAGAACTTAGAAGAACAGCTGTTTTAGTCAGGTTGTACATGCGAACTCTTCACTGTACTATTTGTTGCTCTATGGGGAAGAACTTCGCTTGGGATGCTGCAGATCTCCAATTTTTGGGGCCAGACCCACCTTCAATCGCCGGATGGACTAAACGTCTCCCCAGCCTTCACTGCACCGCAGAGTGGGCAGCTCGCAAAAAGAGATTGTGCGGCCAGAAAACACCAGAAAACTGTGTGGAATGTAATGCCTTCAAAATGTTGTTGGTGAATGTTCTTCCAACTCTTCCAACCATCTTTAAGTCCTTCAAGTGGAAGAGTTCCTGTTCATTCTGGCAGACTGCAAGGAGTCAAGAATCGGAAGTGCGGGATGGTGCGTGGTCTGGGGGTGTGAAGAGTAGCAGCGCATCAGCTCATGTTCTCTTTCTTGAGCATCAAGCAGAATCAAGCATGATCCGATGTCTTCATGACAGCTTGGGCTTTTCCTTGAAAATTTATTGAGGTGCTTCACCGTGACATGGATTTGCTCAAACTACCGATGCTCATGGTGGGAAGAGACCGATTTTCGATGCGCTCATGGGCACTGATGGGTAGCGCAGCTAGTGTGGAGACTGTGAGTCGTTCAAAGGTGCCAACTGATGAAGCTCGTGGCGCCTTGCCCCACCGACCTCAGTTGCAAACTGCAGAGGGACCTGTAGCTTTACAAGCTGAAACGAAAGAGCTGACAGATGCAGAGGAATGTCACGCAAGATCCCGAAGACACAAACTCTTGGCTTTCCAGGTCAAATTGCAGATTTCGGAACAAGACCAAGTGGAGTTTGACGATTCCAAACTTGGAAGTTTCCAGTCATGGGAGCCACCAGAGGACGAGATCCCTCATAACCAGTGTTTGCCACCTGTGCGGTACGAGCACGAGATGAATGCTATTCGAGTTCTTCGTTTTTTCTACATCTGCCATCCTCGGCATCCTCGGCATTTCCAAGCTTTTGTTGAACAAACTCCGATGACAACAATTGAGAGGGTGCCACGGTGAGACGAAGAACAACTAGAACACCCTTGATAGGAGCTGAAGCGCTTTCATCGAGTTGTCTTTGTGTCAACCATGTTTCTCTGTGGATGCGACAAGCGAGGAGACATGACGAGACACTTGAAAATGTTTTTGCTTCTTTTTTGAGTGCTCACTTTTACCCAACGAAGCTTGAAGGGGCACGTGTAACACCACCCATTGGCCTGCTGGTTGGACGACTTCAATTTACCGCAGGAGTTCAATGGTGCTGCACGTTATCTTCAGCAGTGAGGATTGTCCATGCAAACCAAATAACATCGAACAACCATCAGCTGGCCCCCTGTTTGACAAGAGTGACTAGGAAGCTCATCAAGGAAAAACATCATTTCATTGCCAGATCATCCCCGAAAGGGCCAAAACATCATTGCCAAATCACATGAAATCACAGGTTTTCGCAACGGACTTTTTTTCCTCACTGCTTTGACGTCCCGAGTTTTCTGGTCTTCTGCCAGCCAGTTTTTTCCCGCTCAGACTGGAGCCGTTTGATCGCAGAAAAGCCGAACGCCACCGCTGATCGATCGACGGAACGGATCCGTCTGGACGTGGTGATCAGCGTGATGGAGGTGACCCCGCTGAAGACTTCCGTGGACTCTGAAAGCTTTGCATGTCTTTGCAACAGTCTTTCAGGGCACCATTCGACCCGGGTCCATGTTGGTTTTCGGGGTCTGGATGCCTTTTGAGTACTCCATGTGGAAAGGAACTCCTTTACTCAGACTGCTACTTTTTTATAGGGCATCCTCTTTTTGACGGTTGATATGGGAGTACTTCTTGTCACCGTAAATCAATCTTACTGCAGTTGTGTGTTACTCGTACATTTTGAGACTTCCACTTTCACAGAAGCCTCGACTTGCGGGGTGGGGGCTTGGAGCAGGAGCTCCTTTTTAGAATGTGAATTCATCCTGCGTTGCTGATTCCCTACACAACTCGGGTCGTGCCGAAGAGATCGACACGGGGTTCTTCCTTTGCGCAGTGAAGTCGATCACCAGACCGCGCGAGGCTCTGAAGTCGATCCAGGCGCAGCTAAGAGTCGCGGACGGTCTTGCTGAAGAGACTGTGGAGAAGTGTGGGAGCAAGTGTAAAGCATCCATATTCCTTCCAAGAACATCCAAGAACCCTATCATGTCCATTCATGTTTTTGGACCTTGTGTAGGTCCAAGTCATCCCACTGGCAGCATCATGCACCGGTGCACGTGGCAATGAGAAGACCAAATGTACTTCGAGGGAATGCTGAGCCCCCCCAAAACCTGAAGGAGTGCACAAGAGCAGGAAGAGCCTGCCTATGGGTTGGAAAGCAAACTCCAAGCATCATCATATATACACATGTAACATATATTCATCATGTTCACAATATGTACATAATCATCACATAGTCTCAGTCCGTCTCAGTGTACGTATATTATGCTATGAATCAGCATCAATCACCATGCATAGCAACTGGATGCTTATATCAACTGGATTTCAATGAATGGTTTGTTTGTGCTGTCGAGTACGGCCGTCGAGTTGAGTCATACCCGACGCCTGGTGCGACCGGTGTGACGCACCGAAGGCTCTCGGCTCTCGGCCGCAGCGTTTGGGCAGAACACACCAGCCACATGCGATGGCAGGGCGGAGGCAGAAACCTCCTTAGCTGATGTAAAACAAGACAACAAGGTCCATAACTACCAGGGATGTAGAAACCCGTATTTATATCACTAACGTCGAAGGAGGCTGAAATCAAAGACACTAGCACAAATTTGTCATCATCTCTACGATCTGCCATTGTGTAATTTCTCAAAAGATAACAGTGAGGTGGATTTGCAACATGATTATAAAATTATTGAAACATTTGTTACACTGAGGTGGATTACAGCATGTTTCAAAAGGGGATGAAAGGGGTACCACTCAACCTCCACGTTTTGGGTTGCCATGGCGCTCCGCGCGTCCCGACGCCTCTTGAGCCGCTTAAGCGTGCGGCCGAACTTTGGGGAGCTGAAGACACTGAGAGTGGCATCTGGGATCAACGAAAACAAACGGCCACACCACGCGTTTCACGAGTCCGGCGCCGCCTTCGATGTTGGTGGGGGGCACCGGAAATCGAAATACCATGACAAGATTGAAGAGACCTCCTGACAAGACATCTACTTCCTGCTGGTTCGTATGTTGCAAAGTTCCTGTTTTCCTTTTGACCCAGCAGAGGCAGTGGACAGTAGATCCTTGTGAACCACCAAAAAACCCGAAAAGCCTTTGGGTGAGCACATCAGAGTGGAGGTTCTCCACGGAGATGGTTGGAAAAAACACCGGCATGAGAAATTTGTCCAGCATTTATGTCGTCGTCGTCATCATTGTCCTGTCAATCGTAAGCGTGATTGACACGAGGCTGGTGTACCTGAGCATTTCAATGCTCCTTTCCACCTGGCGAAGGACGGGTGTTCCATCATGTGTTGGTCGACAACTGCCACCAAGAATCGGGGGTCGCACATAGCTGAGAAAAGATTCTAGAAGATCAATCTTTAGTCATTTTTGGAGGCAGGTCAAAGAGAAGCCGCGCTCTGCACATATATACATCACATTGCTGGAATTCAGGATTTTTGTGCTATTGAATGCTATTGGTGATGCAAGTGACCATAGCTCAATCCGGATGGCAACAAGATGCAGCAAGCATCATCGAGGATGTACAATACAATCATTCTTTGGGAGCAACATGTTTCATGTTTACCTGGTAAGAGTTGTGAGCAAGTGTATACAGCATAGTTACAAGGATATACAGGGATATACAGGGAACAGTTGTACCAGTCACCAGGATCATCCCTTAAAGGATTCGCCGTTGACTGACGGATGGCCTTGTTCATCATGAACTGTTCTTTGAGCCACCGCAAAGATGATGGCACCTCCCAAAAAGAATTGAAACACGCAAAATGTGTGTGTCTTTTCTTTTTGGGTGTTCTCGCCCCCGCCGTTTTCGTTTCGGCGGAAAAAGACACCGAAACCGGCGGTACCAGGAGAGGCGTCTCTTTGCGGCTCGTGGAATCGACTTCCAGTGGCCATGGCAATGTTTAATCCGGCGCTTCTTTTGGGCTGCCGGTTCGGGCTTCCGGGCACGCGGGCCTCATGGGTCTTTTTTTTTCATGGGAGCAGAGCAGAACTGTTCTGAACGAATTCGCCCAAGCGGTTTTGTGTTGGTCAGTTGGTCTATCATTGATACTTTCAGAATGACTTTCGGAATGCCTACTGCCAGCATGTTCACGGCCGATTCATCCATCTTCAGTCGGCGAGAAAGCCGCAGAGGACGGAGCTTGCAGACCGGTTTGAGGACGTTGGACCGGTAGACCGGGTAGACACGGATGCAGGTCAGATGAGTCTACTTCTGTCTATATGATACGTGAGTCTAAACTAACATCGGCACAATCGGTTCCAGTGGCTTTTTTTTCTAGATGTTCTAAGGGAGATTGGGCCATTTCCACTTCCACTGGGCACATTTGTACTTGGGCCCATTTGGCCCCCGGTCAGTGGCTTCGCCCGGACGCCTCGTGGACTCCGAGGTGGGACATGACTCCTCAGGGCACTGGTGCCATGGGGCAGAAGCTGGACTCTGAGCAGGTGCATGGACGGACACGGACGGAGAGGCGACGTTGGTTTCAAGCGCCAGGGTCTGAAGCACGCAAATATGCATGGACTCCTCAAGGCTTTTGGCCAAAAGCATCAAAAAGCTAAGTGTTTGCCCATGTTTGCCCAAAAAAAAGTAGTGTTGGGATATGAGCCAGGACCTCTCAGAGGAGTACTGGAAGTAGTAAACCCAAGGCAAGCAGCAGGCTTCACAAGAATGGCTTCAAGCGATTTTTCCGGACATGTTTGCATGGGGATTGATTTTCAGCTGCCCTTGCCCTATGAATCCTTGGGCCTCCATGGCAAGGGTCGGACCCTCCATAGCAGGGGTCCGGACCCTCAAAACCCTATGTGTTGCTTCGGGCCCGGATTCTTAGGGTGAAACAATTGCCATAGTTTGCAAGATGTTGGAACCAGTCAATCGACACATGTTTTAAAAGAGTTCTCATTGTGATTACGATAGCTTGTCCAAGCTGAGCCTCACTGGCCAGATGTAGTTGGGGAGCTCTGAAAACATCATTAGACTCAGCGCCAACAACTGCAGCAGTAGGGCATCTACTAGATCAGACCAGACAATGACCCCATCCACCTGCAAGAACACCCGCACAAGGCATGTGCCAGCATGCCAAAGCTTTTGGTAGCGAACCATGAGCCAAAAGGGCTCGCCACATCGTTGTCCCATGTCAAGGGTGCCCCTCAATCAGCGATTCGTGAACCAGTTTGGGGACAGCCCTGTATTGCCCGACTCACTGACATGGAAGCGCAAAGACCCCTGTTCATAAGGGACCATGGCATCCACTCCCATGTTAGTCCGCTCAGGGTGCATCGGAGGGGGGTGCGGGGGCGTCTAGGCGGGTGCGAGCTTTGGATGGCTAAAGCAGATGTTCCTTTTAAGCACGTCACCTC
This sequence comes from Durusdinium trenchii, assembly GCA_963970005.1. Lineage (NCBI taxonomy): Eukaryota > Dinophyceae > Suessiales > Symbiodiniaceae > Durusdinium > Durusdinium trenchii. The sequence continues at coordinate 166,384 of CAXAMN010017446.1, forward strand.
CCTTCCACGGCTGGTTTTCACTGCGGTGCAGTCACTGACATGACAGTGGGGGTCACGACATTCCAGTGGGGTTACTTCGTTCCAGTAAGGTCACTACGACATGACAGTGGGGTCAATACCATGCGTGGAAGGGTGTGTTTCGTTTTCGGCTCCAACCGGCGCCTCGGACGGACCGGCTCGAGGTGGACGTGGCCGTGATGCTCTCGGAAGGCGCCGTCGCGCGGATCGCGCAGGGCTCCCAGAGCCGAGTCCGGGACGCCAAGGGAGGAGGATGGGATGGCTTGGGAGGAGGGGTGAGCAGAAGGAGATGGGATGGTGCTGGTTTTGGGTTTGAAAGATGATGGGTGTTTGCTTCCATTGTGCATGGCTTTGGATGATGATGCTTTCTGAGTGATGTCGAATCTTCTTTTGGGGGAGTTTTCGCATGAGACTGGTATATGCTGGTTAATGGGCAATGAATTCAATTGGGTGCAATGTTTGACATGATTGATAGAAAACAGGTTGTGGAGGTTCTGATGGTTGCACCTAGGTTGCAAGCCCCTCCGCTGAAATATTCTAGATTCTAGAACCTGAATGACCAGGGCTATGAGCGCTCATGGGCTTCCAATCCCGTTGCAAAATGGCGTTAGTGTTTGCCATTGTTTGCTGATACAATTCCTGATGTGTACCATCTCAAGGATCCAAACAGCTTGTCCAACCAAGCTTGTTGCGGGGATATTGGCTATACGCCCTCATAGAACGCGCTCTTCCTTTGAAACATCTTGGGAATCCTGAATCCATCTATATACTTTGGAAACCCACAAACTGCCTAGAATCAGAGTGACCCCCTGCTTTGGAGCCATGGTCTTGTCCTAGCAAAACAGAGGTCATTTTTGGGATCTCCCCAGATGCTCCGTTCACAGGATTTGTGAGACCCCAGACACTCCCAGACCCTCCCAAGACTTTGGGTCCGAGCCCTCCTTAGGTTCGGGTGCAGGGTCACGTTTGGGTAGGTGGATAGTTTCTAGCTACTAGCGATGCCCTTGCTACTTGCTACTACTAATGCCCATTGCTTGTAGCTTCAAGCTTCTTGTTCCTGGTAGTAATGCACATGTTTCTAGTTCATGCCGCGGAGCCCAGCCGTTGGAGCCGAAGTCACAGAGGTCATCGGCACCTATGTGAAGTCACCCCTGTGGCGCTCTGAGCGTCACCGGTGTCGGTTCAAAGCAGTGAAGCCAAGAAAACACCCCGGCCCGAAGTCTAGAATGAGGAAGGCATCAAGAATGGGGCAGGAAGGCACGACGACTGGATGACATTGTTGTTTAAAAGACCAAACGCAAGCTGTGTTCCAACCAAGTAAAGATCAACACTAGGGAAGACCACTCATGAAAACGCTCCGGCTGAGGCGCTGGGGGATTCACGTCAAGAAAGGCGGGAGCCGCTGATGGGAAAAGAAGTTTTCTGAATTCGATTTGGAGATGATGCTGCCCTTTTCACCTGCACTGGATGCTATTATTGTAGCCAAGCAACAAGATGCTACCCTTCACCTGGATTCTGCCGCTTTCTTGACGCTCACTAACTCAAGAAAGCCGCACTAACTCTTGACGCGACGAGGGTCGGGTTTTCCTGTCAGGTAGCCCCATCCAGCAGCCCAAAGATCTCAAGGCCGAGCGGATTCGGAAAGGAGAGAAGAAAAACCAGACAGATCGAAGATGTGATCATGCAGGCTCTGAAAAAAGCGAAAAAGCTATCAAGAGTCTACAGTGAAGTTAGCCATAGCTTAGCCCTTTTGAAGTGAATAGTTGGAGGGATCAGATGGATAGCATTGGATAGCTATGGGCCAAACCTCCCCGTGCCCCCCCGGTTGATATACCTGACAAAGTCGAGCACCAGTTTGTCCCTCACTGAAGATGCAGACAATGTGGACACGTTGTAAGGCAGACCCGTGCGCTGTACGGCAACCTGCCAACCACCATGCAGTAATTCATGTATGTCTGTAGTAGACTCTTGATTGATATTCACACCCGAATTCGGATTGTAAAGCCTCTTCACACTCTTCACATGGGGGTTTAGTTCATCAGCCACCATGCAGTGTGTCATGCTAACTGCTTCGATTTCTGGATCTCAGTGAGTCCGGTCAGGTTAAACTGGTGCGTCATTTCACCTCCCAACTTCCAAGCGCTACTTTTCACACGGCCTTTCACCCTGTTTTCACGGGAGTTTCACGGCCTTCTCAAGCTTCCAGCTCCCGTGTTGCTAAAAGCACCGGTTAAAATGGTGCGTTACTAAAGCACTGGTTAAACTGTTAAGCTGGTGCGTTGACCCACTGCGGGATGTAACATTCATCCAAACGCGGACCTGCATCATGGTGGAAGGGTTGATCGGCACCAACTACCAACCTTTTGAAGGCTTATGTGACATGAGGAGACGATGATTGTTTCATTTCTGACAGTCAAGCTTGATGAAGCCACCTAGAAGTTTCCACTTCATTCTTCACACCTTCACCACCTTCAATGACGGCGTGCACGACTCCAACCTCCAATGCCTTCACCGGGCTTTTCTTCGCCCTCGCCTCGCCTCGCCCCAGGGCCGAGTCTTTGGCGTCTCGCGCATGCTGAGCGGCTCGCACTTGATGGCCCATGTCTTTGCCAATCAACAAGGCGCTCCGGCGCTCCGGCGCACGCCCGAACGACCTTCAGCGCTCCGGAGCGGGCCACGAAGGTGAAAGAGGTTGTGTTTCACATGACCTCCCCGGCAAAGGAGCCGTCTCGCAAAGGAATGGTTTCAATCGAATTAGATGTGAAGCATTTCGGCAAATCCCTCACAAAAGCTGTATATAGCTCCTCAGTTTTGGAAGCTGCACGACACTCCCTCTAGCTTCACGCTGAAGTGTTTTCGATGCCAAGGTTGGGAGCCCGCCACCGACGCACCACTGAAGATCGTGGGCGACCTCGGTCTGGGCTTCATTTGGGTCGGTGTTTCGTTTCGGTTGGTCTCAGAGCAATCATGCCACAGCAAGCGAGCCTTGTGAGGTGAGTACAAGGCTGCAGTGAGAATTTAAAGTTGTTTTGCAAGTTGGAAGGTGTCATAGTTTTCGTGAGCAGAATCATGAAGATATGTTGATACTGCCGATCAAAAGTGCAGCACTCCCCAAAAAAAACTGGGAAAGGGCACTCAGAAAAAAGAAAGACACGACATAAATATCTGAAGTTTGATGCGTAGCCGATGTAGCCGACGCAGTGCTTGTTCTCGAGGCTCCCTCTTCGTTGGAACTGACCTGTCTCGAAACCGTTCACCGCGCAGATCAGCGCAGCCAAGATCCACGCAGCTCTTTCAGCCTCAGAGTATCCAAACAGAGCCGAAGTTCTTGACATCACTGAGAGGTAGTGAGAGGGAGAGACACAACTTGATCAGTACTTTTGCCGACACCTTCCAATACCTCCTACAGCCCAAGGGCTTCGAGCTCGTCCTGGTCTATATAACTTTAGTGGACAGAGCCTGCTTGAAGAATCACTGAGGTACTTGGGGCGCTGAATAACAACGATTTTCACCACGGTGTGCCCTGAATGTCTGATCTGTCCCGTTTTGGTTCCATGACTGATCAACATCTGTGTTTGATGAAGTGAAGAGCCTTCTCATGGCCGAAGCCATGCGGATTCCTGTGCAATTCATGAGTGGCAGGGTGTGTGTCTTGGAAGTGATGCCAGATCTGACCGTGGGCGAGTTGAAAGAGCTATTGAAGGCCGTTTGCGACCGGGGCGGGATTTTGAGGATTTTGTTGGGTCCAAGAAGATTAGAATCACGTTGAGTTTGGACATGTCAAGCTTATTCCGCTCGAAAACGGTTGCTTCTTGAAGAAAACGGAACTTTGAGGGAACCGCCAACGTTTCATTTTGGTGGGGAAAGGAAAGGAACTGCCAATTCCTTCCTTCCTCCGCTGGTTCATGTTTGCACCCAACGATGTGGCACCAAGAAAAACTCGCAGGCATACCATCCTTCCGCTGATGAGCTGGACCGGAGACTTAGCAAAGTGCAGGTGATCCTGGAGGACCAGAGGCTAAACTCGGCAAAAAGCATGCACTTTAATGGCACTTCCGTTGATTTGATATATTTTGATATTAAGACCTTCCAGATATGGGAGTTTATGGGAGATGTTTGACCATATACCAAGTAATTATAGTATATACTAAGAAAAAGGAAAGAGGTAATGATATATATATATATATTTCATCAACGAGAAGTGTATACCAAAGGTTCTTCCTGCAGATCCATTTCATCAGATTGGAGAGCTATAGTCATCCTGGAGTAGATAGAACAGGGGGAAATCCAAACCAGCACAGGAAACCCGTCATGTTTTTAGATCAGTTCATTGTGTGGGGCGTTTTTTTTCTTGGAGATTCCATCCATTTGAATGGTGGACCACAGCTAAGGAATTTGGACCGTGAAACACTGGTCTCTGGGATTTCCCCAACTGCAGAAGTGCGAGTGCTGTTTACTAGCAATATGCTTGAGTGCGCGAGTAAGGGCACATCTGGCTATCATGTGAATGACTTGCTGGAGGTGAGCATCCCAGATACCGAGAAACACATCAAGGTTAATGCCTTCAGAGACTGCGACGCCCTTTTGCGTGTAACCATTCCAAATTCTGTCACACAGATTGCAAGATATGCCTTTGCATCTTGCAGCGCGTTGACTCGATTGACTATTCCTGACTCAGTGATCCACATTGGAGACCATGCATTTGAAGGTTGCCAATCTTTGATCACTGTCAGCATCCCATCCTCAGTGATGCACATTGGAAGCAGTGCCTTTGAAGGTTGCAAGTCCTTGAGCAGCTTGACCCTGCCAGATTCAGTGACGGAAATTCGCCACCGGACCTTCGCCAATTGCAGCTCTTTGAAAGAAGTGACCCTTCCAAGGTGAGTGCGGAAGAACTGCATGTTCATGTTGATACCAAAGACCTGAAGTCCGCCATCAGTTTTTACTCCTATAGTCCACGTCTTTAGGGATTATTTGAAGTTCCAACCACGAAACGCACGCGAACGGACCACCGCCAGGTCTGTAACGCAGATCGGAGATTCCGCTTTTACCTCATGCACCTCTTTGACGAGTTTGATGATGTTCGACTCCGTGACGGAGATCGGATGTGGCGCCTTTGAAGACTGCGGTGCTTTGAGAAGTTTGACACTACCCAAGTTCCTGACTCGGGTGGAGAACAGTGCCTTGAAAGGCTGTCGCTCTTTGCAAGACTTAATGATCCCCAACTCAGTCACAGAGATTAATGGCTCAGCCTTTGAGGGCTGCGAGTCCGTGTTGAAATTGAGGATTCCTGACTCTGTGACACTCATACGGACGCGAGCCTTTGCACTGTGCAGCTCTTTGACTGAGGTGATCATCCCAGACTCTGTGACTCAAATAGGACCAGGTGCCTTTACACGCTGCATCGCCCTAAAGAGCTTGAAGATTCCCGAGTCGGTGACACAGATTTGGGGCTTTGCCGGCTGCCAGTCATTGACCAAACTAGAGATTCCAAACTCTGTGACACACATTGGCAATGGTGCCTTCGCGGACTGCACGTCTTTGTCAAGATTGATCATACCTGACTCCGTCACTCAGATTGGGCGCAATGCCTTCGCACGCTGCAGCTCCTTGACCAGCTTGACCCTTCCCCGCTCCGTCATTCGGATTGGAGCCAACGCCTTCGAAGGCTGCAGGTCTTTGACCCACTTCACCATGTTGAACCCAGTGACTGACATAGGGGAGGCGGCCTTTTCGGGCTGTTCCTTTTCTATTTCGGGCTTGCTTCCAGAGTCGCGAGTCGGTACGGGAAGTACCCGCGATGATTTTGAGCAGGACGGGCGAACGGTCGAGCAGAAAAGAGGAGTGCAATCTTCGTGTGGAGATGCTAAGAGTAATTATGTGCATATATATACACTTCTTGAAATTTATCTACCTTGATATGCCCAAGTCACCCCTGAATTCCAAGGGGGCTGTATTTTTTGTATCTAGGGTTCCCACAACCAGTGCATTTTTCGTGTTCAGAACATGTTTTGCATTCGAGCTGTGTGTGGGAAGAAAAAGCCAAGGCCTCGGAGCCGGGGTCAAGATCATGCGGTCTACCAACTATATAATGCAAAATATAGTTTGTAGAAGAATGTAGAAGATCGATGTCATATAATATACCTATACTGTAGGATACTGTAGGAGGTATGCTGTCTACCTCTCGACATGTCTTTTTTGAAATAGAACTAAATCTATAGATAGTTGCAGCTTTTGGATGGCTCAGTGCTTGTCGGGCACCCCCGTCTACAAACTTGATCATGGACTTTCACGGACCCTTAAGTAGCGCAAGACAGTCGAGGTATAGTACCTCTGTTGCGTACCTCACCTGACATGCTCCAACGTAGTCACTTTAGTCCTTCCAGAGGGGCAGAGTTGATCAGGGATTGGTTGACCGGTCACGAGGGGTTGGAAGAAAGGGCATACATAGCCGTGGGTTCTGCGCGCAGATGGAAAAAAATAAGTGTTCAAAACACTCAAGAATGAACAACAAACCAAACCAGATGATGTTTGGTTCCACCCTAAGACTTGACTGGAGAACCCGGTGTGCTAGAAGAATGGGGGGTAACACCACACATGGATTTATATGGTGTTTTTGATTGTTTGTGGTTTTCGCACCTTTAAGAGTTGGAAATGCGTTTCCCAATTTATCACCAAGCCGGCCAGTTGTGGTTATCCCCAACCTAGGAGCCCAGTTTGAAATCAGCAGTACTGCCCTGTTCTTCACCTCCTCAAACCTCAATTGGAAGCGTGTTACCTCGTGTTATATAGGTGGGAACCTTTTAAATACCATCAAACACCTGAATTCACATGAAAGTAACTTGAAAAAAAAAAAAAGTGTCTTTATTCAACACCCCTGTTCCACCACCGCACATCACCACATTCCGCCCTCCAGCTCCATTCAATGCCATCCCAGGTGGGGACCTTGGATGGCGCACGAGAGGCCATGGCCAGCGGCGACATCGAGGCCTGGCTCTGGGAGAAGTTCACCACGAAGCACCTGGTGGACACGGGGGCCGCTCGGGCGTACATGGCCTGGCACAGGCCGCGACGGGTCGCGGCGACGGGTGGGACAAATGTGAACGACCGATATGTTGGAAGCAGTACGTGATGTTTAGGGCGAAGAGAGTGCAACTTCTTAGGGTCAAGACATGTCCGATCGAATCTGATGGGGTTCTTGAAATTCCCGGTCGAGATGAGACCGGGGGGGGCGCCCAGATCCAAGGGTTTGGGGGTCGGGATGGACGAACTCGTCCAGCCGTGAAACGGCGGCCGAGGAGGGGGACATCATCGGTGAGGTGCCTCGACTCCTCGACCGGGAGGATGTGAAAGATCAGCCGGTCTAATGAGAGTTTGGATCTGTTGCAGTTCTATGACCCTGTGGGGGGTTGGTCAAGACTCTGACTTGGAGTGTCAAACCTGGGAAAGAGAACAGAGTGATCTAAAAGGAGTGCAATTCTACTAGTTAGGTGTTTTGCTGTTGCTCGGCTTGACCCACATCCAGATTTAGTGCATGTTTGGGGGTTGTATGTATATATAGTTGTATGTATATTATATAGTTGTATATATATATATATCAATCCATGGGTATTTTGTGGAATGCTTCCAAGAGTCACCTTACTCTTTTGGCACAGACCATCTGAATTGAAGTGCTCACCTGACCTCACTCGTCCGAACGACCCTCACGTGGGTCCCGAGGGACCCAGCACGGACGTCCGACCCTCGGTCTCCAGGTGCCTACGCCTTGGCCTTGCTTTTTGTTTGTGGCCTCCGCGGAAGCCTTGGCTTCGAAGGAAGAGCAGCTGCAAGCGATGGCCCTTTTCCCGCATGGAGAGGGGGCAACACGGTGTCCGGAGGATGGCAGGCGGTGGTGGGGGAACACCGGTGGGCATCCATGTTGTGTTCGAATGGGTTCTTTGGAGCTTTATTTAGCAAGCTGGGTCAGTCACAACCTTCAGAAGGCCGGCTTGCGCAAAGTGCACTCCGCATGCGCTTGAGTTTGCTTCGCTGCCAGCGGTTTTGCTCGGAGCTTCATCTTCAAATCTGCCTATAGCCCCGCAAGCTGAGGTGGAAATCACCAAAGGCTTATGTGATGAGTTCAAGGCTTGGATTGGCAAATTGGGCTGAACATGTTTTGCTAAGACCCAGAAGAAGGTTCTAGAAGAAGGTCCCATGTGGCACGTTTTCTTTGAGACGGGCTTGACATCTGGCTTGTGGGGCCAAAATCAGCTCCAGTTGCACTGTGTGTTTGTTTTTCCCGCACAGAAATCATAAGATGTGCGGTCCAGAAAAAACTGAGATGTTCAGAAGATCCTGCACAGCTGGTGAACATCGTAAGAAGCCGAACCCCATAGATGCTGAATCCACCGGGGAGAATCGGTCGGAGTAAAAGCATGTAGAAGTAGTTATGTTTTAAAGTCAAGGATGTGTTATACAATATTTATATTAATATAGAATTACATCATGTTTTCTGTTGGATTTGCCAAAGCTCAGGAAGGAAGCTCACCAGTTCCATGTGTCCAAAGAAGGTCTCTTGATGGACTACGCCACAGCCTATATATGTGGTTTCTGATGGAGTCCATGTCAGACAGATGGATACCAGGAATCCGCAAGGAATATGCTCATCCCATAATGAACAAATCCTCCCAAGTGCATCACAGATGATAAAGCCAAACGTGCTGGTGCTGATGATATGCTACATATCACTGAGCAGAACCATATCACTGAGCACCTTTGTTTAAAGTCGGTCAGAGTTGATCCAGTTGCATTGAAAGGGAACTCTCCACTCAATGCAGTTGAATCAGTTGAGATCAGTTCTACCAGAGTCACTCACCAGTTGAGAAGGCAGAATCAGTTGAAGTCTCTCACCAGTTGAGATCAGATCCCAACCTCGACTCGAGCATCGGTCCGTCTTTGTCACCGGTCGAGGCCAACGCGGCGGACAAGACGGTCCCATCGCCCAGTGACAATTCGGGTGAACGGGGTGTGGGAGTGAGCTCCCGAAGGAAGAGAAGATCGATATCACATCACGTGACTTTCACGTGACGTTTCACGATCATGACAGTTTACTTGTGAATAAAAGAAAACAGCAACGTTTTATTCAGCTGAGTTTCTATGTCGTGCAGCTGTGATCTCTCCTTTCGACGCCCAGGTGCAGTACGTCTCTGAGAACCACGCTCTGGGCATTGATGATGCGCGTGGCTTGGACTTGCTGGGCCGACGCATGCCGCAGCGAGCAAGAACGATGTGGGGTCGACCCCATGTGGCCTCAATCGGTTGTGGAGACCCACAGCTCCGAGGAATTCAGTAATTGTATGTAAGTGTAATATTTATATATATATATATTACTATATTTATCAATATATCTATCTATATATAGGAGTATCATTAACAGCCCCTTCGAGGTTAAGGGATGTCCATCACGTACCCCTTATGGGTCCGGATTTGGTAGAACTGGGCAGTTCCAGTGATCTGAGGGCCGGGTAAGGAGATCGTCGAACTGACACTGGGAGAGTGCCAGCCAATGTCAACAAACATGTGCTTGGAACAGGTCGGAACCTCCCACGCAGAGTTCGCAGTGACTTTTTGTTTTTAATGATTTTGAAAGAATATTGAAACGGTACGGTCCTGGGACTCGTACTGCGGACTGGAGCAACATTTTGTACCTTGCTCGAATGTTCTGACGTGTAAGAACATGGACCTCCTGACACCGGTTTGTCAAGGACATTGTCACTTTGTTTTACGTCTATCCATCCAATCGATCCCATCCTTGTTCCACAAGTTAAGGCGCCAGAGGGAGGCAGATGTGAACTTCAGAGGCTTACAGGCAACCTCAAAGAAGTGTTGGATCCAGTCACATGCTTTGTCTCTCCCCCTCCCTACGGATCCAAGTACCTTCTCAGAAGGTCCTCCTGGCACCTACATAACAGTGTCGAACACATCACCTTAGGGCCAAAGGGTATGTTGAACCCTAGGGCCAAACTCCCCCCAAAAGTTCCTTTCCCTCTAAAGCATGGCTCACTTCCACTCCCCTCACCACCGGTCTGAGGTGAATGGCTGGACGGCACCGAGTGGGCCTGCAGTTTGGAGGTCTCTCAACAGACCTTCGTGAAAACCCAAGAGGCGCTCATCACCATCGGACAGCTCCAGGAGGCGCGTGGGAACGGTGTCGAGAGATGGACGGTGGGTAGGTGAGATGGACGGAAGTGATCCAAGAGAGCAGACAAGACAAGTGACAAGAAGCTGCAAAGCATACGTTGTACCACCAGGATCAGAGAATACGTTGTATAAGTCGTTGTATATAGTTATAATGTAATGTATGAAAATATGACACCAGTCTTGGCCACTACCATCACCACCACTACCTCCAGAGAGTTTGCTGCAAAACGACCAGCCGAGTGTGTTGCGGTCCCGAACTTGGGCGGTTCATGGCGGTTCTTTCTTGAGTGTTTAGCCTCCCTTTGACAGATGATTTGGGAGTGGTTGACGAACTTGGCGAAGAACCTGGCAACCAGAAGATGAAAAGAACTTCAACCCTGATGGCTACCACCAAGGCAAAGGCAAACACTGGTTTTACATGTGTTTACTATGTTGGACGCAACGGATTGTGCAACATATGTTTGACAATGCGAAATGATTACAAGGGAAACAGTTGTCCAATGGGTCATTTTCCTCCATTGCCATGTTCAATGAAAGTGTATTTCTGAAAGTCCATCGAATCCGACCAGAAAGGTTTGTGGTTTAAGACCAACAATAGGCCGGAACGCTTGACTAAAGAATGGTTATCATCCCTGGAACTAACATAGAAGTGGAAAACCCCCTGTTTGTAGCAGAAAATTGTCATTCCAGACGCCATTTCCACTTCCATATGTGTTCCAGGAGTGTATCACAATGTGGGAGTTCAGTTCTTAAAAATATGGATCCAGGTTCAACCTCACAGGGGACTTAACCTATTTGAACCCCAAAAAGGGACTTGGGCCGCTGTTTGCCATTGGTGCCTTTTATGATGCACATCAGCAAACCACGAAGCTGGGGACTGATGCAAAATCCATCTCCAGGACAGATTTTGAGGGAGTAAGCTGCCAGCCACGAACTTGCTGCGGGCCAGCCCTACTGTTTCAGCCCGTGGTCACCAAAATAGAGTTGAAGAATTCTTGAAGAATTCTACGGATTGAACTGAGTCTGAGTGTTCCAAGCTTTTTCACATGGTGTCAAAGGTTGACATTGTCAGCACAAGATGCACTAGAACAACCTGGGAAACTACCTGAAGCCTGATGTCATGGATGTACAAGATGCCCGCGAAATTCTTGAGGCATTCCTTGCAAGTGTTTGAAGCATACCTTCCCGTCGTACCTCACCAGGCAGTGCCTCACCAGCAGCTACATGCGCCCATTTGCCGCGTCGTGTGAGACGGCCGGTCATCCATGCGAGGGAAAAGGCGGCTGAGAGGTCCGCAGGTCTGAAAGTGAAGGACCAACAAGTACACATGCGTGTTTGTGGTATATGGTATACGGATGTATACGGCATACATGACCCCAGGGTTACACGTACCAAGTCACGTACCGTTATGCTTTATGTTGAAAGCGAGAAGCTAGAGTGTCTTTGAACCAGGTGTGTTGCATATCACCCCCAACTAGAAGCATGGCTTGACTGTGGGTCAATACCTAAACATCCACAACTCGTGTGCGGTTCCTCCCGGCCCTTCGCGCAAGACATTCGAAGTTGAAGAGGCATTCACCTCCACTGGTAAAAATGGTGTGTGTTTCCCATATGATCCTTATTTGGGTGGTTTGGTCCCCAATGCTATATTTATGGACCGGATATTTATGGAAATAACATGAATTATATATCATATGACATCAGAGTGTACATAATTGTACATATGTCTTATGTCTATGCAATCACATTGTATTAATCGTATAGTATACTAGTATGACTATATATAGTTAATTCTCCCAGCTTGAGTGGGTATGGCAGGCTTTACGCCTGCTCGGTTCCAACCCGCCAGGTGACCGAAGGATCCACCGGAGCTGGCCAAGCGATCCAACGAACTCACCGAGTGACTGGGCGAGTGACTGCTGACCACACCCGGGTTCACTGACCCCCTGCTGATCCCCCTTTGTTGGACGTCGAAGGTGAAGTCCTTCGAAAGTGAAGTCCTTCGCTTCATCCTCCGGTTCTTCTCGCTTCTTCTCCGTTTTCTTCATCCGGCTGGGTCACGGTCTGGTCCTGCCTTCGGTCGAGGTCCGTTGGCACGAAGGAGTGGAAGCCTATGAGGTCGGACGTCCGGTGGGGCCGATGGGGTGGTCGTGGGTGGTGGAATGCCTCCTGGCCCGCATCCGAAGGTAGGGCAGGTAGGAAACAGACCTCACTGGCACCCACCATCACCCACCCCAAGCACCTGAGGGTGTGGTTGGAGCCCTATGGGGCATTAAACGTTTCTGTCATGAAGCAATGGAGATGAGATGACGCCACTTGAAGAAAATGACTTTTCCTTGCCTGAGAACTCACTGTAATTAGTTGACAAGGGAACATCCCCCCTTGTGCGTGGTATGCGGCAATGCTGCTGCCCTTGTGACAGCTCGTCGCTTCAACATGCTTCAATGGACCCTCCACTAGCTCACCATCCGTGGTCTCCTATGTGTGTGTTCCAAGGGAGAAAACGAATTCAACGAGTGACCGTCACCTGCCGGAACGGCCGTCGAAGACAGCCGTTCCGACCGCCATTCCGACCGCGTGGCCGGTCGTGGGAGGCGATTCCGACCGCGTGGCCGGTCGTGGGAGGCGGTGCTGGAGGTGGGTGGCCGGCGGGTCCTCGGTGGCTACTTCAAGCCGTGCGGGCATCAGAGGAGGAACGGAGGAGGTACGGGATGCCACGGGCGCCTTCAGATCATGAAGGTGGAACGGTGACAAACCCACAACAAACATCCCTCCAGACTTTGCACGAGCATGGTGTTGGTTTACGTAAATATGTTCATGATGCTTCATGTCGTAGTTGATGGCTGTGACCCAGCGGACGATGTCCTCCATGTTCCGAGCGTGACATTCACAGAGATCTGGAGACATCTGACCGACGGAGGTCCGTAAGTGAATGCTCGAGCTGAGCTACGAGCTACGAGCTACGAGCTGCTCTAGAGTACCAAGTTGAGAAAGCTTTGCTTTTTTGGGGGGGGAGACGAACATGCTCTGGTTTAGTCTGGAGTTGACGGAAGCATCTGATCCTGTTTTTGGATGTAATTGGTGACTCAAGGGTGGACTTTGGGGAGTTGGTCGATTTCGGCGGTAGATAAGACGGTTTGTCAATTTTTCAGGACTCGCTCTTCATGTTCCTTCCCGATGACTGCTGGTTGTTCTGATTACTTCCCAGGCTTGGAGAAGGTCTTGCAGCGAAGGAAGAAGCGCAAAAGAATGTCCGGAGACTGAGCTGTTTGCTGTTGGAAGCTGCAGCGCGTGCAGCCCAAGGCCATGGCCTAGGCATATCTAGGCATGGCGAAACTGTACTGAATATCTAGTCGATACTTCATTTGGGGGCAACTATGCACATTGACATCTATATTGATTTTTATTGTAATCATTTACTGCAGGTATTGTTTGCCGTTCCAGGCGAGGTCTCCTCTGTTTTGCTGATCAGGCTCACAGATCATCGGCTGTGGACTTTGTTTTTGTTTGAACTTCCTTTGACCTCCCTTCAGTGGACCCGATTGGGGTACACAACTGATTCTCCATCGGAGTTCGGGTGCCTCTCATGTACATCTCGCCATCGAACAGCGGATGGGGTGAATGAGGCGGAAAAATGCCTTTCGGCTCGGGCCTGAGAGCATGGAGGGATGAGGGATGTCTGATTAAACTTTAGCCTCGCAGTAGTTGCTTTTGATCACTGTTCAGGAGGGGATAGGTGATTCACTGATCTTGAATGCGATTCTGTCACTGATCCTAACCATTCCTGTTGTTTTTTGCATCCATTGCCCTCACCCTTACTTCATTAAGTAGGCGGGTACTAAAAACAAACTACTAGGTACCCTGCTACCAGATTGGAGCTGGATAACTCACGCTATATAGATAAAAGAAAGAATTAAAAAAAACTGTGTTTACTTTGCACGAGGTGTTTTGTCACCGATCCTAACCATTTCTAGCCTATCATAATGGACTCAGTAGCGATACATGGAGATAGATTCCATGTCCGGCAAGCGGAATTCATCACCTCTTCAGAAAATCATGGTTCGCAGCTGGAGGCACTGAAACGCACGGAGGAGATGATTAATTCCTCGAGCGGGAGTTGGCTTCAGAGGATGATTTTTTCGCAACTCTTGGTAGCAGATCGGTCGGATGAAGAGATCGTGCAGCACCCTCCCAAGGCTTTGGAGACCAAATATGGCCTTCGAGCCTCGTCGAATGAGAGCAGCGCGATGGAGCAGCGCGATGGTTGAAAAGCTGAAAGAACCAGCACTGTGGTGAAGGAGCAAACCAATGGACGGGGGACATCAGTTACACAATCTGAAAAAAGGGGTTAAACCCTGTCAAAATTGGGGATACAGGACAATGATGGCTTGACCGTTGGCAGCAGTCTTACATTCTACTAAATTCTCAAATTTCAAGAAAATGAAGAGAGAATCATCGGATGATTTTGGACATCAACATCGACTTGACTTGTTTTTTTTGGAGTTCTCGCTGACCAAGAAAACCTCTCTCAAAGATGCGTTACTCCTTGACATAGAAGATGTCCCATGATGTCCGGGACGCGAGTTGATCTCCGCGGGTGACATCACCCGGTATGACTCGCGAGGAACCTTGAAAAAGATATAACATATTGAAAACTCATTGACCATGCCTGGTAGTGGTGAAATGCATGGCCTTTTGCCACGTTTGCCTGCAAGCCAAAGCCTCCGGACGCCGGTTGCGCCGGGACTCGCCTCGCCACGCCGGAGCACACCGGACTCGCCACGCCATGGCGGGGCTGGGCATTCCGGTGAAGCTGCTTCATGAGGCCCAACCACCCCATATCGGTCTGAGGTCTTTCCATGTTTCAAGGGAGGCTCCAGAGGGAGGGTTTTTAGTTATATAGATTCTAATAAAACTAAATTCTACTTTAAATCTATGTATATGTATTTCTTGTTTCTAATAGCTTCCTGTTCCTAGTAGTAAGGACAGGAGGCTACTAGTAGCGTCCTTGCTCCTAGCAGCGATGCCGTTTGTTCCTAGTAGCTTCTTTGCTCGGCAGCGGTGTGGGGGGCTCGTTAGAAACAGGTGGGATTGATTCGTTGAAAGAAGACGCATCCGGCGTTGTCAGGAAGCATCGTGCATAAAGACGCGCCCAGTTGAATATTTGTCCTTTTGTTTGTGTACGTGTGTGGTAGATCATGGTGAATGATGGTGGATGATGGTGGATGGGATGCCAATTCTGAACATAGTGGACTCGAACTGCTGGATTGACAGATTGTCCTACAGGTGCTGGAAAGAGGGCCTGGAGGGCTTTGCTGGGTGGCGGGTTGGTTGGGTTTTTGAGAAACGCGTAGTTTTGCAATTTCTTGGATGACCGTGCTGCACAGGATGATCAGGTTGGAAGATGTGCTCGTCCAACGCAGAGCTATGGTTTACCCATTACTATAATGTCGGCCAGTTGTTTCTGCATCGAAGAACCATCAAATGTGCACTAATTACTCTACATAGTACTGTACATCTATAATGATACGTATATCATATATTATAAAGTACTAGTTATACTCTCTATATTATATATACACCCGGATTGCGTCAAAGACGAGGTCAGTGGACAGACTTGCTGTGCTAGACCAGCACCTGTCACCCCCCTTTTCGTTCTTCACCGTGCTTCTTCACCCAAGACCGCGCTCAGGGCATCGGCCACACGGTGACGTGTGAGCTGAAGACGGGGGAGATGTACCGAGGCCACTTGATGAACTGCGAGGCGAGGTGAACCGGAGTGAGGTGAAGCGGAGTGAAACGCAGTGAGGTGAAGCGGTCTCCGGGGTGACGCGGTCACGACGTTTCGGAAGCCGTGACCGGAGCTGATGAGTGGACATGTGTTCGCCATGCGGATGAGTGAAAACGGAAGAATGAATGAACTGTTCCGAGGGGAGGAGGGGATTTCTATGGCATGGCTTCTGGATGTGTTCTTTCCAATTTGACATTTGGGGCTGCGGTGAATGTCATGCCTGTCCTGGATATCCAGAACACCCCTAATTAACCTGTTGAAATACTTTGCCTCCTGGCTGCAGGATCCCTGAGTGGTGGCTTTTCGAGCTGAAAAACGGGATTATGGCCCAACCCTGAACTTTAAAGAACATTGTAAAAACAGTTAAAAACATACCAAGCTGTTCATGGCACCGATTCAATAATAGAATGCCTGCCTTTTGTGAGGGGGGAGTCCAAAAGACCTCGCCGTGTACCCAGGACAACATGAACGCGATGCTGGAAGGTGTCACTGTCACCGGGAGAGATGGCAAGGCAGATGTGACAGCGAATGTCCGTGCGAACGGGTGAGGTGGGCGAGGTGGCCGAACTTCACTTCACTGACGACACGATGTGTTGCTTGTTCGGCAGAGTTGGATAAGGTTGATTGTTTGTCGGATGGTTGGATATCCCAACTGGTTCACCATCCATGAGGTGCCATGGGCACAGCTCAATTGGTTTGCTCACTCTTGCTGAAGCCCCAGCCAGAATCTGGGAGCCAGTCCAATTGTTGGTGCACGCCGATTCTTGTTCTGGTCTTTGAAAGATTCAACGCTGGATGCTCGACATTTGAGGGTTTTCCGACATCAATCGTCGTGAGGTCTTCGTTCTTCCCCGAGCCCCCTCCAAAAAACATGGTGCACACACACACACACTCTCTCTCTCTCTCTTCAATCGCGCCAAGCATCAGAGGTGACAAATCTGGAGCAAGTCTACCTCCGCGGGTCTCAGATCCGCTACTTCATCCTCCCCGACATGCCGGGGGATCTCAGTTCGAAATGCTGGTCGCTCTGGGAGCTGGGAGGGGTCAATGAGAACCACACGTCACCACCACCACCACCACCACCACTGCTGTCGTCGTCGTCGTCATCATCATCATCATCAGCATCATCATCAGCAGCAGCAGCATCCCGAACAAAAGGCTGCGTTGTTCCAGCCATCACGGGGTCAAGGAAAGGCATGTGGCATGGTGATCAAGGCGCAGAACTTTAAATCGGTTCGGCTGAGAGACAAGGCAGAATACCACGTTGGAACAAGTGTGGCCGCAGTACCGAACTGGTGAGAAGTTCTTTGCAAATCTGTCGAAAAATACATGCAGAAGTGGAGCCAGAGCCATACATGAGTTTCCGGATAAGGGAAGACCAGTCACGATTGCTAGTTTGTTGTGTTTCTGCGGTGTGGTGGAGGCTCCGGCACGCTCCAATGTTCAAGAAGAAGACCAGAATGGCGCTTTTTTCAGACGGCGGACGTCGGGTGGTGATCGAAGCGGAGACCCCGCATGGCAGTTGATGGGTTAACTTGAGAACTCTAAATTGTATGTGTCCTTTGGTTTGGGATGCCTGGGGTGTGTGATTTGCGCACGAAAAAACTGCACATCATACATCCTCCAGAGGCAGTTGACAGACTTTGGATCGGCGATCAAGCTGGGTCTAGTGGTTAGAAGCTCAATCAAGCACTCCGGTACGTCAAGCCGGTTCTACTATCTTCACCGATCGAAAACCTTTCATACAGAACTCCAGCCGACCAGTCCACCGGGTCGGCGTGTTCGCCGACCGGAAACACTCCAAGGAGCCCGTGGTCGGCCGGATGCCGCCGTGGCCGAAACAAGGATTCGTGTTCGGCCCCTCTTTTTGGACAAAATAGTTCGGAGTCAGAAGCTCGTGGAACCCAATTACAGAAGCTGCACATGCTAGCATTTGGCAGAGGTGCTTTCTGAAACCACGGAAACCTCCCGATCCCTTTGCTCGTCCAGGGCCGTGGCGCGGGGCGTGGTGTCTACGGCCCCGGCGGGAAGGGCCGTGGCAAAGGCGGGCTGTGCGAGCGTCAGGTCGCCGGTGAGGTCAGGTCTCCAAGGAGGAAAAGAGGGGTCCGAATCATGAATAAGATGGCGGGGATGCAGGGCTCAATCTGCTGGTATTCTTGCTCATTCAACGGATAGGTTTGGCATGGTTTGGCTTGAACATGGAACATGGAACACCACCACTTCAGAAGAAAGGTAGTGAACATGCTGGTTTCACTGTGGCCGGGAGTGCATGTTTTGAACAGATGCAGATGAAGTCCAACACTAAGAGTATCCGTGGTCTACAGACTTAGTGGACTTAGCAATTAGAGGAGGGGTTATAAACATGTATATATATATGTCGCCTAAACTGGGTGCTGGTGGTTGGGTGGACTGTCGCCCCAGGCCTTTTGTTCGCTTTCAGGCCTGGCGCAACGTGCGCGCACTGCAGCCGCAGCCACACGAAAGTGATGACCGCTATGGGGGACAGGAGCAACCCGGGTGGCTTTACTACGGTTGTTTCGCTGTTTTGCATCCCTTTTTCCTTTAGTTGCCCCTACTCCTATTACTACTACTACTACTACTACTACTACTACTACTACTCCTACTCCTACTCCTACTCCTCCTCCTCCTCCTCCTCCTCCTACTGCTACTGCTACTGCTACTGCTACTGCTACTGCTACTGCTACTGCTGTTGAATCATGCTGAATCTCTGCAGTAGAAATCATATGAAACCATGTTAGGAAAATGGAGACACCAGGATACTACCATTGATGAACAAGATCCTGCGCCGAGAAGAACGCTTCCATGTACCCTTGCCTTTAAATAGCAAAAATGCTTTGGACAGAAGAAAGGTTGAATGAACAAAATCCTGCATCACACATCCCAAACCCAAAAAAACATTGATTTGGGAGTGTGGTAGTGCATGTTACATTGAAAAACCACATGCCTTGATGCAGTGATGCAGGATTGTTTTCATATGTGTTCATCAATGCTAGGTGTGAGGACTGCTATTGGGATGGCCCCATGGACTCAATCTTGAGTGCAAAAAAAATAGTTCAACATACATTTCACATTTCTTGGCAAGTTCTTTGCATGTAGATGTGCCTATTTGGGGCTTTCCCTCACCAATCCCGCGGTTTGTAGGTTTGTAGAGGAACAGTAGCTCAGAGAGCCGGCGACTAGGTCCCCCAAGTCTGTGATTCCTATCCCAGCCACTCCATGTATGAATATGTATGGCATGTTTACCCAAACAGTGTGGTGGCACTAGGGCTTCTTACGGTAAGAGTTAAGGCCAGGTGTCTGATCGCAGGTGCTCGTCGGGTGCTATTCACAGTGCATTCATTCACCTCGAGATCTTCGAAGTGCATTTCGACTGCGCTAGCGGGTGCTTTGCGAGACTGCGCTCAAGTCGTGGTGCCGTGTGAATTTTTGGACTTGGTGATCACTTTTCATGACAGGCGCAAAGGAAACCTCGCGCTTTGGATGAACCCATTTTCTCTACAAACAGGGGGCTGTCCACTTCCATGTTAGTTCCAGAAAGAGTGGTTACCTTACTTGTGGGGTGCACGCCGAACAGCTCGAGAGCTCGAGAAGGCACGGTTCCATTCCTGAAGTCTGCATCGTATATATATGATCCAACCCAGTGAGTGCATGGTTAGTGACCTGCCCCACCTTTTTTGGGAGTTGCTTGTCCACTAAGCAAAAGCAGGTGGAAAAATAGAGCCTTGCCTTTGTTGGCCGGGGATATTGAGGGAGTCAGTTGTATAATGCTAATGCGTTTAAGGATTCTAAGACTCTAGTAACCCCCAGCTTGACTCAAATTTAGACAAGTCAATCTAGCTCAACAACAAGGTGTCCAAATAGAGGGTCGTCACGGTGTTGCGAAGTTTCTCTACCAACTACCAATACGGGAGTAATTAGACAATCGTCCTGGGTCCTGTGTCGTGGGATGGGAACGGATCGGATCGCAAGTTTTGCTTCGATATAACCTTACAAAACAAATACGTAGTTCCAGTTCCTGTTGCTTTTGAAATGCCGTCGTCTGTAGGTTAGATGCCCATGATAAGATCTCATTAGACATGTATGAGGGGCCTGTTTCTGAGGTTAAGGGCATGATGCTGAGATACCCCCCCATGTTGCCACATGATACGCCAGGATATCCCAAGTTTTTCCTCATTTTTGCAACCCCACACTTGTTATCCAGGAGGCCACCTCCTCTTCTACTTTAAAGGTCTATATTGGTGCTACATGGTCCGTACTGTATATATATTTGTGTGTTGGGGGGGCTTACTTCCGAGGACAGAGTAAGGCTTTGGTTGATAAAATGCAGGCGCTATGGTCATCATGGGGGTTGTGAAACAAATGTTGCGCCTTTCCCTTGCGCGTAGACAAAATCACCACCATCACCTCACTTTGGAACCCAGCACGTTTGGATCTCTAGACCTTCTGTTTCAACACCTCTTGACCTTAGACCTTTAGATACACTATGATAATCTATTATACATTATTTGGGGTCTTTTGCCGTGATAACCTTTTAAAGAGAAATATGCCATACATGGAGCGTTTGGGCATGGGCCCATGTTATTAGATGTAAATTTGACAGAAAGATAGATTTGAAACACATATTACATGTTTGGTTTGGTCTGGCTGCACACACGCGGCAGGAGGCGCCGTGGGCACGCAGCGAGCGTGGCCAGTCCAAAATGTCAGCAGTTTTGGTGTCAGGTCACATGAGCAGAGGCATGGATGCCAGTGACATCATGCGGCAACGTGGGTCAAATCACCGAAGGACATTAAGCGCCAAGTGAGGACTAGTGACTAGTGACTAGTCGATTTTTATTCCAGTTCTGACCATCGTAGGGCAGTCAGTACCAACCCTTTTTGGAAGTTTGCCAGGTGGTTCAGTTAATGTGTTTCATGGAGGATTTTTTTCAGATCCTCTCGGTCAATCCAGTTTGGTGTTTTTTATGTTTACAAGATGGTTCCCTTTGACCCACCACCATGTGGCTCGTGTTTCCGACGGGGAATGAGCATTCCCCAGCTAAGCGTTTCACCAGGTGCAGGAGCACGTGTAAACGGAAAAACCAAAAAAAAACGTGGCTTTCAGTCCAAGATTTTCGAATCTGGATCCATGTTTCCTCCAGAATCTGTAGCCTTCAAAGCATCAGCTAGTAAGAGTCGAGCTTTGTGAAAGATTTTGGGGCAGAGGAAGTCTGGAGCAAAGGAAGAAGGGCTTAGTATAGGCAGAGATGGTAGGCCTCCGTGGTTTCTTGATGTGCGGCTCAAGTCAAAAGGAAAATGGCCAAGCATCCATCGCAAGGGCCTGCACATGAGGTCGATGGAATCCGATCGAAAGATTGAATTTTGGAGAGCAACTCAACAAAGCACTGACTGAGAGAAACAAACAAAACGGCCACAGCAAAATCATTGAACAGACCCGCTCGCAGTGCTGACCATGCCACGCCGACGTGAGACGCCTAGAAGAGTGGAAGGGCTCGCCTTGGGGGGGGGCATGCGCATGGAAGACCATCCAAGTAGACTTTAACATTTGTAGAGGGTCTTGTTTTTGCCCCGTTTGTGAGTGGAAGTTTCAGGTGTCCAAACAACTGGTTCTATATGCATCCAAACATCTTGTGCTGGCACAGTCCGGAAATCCCCGGAACAGAGCTACGGAGCCCTTTCTTGTGCCTGACAGCTCTTTGCAGAGCTTGCAGAGCTTGCAAAACTTGCCCTGACTCCCTCGTCTGACCCACTCCGGTCATCCACTTCTGCCGGAGTTGTCATCCTCATGTCGTAAGGCCAGGAGCCCATAGTAGCGTCCTTGCTCCTGGTAGTAAGGCCAGGAGCCCCTAGTAGCGTCCTCCCACAACATGCCACTCATTTCATGAGGATGACGTCCTCGGACATTTGCCACTCAGACAACTCGTGTCATCCTCCCTGGTGGCCGGAGAAGACACGCCCAAGGTGACCGAGAAGCCACGCCATCGGACTACTATTACGAGGACGATTACTATAGCTCGCCCGTGGCCTGTTTGTCATACTCAGACTCTGGCAAATGGACGAGGGAGAAGGGTTGAAAGGGGCGCGGGGGTTTGTAGGGGGGGTGGATCTTCGAACAGGTTTCGCGACAGCATGTGAGGGACCGGTTTGATCCTTATGGGTGGCTAATCAACCTTCCCATCATCCAGATGCATCCGGACATTCAGCCGCCCACCCAACAAATCTGCCAAGCCAAATAGTGATGGTCAAGAATGAACCCACTGTTTCTTATCACCCATCTAGCAACATCCCCGACCCACAAATTGATTTATTCTACATCATTTTAGTACCACATGCCCGACCACCACCATGGTGATGTGATATATATATATATACAGTACATATATAATAAGTGCTCCAAGCCAAACCATGGTTCGCCAGTGCTTTAAGTGTTAAAGTTAGGAGGCTAAGCCAGGTATGTATAAAGCCATCAAGCATTGCTGCTCACCGCTCCCCGAACACCGCTCGAACACCGGACCTGCCAGGCTATTACTCCGAGTCCCGTTCACCGACGCCCCGTCCGCGCCGCGGGCGGCGTGGGGGCGAGCGGAAGGGTCGCCGGGAGCGTGGGCCACTGGGCTGCAGTGGAGCTTGCGGGGGGTTGGAAGCTGAAGAGATGGGAAACTGGAAGGATGAGATGAAAAGAGAGCGGGAATGACATGGAGTAGAGTGCTGTTACTGTTGCTTCTTTTCTCGTTATCTCTCCCTCTCTCTGTCAAGGAGGAGGTGAATGTGCAGTAGATCTTGCCCACAAAAAGAAAGTACGCTCTGATTGGAACAAAGCACTTCGTCCAGCTCGTCAGTCCAGGAATGTCATCTCCTTCAGATAGCTGTTCATTTGACAAGCAGATAAACAAGAATTGCTTGCTTTGAACTAGTGACTATACAGTGTATACACGTGGCAAAAGAGTCTGTTTATGTTTCGGTTACCATTTCTTATACCGACTGCCTTGTGGTCATGGTGGAACCCAACCCGTCCCCGGCCGCCCAGGGGCACCCGTCATCGCCGCAGAAGCCGATCTCGACGGGGCGGTGGAGGCAAAGGCCGCCGCGAACGAGGCGGGGTGAGGAACGGCACCACTTGACATCTGACGCCGTGGTGAGTGGGCACCAGTGAACAGAAGGTGCAACTGAACTTTCTGAGACACACCGTTAAATCCATATTAGACCGTGAGACCTCCGCCGACCTAGCCCAAACATAGGTAGTGTGACCCCTGACCCCTACAATTGCAGAACTTTTGAACTGAAGGTTTATGCCTATATCGGTGGATGGCTTTATGAACTGAAGAGGAGGTAGACTGGAAAAAACGAAAGCTTTGATACCAATTGGAGTGTTTGGTGAACTGAGTGGCCCCTTGGCGTTGATGTTCGATGTGAACAGCAGGGAAGAGCTGTGATGCAAAGCCTGCACGAGTCGTTGAGTATTAAGTGCCCTTGTACCAGCTGCATGATGACAAGACAGAAGGCCGAGTTATAAGGCGCTTGGTCATCTTGGCGCCTGGTGACTGGACTCGGGAGGGTAAAAAAAACCTGAGAGCTGGTCATCTTGAGTTTTCTTGGCTTGAGACCGCAAGGAGGAAGCTTGACATGCATTGATGTGCCGTCCACAGCTTGCAGCCTGACAGTGTGCATGGAAGGCACTGCATGCATTTGCTTCTGCTCGTCCTGTCCGTGGTTGCTTGGATGTGGTCCATCCCAGTCTTTGTTTGGTGTATTTGAAACCGCCCAAGGAAATGCGCTTGGCCTTTGAGAAAACACAAGAATGTCAGGTTAGTCTAGAGCAGAGACCGAGCAGAAAGAAGATTACACCGCTTTCTTAGACTGCGCTGCATGATTCACAGGCTGCTCCACGTTGCAGAAACACATCGCACGCCAAGAGCGTACTCCCCACGCCGGGAAAGTGTTCAATGAAGTTAGCAAATGCCCACGGTACCAAAAAAAGGCACCAAAATCGTGTCCAAAGCAAAGCAAAAAACTCCGGGTCAACGCTCCTGGAGATCGTTGGCAACGCCCAAGCGTGGCCAGCCTTTGCGAGATTTTGTCATGGTGGCACATCTAGACCCCAGACACTCCATGGGACTGGAACATTGACCCCTCAAACCACCCCAATGTAGGTGAATATATGACATACATAGATCCCAGGGCGTTTGGGTACTAATTACAGTGATGCGTGTTCAAGTGTATTGAGTTATATACTAGGTTGTTTGAGCGTACAAGCTTGATGATGATCCTTGTGGGGTCGCCCCTGAGCATCCATGAAACCCTGGCTAACCGCCCTCATTTGAAACCACATTCACTTTGCCCTTCGACCTCACCGCTTGCCAGGAAGGAGCCGCGAGCGGCGACCGATGGGAGGAGGAGGACCAGGCTGGGGAGATCGACGAAGGCGACGCCAGGGTGAGCAACTTCAAGAAGCTCTATGAGCAAATCAAAAAAGTATAGGAGGTCCCAGACCATATTGACCCCGTGACAATGATCCAATGTACGTATAACTCTTAAGTAACTCTTCCACAGAAGGTAATCCCCATATTTGGGGGAATTTGATGATGGTAACAGGAGAAGTGTGGGCAAACCGCAGGTGAGCGAAAGAACATGCGATGTGTGAGCCATCCGATCGATAGCATGCGATGTGTGAGCGTTCCGATCTGGAAACGTTGTAGATTCATGTAGATTCTAGATTCACTGCTGGAACCGAGGTGAGAATGAAAATGATTGGGGATTCTTTTCGGTTTGGTGGAAAGAGCGCTGGTTGTCTTTGTAGTGAACATGTCCCCACCTGGTCTGAATGCGCCTCAGGGCGTCATACCACTTTTTCGGGATCTGGACTGTCGCAGTAGGGCGGTCCAAAAGCCATTCTCAGTCCCAGAGAGATCGATTCTTTCAGATATCTAAGGCCCCTTATACTGCAAAAAAAAACCGTGGGAAAGTTAGGAAGGTCAATGTCTGGAGATGGTGACTGACCTGACCGTGACCTTGCACTCCCCGATCCTCCGTGAGGAGTCTCACC
Source organism: Durusdinium trenchii (assembly GCA_963970005.1). NCBI lineage: Eukaryota > Dinophyceae > Suessiales > Symbiodiniaceae > Durusdinium > Durusdinium trenchii. Next base: position 191,436 of record CAXAMN010017446.1, read on the forward strand.
AAACCAGTTTTGGTTTAGACCTTCACAACACCAAGAGATTTGCAGCAGAAGCGTTGGTTTCTGAGCCAGGAGGAAAGGGTGGTGGAAGGCCCGGATTTGGTGGTGGCGGTGGCGGACGAGAAGCAAAGTGGGGGACCCAGTGCAGAGGCTCCCCAGCTTGGTTGCTTGGTGTAATCATAGCACCAACGTATGACTTAATAATGGTTTCCATAGCACCTGTTTTGTTGCATGCTGCTTCTGGGGATTTTGCTGCTTGGTTTTAAGCTGATGAAAGACTCCCCCAAGACCCCTTCTAAGGGCAAAATCACGAAGGCAAGCAACACCTACCTGCCCAGTTAGGATTCAGCTCTTGGGGGATGGACAAGGTGCGTTTATGGTGTGACGAGGTCATCAGGTGCTTTCCATGATCTAAGCGAGGTGCCAAAGAAATGGACCGACCCTTTTGTGAAAGACACCTGAAGACACGACCACGTTGAAAGACCCGAAACACACAAATGCCAGTTAGTTGAAACTTGGCAAATCCTGTGATTCTTCATGATTCTTCCCAATGCAGCGTCCACACGTCCTGCCTGTCGAGATCTGTGGGCAGATGTGCGCGTGGGCAGATCTGTGCGCTGGACAGCGCGCAACGGATGAGGGTGAATCAAAGGGCATGAGGATGGCTGGCCGGCTGAAAAGCCACTAGACTGGAAAATAGCCTCAAGAAAAGTGAGGTGCCATCCAGCATCCGAGGCCTTTTTCAGCATCCTTTCTTGTAGGAGCCTTAAGTAATGCCCATGTTGCCACATGAAAGAACTGGGCTATATAGTCCACGCCTTGATTTGCCGGGATGTCCTGCTACAACATCCGATGAGCCTTTCTGGAACCTTTTTTTCGACACGTTGGCGGTCACCATTTGGGTCCTTCAATTATTCTCGGTTTTTGTGGATTAATAGTTAGTTACAATAGATTCTTAATTATGCTCAACATATCTCAAAATGTTTAGAAAGAATCATGCTCTTTATACAGTTCTATCCCAAGACTCTCACTGTAATTGATTTCACTGACAGGCTTAGTATAACTGTGTCCACACCCGCTAGCTACGTTGAGTTGATGTCTACAATATCTACGGCTGTTTTCAAAACATTTGGGCTTGTGGCAGGGCGGCAGCGTTGCTGCGCTGCGGTGCGGATGCGTTTGCGGCGCAGGGCCCCCCCCTCTCCTGTCGCTGGCCGCAGCAACCCTGTGGCGACGTGCCGCGCTGCGACAGGATTTGCACGGGACCGTCGGTAGGCCTGGAATCTTACACCAAGTCTACACACGATAGAGAAGGCGTAGAAGATTGGTTGCCTTGAAGGGCCATTGATTGGAGGCTCCAACCTTCGGATGAATTGCTAAATGACTGTGTCTCTCCCCGATGACTCAGAACCTGACTCCGAATGTCAGACTTGGCCAGGCCTTTTTGGAGCTCGGACTGCTCATTCGTCTCATCTCTAGTTTTGTGGGATCTTTACTGAGCCTTTGATTCTGACAGGGCAATTTGGATGTCAGGAAAGTTGTTAGAGCCTACGTGATTGCTTGAGTTTCCAGAATCCACGTCAATGGAGTAAGACTTTTAAGAGGAGTTTCCCAGGCTTTCGCTGGGCATGAATCAAGCCCTTCTTCACTTGGAATATCTTGAAATGCTGTGCGGTTTTCATCTATGACCTGCGGGTTGCTTTGGGGGACTGGTGACTGTTGTGGGCAGTCCTAGAAACAGGCAGCAGGCAGCAGGCGTTTGCGCTGCAGCTGCTGCGCGTGCTGCGTGTGCTGCGCGCAGCGCCCCCCGCGCGCGCTGCGTGCGCTGAACGTGCGTTTGTGTGCAAGAGAGCTTGTTGAAAGCTGAAGGCACGCCTGTGAGACTAGCTTTACGGCTCAGACTTGGGATGACCCCAAAGAGTACTCACAGCAATAATTTGTCAGACTTACCACTTTCCCAAGTCTTTGAGGAGACTCACCAGCACACGCTTCAATCGAACCAAGCAGACTGATTTTGACAGATTCCTTTCGAGAAAGGTGCTGAACCTCCTAGTTGACAAGTTTTTGGGAGTCACAGGAAGAAGCCGACCTGATTTGTGTTGATCTCCAGGTGAGCTTGGAGTTTAGACCCACCCCACTCGGCCACTTCTGCCACATGTGGCCATGTGTGCCACCCAGGCGCACACCAAGCCGTGACGGAGATCCATCAAACGTGACAGCCTCAGGCGGAGCGCGCAGACGGGCGGAGTGTGACCCCACCACCCGTGGCCTGATGTCCGATCCGACCTGGGTCACGTAGATCAAAGCACAGGAGGTCCCTTTGTCATATAACAAAAGCTCATATCTACTCAAGGAATAACTACTCAAGGAACATAAATCATGCAATAATTGTGCATCTCAAATATACAAGAGCCATGTATACCCACAAAAATACAAGCAGCCATCCATTGACTCTTTAGGCCCAAGGACGCCTCCACTTCCCTAGACGTGTCCACTTCCCCCGAGACCCACGCAGCGAACGGCGGCTTCTCTCACCGCCAATGCGACAGCGAACCAAGGTCTACGTGTGGAACCAGCTCGTGAAACGTGAGAAAGCCCGCATTGCTCGGGCCCAGGTCAGAGGTTGAGTCTTCGAAGCGGTCGAAGAGTATCTCCAAGTTGCTGAAGCCATCCATGGATGCATTGGGCCACTTACGGCTTTTGTTGCCCCATGTCTTGCCATTTGTTCTTCCTGGTGAACAAGCACCAGTGACGATTCTTCTTTGGAGACCAAGCACCTAAGGTCACCCTGATGTCGGCTTTTGGACCCCAATTGACCCATACAACAACAAAAGTCACCTGATGTCAAATGTTTACTGTAGATGTTTATGATCACCAAGATAGACTAGTGACTAGTGGCATGTAATTACATTGTTTACGGGCACCTTTTCTCCATCTTGGATTAATCAGATCGGTGTTTTCCCTGGATACCAGTCTGTATATATGCACATATTATATGCATACATATCACATGATATGTTGCATGCAATATATACCTGGAACCCAATGGACCCCTGTTTTGATAGGAAAATGCCATATTTGGGGTGGTATATAGGTGGTCCAAAATAGAGGTCATGACCAGGTTTGAGTCCAGGGATTCCCATGTCACCACAGCCCCCTCCCCCTTCCCTGTCCACCTTCGTCCGAGGAGCGGAACTTCAACGAAGCGGACCGACTCCGCGACGGGCTCCGGGAGCTCGGCGCGGGAGCTCGGCGTCCGGTGCTCCGCGGTCGGAGCGGCCAAGCCTTGCCATATCGTTTTCCAGTCGCCGTGTTACACGGTATGACAACACTCTAAACGGTGGGTACGTGATATGGTCTGGATCGTGGATGCATGAGAAAGATCGAAATGCTAGCTGGAGGGTGGCCTTGCCCACGTGATCGGAGGAATCGAGATCTATGACCGTGAACGCCGGTGGGAGGCGCGGGATGCTCGCTGACGCGCTCGCTAGCCGTGGCCGATCAACGCCAGAGATGGCCCGGTCCACTTGGAGTACACACTGGAAGACGATCCCATGCACCCTGAAAACCACTGGTTGGTAGAGGAGCCTACACTCTTCCAGGGGGGCCAGGACGTCAGGGTCTATGTTAGTTTTCGGCAGTGTACTTTTTGTGGGGGAGTCTTGCCACAAAGCAGTATTTGTTCCCCCACATTTGCTGGATGGAGCCAAGTCTTGTGACTCGGGTGACTTCTGGGGGAAAATTCTAAACACCCGGCCGTAAAACACTAACTTATAACTTATATACGCTTACCTCCCAGAACCCCTAGTGTGACCATACTGGGGAAGGGGAAAAGCTAAGCTTCACGAGCCTTGCTCGCCTTGCTCTCCAGGCGAAGGATGGACGTGTGGGGCAAAGGCCAAACCATGACGACAAAGAGAAGGACGTGCCAGAGAATTGATGACGGACCCGGGGCGATGTCGCGTGAACCCTTGGCTGCTGAGTTGGTTTTTCTTCACGGATGAACCGTGATGAACCACAAGGTGTTTTGAGTACAAAGACTTCTAAGAGGCCTTTGTTTGCTTTCAGTATCAACCCAGCATGCTGCATGCTGGGTTTAGGCCACTCCCTTGTATGAAAGCAGTCTGAGCCTTTGGCTTGTAGAATCTATGCATCCTAAGTTGTGGGAACTTCAACTTCACATGCGGATGACATCATGCTGCGTACGAGCCGAAGCATGCTGCAAGTCTTGCCGGAGAGTAATGCTGGATGCACTGCAGTTTGACGAAGCGAAGCAACGACAGAGTAATGCTGGCAGAGCACCAGGATCAAATGAGAAAGTTGCATTCGCTTTTGAAGACACCAATGTGACTTCGAATGCTTTTTTGGATCCCCTGTTTGGTTTCACAAGCTTTATAACTCTACAATTTATGTATATACCATGATTCATGAGGATGACACAAGGTTTGAACGCAGCAAATATCTCAGACGTCTTTGGAGTAGAAGCGCTGGTCGTGTGGCAAAAGGTTCCGCGCTGGTCGTCGTGCCGTTGGGCCTAGGGACTTTCTGAAGTAGATAAGTAGATAGGATGAATGCACCATTAAGTGGTGTTAGTGGGAAGACTTCCACAAACAAAGAGATGTTCTTTCTATTTCTTTCTATATTAAGGATTCCAGTGGGGTGTTCCCCAGATGGTCGTGACTGTTCCGGCCACCGTGACTGTTTCGGCCACCACAGCAGTTCCAGCAACATGAACAACCATTTTGATTTGGTTTGTCAACAGCCATTTTGACGAGTGTCTTCCGCCGGACCCCATGTGGCAGTTCTTAGCCTCCACCACCACCGCGACTGCTACTGCTCCTCCTCCTTCAATAATGATGTTTACACTGGTTCATTTGAGTAGGCGGCACAGTTCCCTTGGTCTTGCCTATTTTAGATGGGGATCCAAAGTTCTGACAAGTGTTGCCGGTGTTGGTTCATAAGGGCCGGTCTGGCGCTTAGGCGCTGGTCGCCAAAGTCGACATTTGGGGCGAACGGGCGTGACTCTTGGAATGGGATTGACAGAAAAGCCTGTTCGGTACCTGAAAAAACCCACAAAAGCCACTCCAAACACAAGCAACTCGTGGCTCTCTGGCCCGACCGGTTCGTGCTGCGAGTGCTGCGGCGGGGTTCCCAGGTCCGGTGATTGGACTTGAGACTACTAGGAACAAGTGCATCGCTACTAGTAACAAAGGGCATCGCTACTAGGAGCAAGGACGCTATTAGTAGCTCCTGGCATTACTACTATATAGTAACAAGAAGCTACGAACGTAGCGATGCACTTGTTACTAAATTGTTTCGGGAGAGGCCCTGGACAATTGATGTTCGTTGACCTGCTGGAAGATGCCATCAAATCTTTGGGTGGGTCGACCCATGGTCGACCCCTAATTCTCTTTGAGGCGTCTGGGGCGACATAGGTTACGTCATTACGTACAATTCAAAGCGATACAAAGAAAGTAGCATAGCCAGAGTCAGAATTCACCCATCAAATCCTGCCTTGTCAAACAATCTTGATCCACTTTCACCCCGCAAGCTTTTACACCAGGCTGCTGATCCGTGTAGGGTGCACGTTGCCTTGTCTCAGTATCCTTCATTCCCACCATGAAGCGGCTCAAGCGGAAAACAGGGGTTGATGTGTTGAAATGTGGGCACCCAACTGCTTAACGAATCCAGTCTACCATCCCATCCTTCCCCAAAAAGAGGGGAGAAACACATCCATGTTGGGAGTCCTTGAGGTCAGATCTGCTGGAGGGCGATGCTGCGAAGACCGAGGTGAACGGCCGGCGTCCCTACGGGACACCCGTTCCCTGTTCCCCCGAAGGAGCGGCTGGTAGATGCCCAACGTTGGTAGGGCCGGCAAGAACCGAAGCATTCGAGAGTCGAGAGGATGGCTTTTTCTCATCAAAGGAGAACCGTTTTCACAGCAACGACGAGAACCATCATGATGGATCCAAACCGCTCCAACACCCGATGTCAGTCCCAGTACTGAAGTTGTGGAAAGACATGTTCATGCTAAAAGCGTCTTCGGCAGAGGCTAACTTGACATTGAACATCGGACGGGTGGAAGCCCGGCCAGGTCAGGGCTGCTGCACGCAGCCGCCCGCGAGAACGCCCGCGGGGCCCGCGTTCTCGAGGCTTCGGAAGTGTTGGAGTGTTGGTGGTCCCCTGTTGGAGTGTTGGAGTTGTGTTCTCCTAGTGCTACATATGCTATACACATTACTTCATATTACTTCATGTTACTTTCCATAGTTTCTGTGGTTGGGCCTTGGTGGGCTCCGACAGAGACAGCTGGCACGAGAGGGCCAGGCCAATAGTTGAAAGAGTGGGTGTCCGCTTCCAGCTGAAAAGGAGACGAGTAAAACAAGTCGGTATTCACAGGCAGGGAAAGATGTTCAGATTAAGAGTTGATGTTGAATCATTGATGAACACCCCCAAATGATTTTATTTGTTTATGTTCATGTCAGGATGTTCAAACACTAGATAGACGATAGATGTGTTTTCAAAGTCAGAGCACCATACTTGTGTGTGTTGTTGAAAAGTTGCAAAATCACCATTATATTATATTGTCACCTCAACATCAGCCGCCGCCGCCTGCCCCTTAATGTCCACTGCTGTTGAACGTAGGATAGACCCAAGCTACATCCCTCATAAAAAGAAGACCAGGAATGAATATGTTTGTTCGTCCTTTTGCTCCTGGGCTTGGGGTGTACTGGGTGTCCTCTATTTTGGAGCCACCGCGACATGCCACGCCATCCAACGTTGTCAGGCCGCCCCTCTTCTCGCATGAAGGAGTGAGTCTCTCCTCGAGATGTGAGCGATATGTTTTCCGCGGAGACCGTTTGTGCCGAGCCACCGTAGCTCAGCTTAGATCGCGGAAAGGCAATGATGGCTTGGTTCTTTTGGACAAGGAGTAAACGAACACAGAAGAATTAGAAGTCTTGATTCTAAGGGAGCTAGGGATATCTAGGAATTCGATGTAGCTTCCCCCTGTCAACGTCTCCGACCTGAACCACAACTAAACCATCCTCAACCAGAAGCTTTGGTGTGTTTCAACCAGACTCCCAGTGACTTCTTCGGATGCGATGTCAGTGTGACCTGGTCCACCTGGACTCCCAGTTCTTCGCTCGACTGGTCAGGAAGCTGAGAGCTGTCTCTCCGAAGCAGACCGGGAGGTCGGGGCACCGGCAGAAAGGGGCCTGTTGGATTGGGTCTACTAGTGGAAGCCATCTCAAATAGATGGGTTCTGGTTCATGTTTTTTTTCCGTGTGGATTGACGCAGTCATGGAGCAAACATGAGCAAACCCTAGAACCCTCAAGTCTTCCTGCATGAATCTGCCTCGAAAGAACATCGGCATGAATCAGCTTGAACTAGACTGTAGACGACTTGCTGTTGCGGTTCAAAGCTTCGACCTTCTGTTTCTTCGCTTTGACCAGGCAGCAGTGCCTAAGATGCCAGAGACCAAGACCTCTGCTGCCTCCTTTGCCAGCCGCTTGACCCACGACCGGTGGGTCGGTGGGAACCGGACTGGTCGGGTCGAGGTCAAACCAGAGTCCCAAACCATGTAAAACCCTGGGAGCCCCAAGGACGTTTTAAGGTCAAATGAGTGGTAATGACTAAAAATCGAGATGTATAGAGGAAAATCTGAGCAAAATCATGGGCTGGAGTGGTGCACACCCGAGAATGGGACGAGAGAACGGCACGTCTGACGGACGTCGGAGGACACTGGCATCCGTCCCGCACCGGCCACGGGAGTCATGCGCCCCAAAAGGATGACTATGAGACCCTCATACCAAAAAGGTGGTGCCTTCATGTGCCTTCCACTTCCCTGATTTCAGGGAGTGTTACAGTATCATTCCATGTCATTCCGATGTACTCAGTAGTCACATAAACTGATTGGCCCATCACCTTCTATGCTTGGCCAAGAAACGCGTTGTCGACTCGCTGGGCAATTTCTCCGCCCAGTAAAAGTCCAAGAATCATCACTATTCAAGTCATGGTCCATGATTCACCCACGTGTTCGGTGCTGTGGAAATCAGAAATCACCGGGTCCATAAGGACAATAGAAACCCTGGCGCTCCCTTCATAAAGCCTTATGGGCCTGGGTGACGAACCCTATTTTCAAAAACAATGGTGTGGCTTTCTCGTTGGATAAAGGATGTGCAAACCATCCCAGAGCAGCTCACCTGACTCCAACCAAGGTATGCTGTTCCCACGTGATTTCGCTGAGTCACTTTGAACCTAGGGTGTTTCAATAGCAGAGTTGCGTTTAAAGAAAGATTCTACATGAACCCCAATAACTTGGAGGTTAAAACCATGGTTTTCAGTCGATTCTCAGTAGATGTGTCCCTAGGCCAATCAATTGATTGTTTTAAGGACTCTTCGCTCAAAAAGGCGGAATCATGCGGAATCCTATTTGTAGTAAGGCACGACTCAGGGACTTCCCAGTACAGGCCCACATGTAGCCTTCATGTTAGGGGGGTCTACGCTGGAGCGGGGTGGTCTACGCTTCATGTGGCCTGACCGGCTTGTGGCTCCAACTCTTCGCACCAAGGCATGGAGGCCTTGGGCGTGCCACTTCCGCCAACGCAAGGCGCGAGGGCGCGAGCGCCATGAGGAGCGAAGGCGTCACATGGACAGGGGAGACTGTGAGAAGTTCAAGCCGGGGTCGAGATCCTTAAGGTGGGTAGGTGGTGAGCTAATGTGAGATAGCTCTTCTCGCGGATGGTGAGTGGAGACTGTGAGGGGAGACTGTTTGCTTTTGAGTGCACTCCTACACCCACAGCAAGTTCCCCAGGTTGGAAGCCCGAGTCGTCTGCGACCAAGGGTCAGTCGATGTCGGACACCCCAGTGCTGGGAGTTCCTCATGTGGATTTCTGCTGGGAGAAGGTTGCATATGCAACAAGGGCCATGTTGGAAAACCGACCTAAGCGATATATCTATACAACTATAGACTATATAATTTATATACGTCTGAGAGAGAGAGAGAGATCTTAAAGTGAGTCACCCAGCTTCAGAAAGCTTCTGTGCTTGGATGATGCAAGTGGGAGTTTTTTTGTTTCAGACTTCAAGCTGGAGAGCTGTGAAGCTTGTGCAAGCAGCTGATGCTTGCCTTGAGCGAAACACCATGAAACACCGACTCAGGTGGCTGATGCATCAGAGCAAATCAGAGTGGATCTACAATATGACAGAAGACAAGTGAGCCGGAGTTGGCTTCTTGCACTGGTAGTTTGGGCAGCCAGAACATGTCAGAACTTGCAATCCCTAAACTCGGAGGCCATCATTGACATTTACTTGCGGGGTTGTGTCAAAGCCCCGAATGGATTGCTAGAAGCTGGCTCACTCAAAAAGCCCATGATTTCCAGACCTCCACTCATTCGCGGGCGAGGTACTTCCACCTTCCGTCCAAGACCTTGTGGGAAAAGCGGCCTTTGAAGTGCCTCCCTTGGTGGGAGAAAACCCGAGCGAAACAGCCAGAGCTTTAAACTCGGGAACCCTCGGCGAGCGAATGTCCGCAGAAGATTCACCAGGTGAATAGCCGAGGTGGTTTGTTCTTCGTACGTTAAAGTGGAGCAAATCTGAAGTTTTGTTTCCGTCACTCAGAACGGTGGCCAGAGTTCTGTTGAACGTCGCCTAAAGTTTGCAGGGTCACGTTGACACTGTTTCAAACCAAAGACTTTTGTCGCTGATCTCATTCATCCATGGCAACTACTCTTCATGCAGACCGGCTGGTCGCCCAGCTAGAATCAAGAGAAATATCAACACACTTGCCAGGAGGTACTAGTAGCTTCTTGCTACTAGTAGCGATGCACTGTTACTAGTAGATTCTTGCTCCTACTAGTAGTAGAAATGCCAGAAGCTGCTAGTAACGTTTTTGCTCCTTGTTTCAGTGCTCAGCGATCGCCACGGGACTCCAAGGCTCCACACACACAGCCCTGCCACCCACGCTGCAGGTCGCAGGATCCAAGGCTCCCGGCCTTCACATACGTGCGGACCGATGCCTTCCATTTGCAGGTGGACCGTGGTGGACCGGAGTGTGAAGGGGGGGGGGTCCTCTTTTCCGGAGGTGACGTGGAGCTTGGTCGGTGTGTACCAGGTAAGGCCGGACTCAATGTTTAGGAATCCAAAGAGATCAAAACGGGGAAGCTGACGTCCACAGCCACAGACCTTAAGCCAGCATTTCCAAAAAGGAAGTCAATCACGCGTGCGTCGTGAGTATTGATGTGGATCGTGTGGCAATAATAGATAGATTTAAGTGTTCTATTGACCAAGTCAGTTCTCCAAGTTGGCATCTCAACCCAGCGGCTCTCCACTACACTATGTAGCACGCAAAGTGGTGGTCTCATGAGGACGCGGACCGATGGCCCATGCCTGTTCATGGCTGGTTTGTCCAGTTATGTCTAGTTGCCACACAGCGCGACATTTCAAGACGAGCCTATTGTGTGGTGGTGTTGTCCTGGTGAATATTTAGAGGTCCACGTGCCGATCGTGTTTGTGTGTCGGTGGTGCATGGCGGCTCGGCATCGATTCAGACCCTCCTCGGGCTCGGTGCTGAAAATCATGCTTGAAAAGCAATATATGGGAGAGTACGGGAACGGGAGCTAAGGGAGATTGGCAGGGTTCGGATCAAAAAGGAAGCTGAAGCAGCTTGGGTTTCATTCGTGAAACGAAGGCTTGGAAGGGTGGTGTGTGTGTGTGTGTGACCTGCTTCATCCTTTGTCCCTTCCATTTCGCCAAAACGATCCGACCGGGCGACCCGCGTGAGGCGCTCCGCCACTTCGCGGCGTCGCTGGACAGCGGCGCGGTGCCGCACGGCGGCACCTCCTTGAAGCCGTCGTGGGTGGTGTGCTGATCCGGTGCCGATCCGGTGGCTTTTAGGTCAACCAGACTACCATCAAACCAACATGTACTGTCCATGTCTAAAGATGCTTAAAGACTGTCCCACAACAATAAAGCGTGTTTGTTTGTTTTGTGTTTCCAGTGTCCAGGGAGGTTGCTATTAGTTATTGGAACGTTACAGATAATAATGGATCCAGTAAGGGAGGACACAGTTTTCACGCACAGAGTGAAATGGACTTCAAATGGCTCATTAAAGAACCATGGAGATCATGGAGAAGAGTCTCGTCGCATCAGGGGGTCTCTACCCGGTATTTGACGTCAGGTGATGGTGCGTGGAGAGCCCTCCTCCTCATCGTCATCATGATCTGAAAATCACCAAACTCCCATGGCTTTAATAAGAGGTTTCGGGCTAGACACGGGATCCGCGGAGATCCCCAGATCTGCGACCGTGGCCCCAGTTGAATAGCCCGGTTGCAGCCGGACCTTCGGATAGATGGATGTCTGGAGCGTCCAGTGGATCACCAAGAGCATCGGTCGCCCAAAGAACCTCAGAGACGCTCGATCCGCGGCGAATGAGCGACGCTCGACGCATCGCACCGAGCTCTAACAGTTTCTAATATATACATGTCCAGGAGCCGCTCTTGCAGGGGTGAATGGACAGTTTCGAATTACCTCCATGGGGCTATGAATAGACACCTCAAAAAAGGGGGGGCTTGGAAAATAGATGAAAATAGATAGTAATTAGATGCAGACTGGTGTTGAATCTGCTTCTGATGAATTCGAAACCGCTTGGGGCTCCGAACGAGTGACCAAGGTCGTTGTCATGACTCCACCGAAACGACTCATCTTGCATGTCTGCAGGTGCTTGATGTGTCGTTCATTGGAGACATGACAACGACCTCTGTACTGGAAGAACTCCAGTTTCACCACCTGGACATGTAAGGGTTCCTGCGGTTTTGAAAGATCTAAACCCATCTCACCTTCTCCATCTCAGCTGCCCACGGTCTGTTGCTTCCTAGGCCTTTGGCCTGGCAGTCTTGGGTGCTCTACGTGAAGTGCGCCCGCGCAGCGAGCTGCGTTCACGTGAAAACCCCGCGGTCCCTTCGGGTCCACGCGGGGTCCGGTGCCGCACCGGATGCCGGTCTCGGATGTGTCCAGTCACCGGTCAAGTCCGCTGTCCGCACGTCTTCTTCGTCGACGGACGCTGGATCGTGTGACGGACGGAGCCTGATGTGATGTCCATGGAGTCCATGGATTCTTCAGGATTCTTCAGGATTCCTTTCAAATGCCATAGCCATAGACCTGCCACGACCAAGAGCCGGAACGTCGGTATGCCACCTGAGGTACCCAGGGATAGTGCCAGTGGGAGGGGTAGGGTAGAGAATACCATTTGTAATATTTTGTAATAGGATATATTAGATATTGCTTTATAAAATACTATATATAACCGTTATTGTTGATCAAGTGGAATACCGCAGCCCGAGCAGATCATATTCAAACCCGGTAGGGATGGGGGATGGGTCCGGTGTCCCACTCTTCCGGTGAATTGCTCCCATTCGATGCAGGAAGAAGCGAGCGGTCCAGATCGCCCCTACTCCACCAGTGGTAGAGGAGGTCCCTGTCGATGCAGGACGCAAGTCGAGACGCTCGGTCATGTGGCGGAATCGGACGTACCACGCTTTTCTGGGAGGAGCCCCTGAACAGACCCTGTTTGCAAAAATGGTCTTCCAGTGGGACCTGTTCATGAACCACTCGCGATCTTCTTGCTGTCTTCAGATGTGTAGTTAGCAAGATTCCCGACTCCACAAATGTCTCACTTGAACCACGACCTTGGACATCTGAACGGGGTTTGTATGGATGATCACATGCGTTCATCAAGCATCATCCTGTGCGAAACTCCCCAACCCACGATCTGGGACGGGGACCGTACTTGTACTGATTATAAGTCAAGTCTACATGGTGAGAGCATCAGTTGATGGACAGGAAATCGGGCCGAGCCGTCGACTAAAGGCCTGCATTGTTTAAAAAATTAAAGGCAACATCGTATCACATCGCATTGATTTCAATCAAGACCCTTGATGGTGCCCAACCTCAGTGATGCAGGCAAGCTTGTCCAACTGCAAGGAGGGTCAAATTGTCCTTCTTCGCCTTCTGAGATTGAAGACATGAATCGCACCTACCTTCACCCCTTGTTATTAGAGGAAAGTCAACTTCCACCGGTCCATTCTTGGGAGGACACCATTCACAAGCAACAACAGGTTCAATGTAATTAGACAGGAGAAACAGGTTCAAATCAAATGTAAACAGGTCAATCAGGTTTGGATGCCAACATGATCGTCAGCGACTCCACCTGCGTGTCGGTCCTGCCTTTCGTTCACCAGCAGGAACACCGACCACAGCCGCAGCCGGTGCGGTCGCTTCTTCTTCGCCTGGGCCAAAGAGGGTAGGCACACGTGACCTCCAAAATGGTCCAATGTAAATGTAAATTAACGCGTTGTTCATTTTGACCATTTGACCATTTTGGACGTCCCTTTTGCAAATGAAAAGTGTAACGGAAGCCATGTTAATGTTGATTTGGCGACCACTAGAAGCTAAAATGTTCGATCCTTTTCAGTACTGTACCTGCCTGGATGTTCTGGAGTTGCCAGTGTATTTCCCTTGTAGCATACGTGAAGACATTGATGCTATGAACAAGCTTGGTGGCATCCTGCTTCAGCGCCTTCGAGCATGGGAACAAACATGAAGAACAAACCGTTACAGATGTATTTTGCAAACGATCGGTCCAGAGTAGCTCCTGTGCATAATATGCATCCACATGCATCCACAATGTAAATGCGAATGCCAACGCATTTGATTAAACAAAAACTGAAAACCGATAAGGTCTCCCCAAAAAACGATAACGATAAATTTAAAAAAAGAAACAACATCCTTAGCAGAAGTACTTGATTTTGACCGTGGCTTATATATAATTATATATGTGTGATTATATATACTATGTATATATTGTATACACGTGATATGTAGATTTTTAGAATATCAAACCTTAGCCACCCCGATCCTCGAGCTGCGCACCCTGAAGAGAAATTACGGATTAATATACATATGTATATGGTGATTCATTCCTGGTTATCTCCGCTGAGATCGAAGGTGGAGATGTGGGCCATTTCCAATCGATTTCCCAGCCTGTGAAGCGTTCCTGATCATTGACCAAAAAATAGGCCAGACATAGTCTTGATTCACCACTCATTCCTGAGAGCACGCTGGGAACCTCCAGGCACGGTCGCTCACCAAGAGGTGATTGGGGTGGTGAGGTGAACGGTGGCCGTCCGCGTAGTGCCTCGTTGGCTGCCACAGCCAGCATCATACCGGGTGGTTCAAGAAAGACGTCTATGTCATCTATGTTTGTTTCTTGTGAATGCGTAGCCCATAGATTTATATACGCAAAATCTCCGGAAATATACTGAACGACTGGAGACAAGCCGTCATTGGGGTCCTGTTCTGCAAACTGCATGCACTTTGTTGATTTAATGTGAAAGACCTTATTTCCGGTCTTGCACACAAAGCATGTGTTCCTCTATGTTTGGTTGGAGATAGATGTGAATTTGCATGATACTCTTCTGTTGCCTTTGTGCTTGTCTTCAAACACCTCCTTCTTTCTTTTTTCATGTCTAACTATTTCCCTGGGAAGCGGTTATGTCATTTCATATCTAATTATTTCATATCTATGTTATCATTTTTTTGCAGCCCTATTGCTCTTTCCACTGAGCATTCGGGTGGCTGGGTTCGGGGTCGCTTAGAAAACGCATATTCAAACGCAACGCCACTCTCGCTGCCTCTTCTGCGGTGCGGCGTCCGAGGCCAGAGGTCGAGGCACCGGCGGAGGTGGAGACGAGTCCAGGTGGAGCTCGGTCGACGGTGGAATGAGAAAGCCAAGGGGAGGCTGGGACGGATGCCCTGAGAAGGGGAGGGCCTAAATTCGGAGGTGTTTTCTATGTGTAGAAGATGGGTTCCATAGTTTTTACCACTTAAATCTTTTGGTGGAGCTTCCCTGAGCCATATTAAATAGACACCTCATGACACCTCTCAAAATATCAGGTGATGTTTGGATTGAGGCTGCAAGACTAGTGAAGACTCTGTGAGGGCTGTGAGGTAAACTTCATGTTGTCACATATGGTCTATGTTTTATGCTTGTCACCTTGGGTCTTCACCGATTTTCAGGTTTTTGAAACTGCTATGTTTGTTAGTTAGTTGTCCCTGCCGTGCAAGATCCATGCTTTAATTATGCGGTTTGTTTGTCACATCCAACAGGAAGCAGAAGATGTTCCATATCCAATATTGAAGTGGCAACCTGTTTCTGGTGACTCAATGAATTGGTTTAAGGGAAAATCTGCAGGAAACCCTTGTTTTCATCCCCAAAAGTATAGCTTTCCTGTAGATTTTCCCTCAAACCAATTCTGGGATGGTCATGTTGGAAGTCAAAAATCTGTTGGCACCATTCAATCGACTTGTGGAGCTCACCACAGACCGCTCTGTTTTTTTCTGCAGGCCTTGTGGAAGCACCGACAGAGCGCACACCTCAGACATCAGTGGGCACATCCGGCGACACCAAGGGGTGGCTTACTTTATGATGACTCAGGTTAGCTGCATGCAGCTGCTTTCATGCCTTAGGTTCTGCTTTGGTTCACTGATTTCGTGATTTGTTTGTCAAGATGTTGTCTCACGTGTTCACCAAATCCTCCATCAAAAGCTTCGACTGGCTAAAAGCACCACAACCTTTCTAACTGGTCAACGCGGAAGTACAAAAAATCTATGCCGTTTGCACGGAGCAGATTGGTCTTCCCTAGGCAACTTTCATTCGTCTCGCCGTTGGTCCCCAAAGTGGAGCGTTAGAAGATGCAAAAGAAGCATTGAACTTGTGTCAACGCCCTGTTACTCATCTTGTACACACTGTCTTCAATCCGCACTGTCTGGGAGCTGGGGACCGATTCATGGACAGGATTCACAGGTTGATTGGTTCCAAAAGCAGAAATCCAAACAAAATCCTAGTGGAGTTGGATCGAAATTCTGCACCGTTTGAGTGAGAAAGGGCCATAAAGAAATGTCCCCCACGGAACACCAAGAACGCAAAAGCTCGCATTCCACCATATTCCACACAAAAACGTCGGGCGAAACTGAGGCTGAAGAGCCAAGTGAACGAGCCGTCTCCCCCGGCTCCTCCGGAGCCCGAGCCGGCTCCGCAGGCTCCGCAGGCTCCAGCCGAGCGGTTTTTTGGTGAGTGATGAGTGTAGCGTGGGTGTAGGAGTAGTAGGAATAGATCTTTGTTGCTTGTTTATTTCTTTTCCTCTTTCCCTTTTCCTTGTTCCTTATTCTTTTTGCTTGCTTGCCTCTTTCTTTTCACCTTCGCTATCTCTTTTCTTTCCTGCTATTTTTCCTTGACCTTTAGGTTCGAAAAGTTGGTTGACATGGTTGATTCGGAGGGGTACCTGGTTGCCGGTTGTTTTTGTTGTTGCTGTTGTTATGGTGGTGGTGGTTGTTGGTTGTTGGTTGATGTGTGCTTGTTTGTTGGTGTGTTGTGTTTTGTATTGTTTTTTGTTTTGTAATGTGCTGTGTTCTTTTGTTTTGTTTGGTCGGTTTTGTTTGTTTGTTGTGTGTTGCGTTCTTTTGCTTTGTTCTATCTTTGTTTGTTGATTTGTTTTTTGTGCGTTGCTTTGTTTTGCTTGTTTGTGCGTTTGTTTGTTTGGTTTGTCTTGTCTTTTTGTGTTGTTGTGTTGTTTTGTGTTGTGTTGTTGCTTTGCGGTGTTGTGTTTGTTTTGTTTTGTTTTGTTTATTAATGTTGTTTGTTTGCTTGTTCTTGTTGTTTTTACGGTGGTGGGTTTTATGGTTGAATCTGCTGACCGATTGAGATCTCGGCAATGCCGAGCTCGGGCGCTTAAAAGGAAGTGGAACAATCGTCGTGCCATTGGATGAAGTGAAAGATAACAGAATACAAATGCAAGTCCGTCAGACTTTGGTGGGTCAGAAATTGGTGAAAACGCTGAGGCTTTGATTAATCTGAATTGTTGTATGCACGCTGCGATGCAGCTTTGTCTCACAAGCCTGTGCCACCCAACGTTCTTCGTACCCGCCCTTTTCAGCATGACCATCTACGGGCAACTTGGAAGCACTTGAATTGTACCCTCTGCATCGTGCTGTTTGAGCGAGTTCGACCGCTGCCAAAGTGCAGCCAACATTTGGACCAAGGGTAGGTGGAAGGACAGATATAAGCACAGATTGGACACGGAAACGGGGGATAAGCCTGTGAAGCAGCATGGCATAGCTACTGAAAGTTACATCACTCGGCGCGCTTCGATGTACCGGGACAAGTACAATGTCGCGCATGCCCATGATGCTCTGCAGGTCAATGCTAACACGCCCAGTGTTGCAGCCAGCGTGGCCAAATTTCTGCCCCGTTTGACTGGTAGCATTGATGATACGAGCGCTGAGCTCATTGCTTCTGCCCTGTCAGTTTGGGCTGTGACATTGATGCCAACTTCATCGCTTCACCGAAACAAGTCGCCTAGTGTGCCCGTTTTCAATAAGAAGTATCCAGTTTCTGCGGACATGCGTGACAGGCCAACTATTAAGGCATTCGCACGGCTGCTGCAGGATGGTTACCTGCCATCTTAGCGAGATGGAATGTTCACACACGACGCCCACAAACGCTGTATAATAGGCGATGGCATCTGACGCCGTGGACGTCTGGAATGCCGATGTCGGCGCATGGCTTTAATCACGCGCTTGAGCAGATAGCTCATCACCGCCACTTACTTTCGTTGGACACTGCTGCGTCAGATGTGTCTCTAATCAGCCGGAAAAGGCCCTCATACGGCAGTCCAGCAGGGCTTCTGATTATACGACCTCATGTTAGGTGCCATCTTTCACAAGTCCGGGGCGGAGCCACCAGCAGAAAAAAACACCAGTTCTGACAACGGCTGTTCGCTGGTGGCTGCGGTGCCCGATGCCTGCTTTGAGCTTGCACTTTTCGCAGAGACATCGGGCTTATCCATATGTCGGATGATCGCATCATTGTTAATTGGTAGGGATAGCTGGCTGAAGGAACGCCTGTCAAGTTGACGGCTGCCACCTGACGCATCGTCGCGCTGACGGGGTCTTTGTCGCCATTGATGGGGGCATGGTAACGGTTGAAAATTGGAGAAAGGGCTTGGCGAAATCGTTTTAGAATATCGATATCTACATGCGAAGCCTAATTCCTCCCAGAGCTGAAGCCGGACAGGGCATGGTTCTCAGCGACCCGTCGTTGGTGGCAGCTGGAGATTCTCAGGCTCCAGAGCGCAGTGAACTTCCTTGGTGATCGATACCGCTTCATGTTGCGCCTGTGTTTGCGGTTGCTTACACGCATGGGAGGTTTTTGCTACATCCTCGAGATATGTTTCGTTGGTAAAATCCGGATTGACGGTGGATTGGAATTTTAGTTTGGATTCGCCTGGAATCGCCATATATGGTTGAAATCCCGGAAAGGGCGAGGTTTTGATTGGACCTGGTGCAGAGCTGTTTGGGCTCTGGCCCGCGTGGGGAAGTGCGGTGTATGGTTGGAGGCGTATCAACATTTAAGCTGAAACGTTTACTAATCATAGAGGGGGGTGCTGGCTTTTTGCTTTGCAGGGTGAACCCATCCACAGGTCATCATATGATCTTGAGCGCGCCGCGCTGAGGATGCACTTGAACTCTTGTACTTTTCAACATGTCTGTGTCCGCGTGGCTCTCTCGTAGGGTTCTCTAGAAGCGTGACGCCTGTGCCAAGGCAGGTTTAGGATGTCTAGCTCATTGTCCAGGCAGAAGTTGAGCAGGACCCTGGAAGCCCAACTTCTCCCGCATCGCAGACCAACGTTGCAGCGACAGATTTGATGCGCACCATTTTGTCTACCGTTTTTGACTTTGCGGTATGCAAAGCGCAAGCTGGGGGCTGTGCAGTTCAAGGAATCTAGATTCTCGACCTTGTCAACTTGTGACTGTCAACTTTTGGGCTGCTCTTTTGTGGCACGCCCAGCCAGATGACGCGAAGGAAGATGAGAGATGCGCACCCGTATGCAAAGCCGTATGGTTGAGCACTGCGCAATCCCTGGCTTATCAAAAATCACTCCGTTTCAACCAATATGTGGCGTCAAATAAGCGTGGGGGTGCTTCCTCAAACAAAAAAAAAGTTCGCCGGGCCGGCGCGGGGGCTCCATGAGGCTTCCCCGTCGTGGGGGGCGCACCTGAGACCGCACCACAACATGGCCCCACGGATGCCAGAATCCAAAGGGTGAGGGGGGAGGCGCATGCCAAGAAAAAAAGATTGTAACATGTGATGTCAACGGGGTCCCGATCAGGAACACGCCAGCCCCGCTTCGCGCGCGCGTTCATCGTCGCAGCAGCAGCAGCAGCAGGAAGCTTTAAGACAAGGCAAAATCATGGAGGTTGCACGAGTCAATAATTAATGCACAGAGCACTTGTCGCTTGTTGCTGCCGCGGCAGAAAAAAGGTCAATGGGCTGAAAGGCAATCTCAAAACGAAAGCCCCCCAACAATCCGCATAGACCCCGAAAGATAACCCGCTATAGCAGCGGACACACTGATCCGTTTCGAATCCTAGATCGAGAAATCTTACCGTAAAATCACCAAGTCGTCCATGGACCTGGGTTAAAGGCCGAACACGATGCCTTATAACATATGGCCAAGTTGATCACCAAAAACTACTTGTATTACCCAAGCTCTCATTAGACCCTTTTGAGGGTCCATGAGCCTTTGGGTAAGAATGAGACCGAAACATACCGAAACGAAAGGGCCAGAAACCGGAGGGAGCCTTTTCGCCGTTCTCCGCCGGAGCCGTGTTTCGGACCGTTCCATGACGATCCACAGACCACAGCGAAGACGCCGAAGCCGAAGCCGCGAGGCCGGGTGACGGCCGAACGCCCGCCGATCGCAAAGATCGCGTGGCGTGGGTTCCAATACAACACCTGTGGAAGAGACCAATCTTGAGGTTGATATTGACATCCTCAAAAAGCAGGATCTTCCACCTGGATGTGTAGAAAATGCGCCTCCAACGGATTTCCAGCCAATCCGAGATGTCACTCAAATTAGGTTCCTAAGTGGGGAGTTCGGAGCAAACACGTAGGTTCAAGGGCAAACCGTCCAGGGATCGCCCCTCATCTTCGCTGTCTGTTTGGCAAACGATCTGTTTTGACCTTCACTCACGACATGTGTGAACCCATTGCCCATGGAAATACGATCGACTGCAGATTGCTTTCAAACCGCTGTGCACCCAGTTGGCATTGACACATGTCGGAAACAATAGCCAATATGATACAATATGCCATTCCAGTTGGAATCAGGTATCTTGATGTATTTTCCGTTTTAGTGTGAAGAAGGCAGAAGGATAATGAAGGATAAAGACAATTCAAAACACATAGAAACACAAAAGGATGCATTAAAAATTGGTCGCCTGCGCGGTGCATCGCAGGAGGTTGCTGCCTTTGTTTGCGTTCCAGCTCACATTTGTCCCGTGTGGACTCTGATGCTGACTCTGACGAGGAGGTGGGGATCGACTGCCAGGACAGCAAGGACACAGCTGTGGCAGGTTTGGTTTGCAAAATCGCAATACTCAGCTGAACTCGTAAATGTTTCAATGGTTATCTCATAAACCCACGACCCACATCCGTCATTTGTGTTTCCTTCTTTCAGATGTCCTTGATTGTTTAGAAGCTACAATGTTTCTGCTAGGGATTGGTGTCGGTTGCTGTGGTTGCTGACCCCATTGTTGGTGCCAGTTGATCTTGATTTCCAGACACTGAATGTATGGAATAGATACTTTACATTGACCCTGTTCAACCCCTTTTCAACCGCCCGAATGTAGGCAAATATGCCAGTCCCATTAAAGTCTTTCCTTGTTCAATTCGACCGGAGTCAAAGCCTCCGGCCGAGCGAGGCCAGCCCCTTCTTGCCCAAGCCGAAGAGCGAGTGCAGTCCTTGGAGGTTGAGCCGCGGTCACGGCTAGGTCTTGGGTTGGGCGAACGTCAAGTCCCACGGTCGAGAAATCCAAGAACGCAATTTGGAGTGAATTAGTCTTAGTGTAGTCTTCCATAACTATTTTGGAAAAAATAATCTAAAAAGCTACTCAGACAGCCCTGGTACAACCCATGTACACAACAAGAATACGACAAGCTTCATTTGCCGTAGGGCCTAGGCCCTGCATGTCCTGGCCTATAAACACGTTCGCACCGATACACCGATACACACGACTGGTGTATCGTCGGAGTTGCGTGTTCTACGCAATGCTAAAGGACACAGCAATGCTAACGCACGCGGACGAACATTTAGTATGGGCTATATTGCCTTCTTGTTACTGGTAGCGCTAGTAGCGATGCACTTGTTACTAGTAGTAAGGTGCCTTGTTACCCTTTTTGCTACTAGTTGCTCTTGAAAGAGTCCCAACAGGTCCCACCATGACATCAATTTCTATGTCATTCTTAGGGTGTGGCCCAGTAAACCCGTAGAGCCGTCGGTCAAAGAGAACATCACTATTTTTGAGATGTTGGCCCAGAAGACCTAAGCATAATCATCCACTGGGCCCTCATACTACTGGGATATACCACATACAGGTGTGCGTTGTGTTCAACACGACTGTTATTTGTAATCGTATATACCATGATATACCCATGTCATTAGTAACAAGAAGCTAGTAGTAACAAGTGCCACGCTAGTAGTAACAGGTGCCTTACTAGTAGTAACAAGAAGCTGCTAGAATTAAAATAAAATTAAACTAAATTTAAATTAATAGCTTCTTGTTACTACTAGTAAGGCACTTGTTACTACTAGCGTGGCACTTGTTACTACTAGTATGTTCACTCGCCATGGTTCGGTCGACTCATCCCTGCTTCCAGCCGAGGCCTGCGCCGGTTCAAGCGTCAGACCGGACAGCCTCCACTGCCACCCCCCAGGCGTCCTGGTGCAGTCGGCTTCGTTCATCCACACACGTTAAAACTCTGGAGAGTGAGAAGGTCCCGTTTCAAAAGGAGCACCAGACATTGATTGCAACTTTGGGTTTCATTTGAGATCGCGAAATGGCAAGCGCTCTGCGGCTCGATCAGAAGTTGGCTAGGGCCGGGTCGCTCCGCATGTCTCATCCGGTCTTCATTGTTGGGAAGCTGCAGGAGCTTTCACGGGGCAAAGTTCCTAGGAAGGCCATGGCAGGGTCGCATGGATGAGATCTCGAGCTGCTAGGGCTTCTCCTGCGCCATGTGGGTCGTTGTAGTTGGGACTTATGATTCATGATGTAGAGACCCTTGATTAGTACAACCCCTCTTCTGAAGAGGTTTACAATCATTAAATGGGTGAGTCATATGAATCAAGAGTCTACGATCTGCCACCGCCGCGCATTTTTATAAAGCGATGATCTTCCTGACTGTCGGTGGTTTTCCCACCCGGTGGCGGTTCTGGAGCGAACATTGACTACCGAAGGAGGTGAAGAAACGATCTGCCAGGCAGGTCGTCCTCCTCTGCCATGGCTTGTCAACGTTTGTTGTTTCCTGGAATTCATGTCTTCGTGCTTCCTCTTGATCCAAGGCTCGCCAGAGGGAGGAGGAGGAGGAGGAGGGCAAAGAAGAAACAACCAAAAAGCACCTGATGAACAGATCAGGCAGTGGTTCTTATACAAAGACACGGATCAGGCCCATACAACCGCCGTTTGCGACCCTTTTGGCTGGTGGGAGTTGGACGAAGCTTCGCCCTTTTCCCTTTCGCTGGTTTGGGCGCTTCGTTTGGACCAAGCAGCTGTGTGCCTGGAGGCGCTGTGTTTGAGCGGGCTGTTGCAGGCAGCGGTCATGAATCGGTATTAAGGTTGGTGCTGATGTGTTGGGAGCATTTATTGAGCTGCAGACCTTTTGCTTTGACGTTATATATGAAATGGCTCGTGCTCGTGCCAGCGAGGAGTTGTTCTTCAAGCTATACATGTTACTCAGTGATGCGAAGCCGTCGCATCGTTTTCATCCTTTTCATCTACCGATTTGTTATGATTGTTTTTGACCGCTCGCTATACCTTAAACAAAAGCTGCAATGAGCTGCAGGAGGATCCTTCACAGGGTTTTTGTGACGAATTCGAGAAGAACAAGGCTTTGCTGAGACCTCCCAGGCCTTGAGTGGTATCAGGGCCAAGAGGACGGCCTGGGGCCAAGAGGACGGCCGATAGCGCCGGCTGCTTCAGGGCTGTTCCGGAAACGACCCGGTTTGCTCGATCTGGAAGATGTGCTGGTGCTGTCAGCTGCTTGGGTGTTTGCCTGGGAGTCCCCACCATGTGGGGTTGTAGGGTTTGTGGGTGACATATCCCAGTAAGTCTTCGGACAAACACATCAAGGCTGGTCTTAGGTCTGGCACATCACTTCAACACTTGCTGCAAATGAAAGAAAGATGACATCTTCAGGAGATTTGACTGCCAGCAGTCACAAAGGGGTGGTGTTTACCTCTATCCTCCATGGATAGCACCCCGTCTTGTGACTGCTGGTGGATTGATGTCGGATTGGATCCGCCAAGTGTCGCCATTTTGCTTCTGACCGAGCACCACGCCGTGGGCCCGACTCAACTGTCGGGTCTGGGGAGGTCGGTTCCTGCACACATCGGCAAAGTCGCCCGAAGTCGGTGTGTTGCTACAGATGGTGCTACTTGGTCCAGCTAAGAGGTTTTTGCTGGAACATTGGTGACTCATGGGTGACTCCTTGATCAATTTGGTTTCGGAATCTGTTTCTGGTGCTGCCTTGTATGTGGAAGGGATCCGGGATTTGCATCTCCAGATTAGGAGCGTGTTCACAAGACACCAAGCCACCATGCCAAAGCTGTTCCCTGTCATGCCAGGCTTCTCACCCAACCACAACGAGGAGTGGCAGGAAGACCCAGTGGATGCAATCCAACTGCTGAGATTGAAGGCCATCATCCTTGTTTTGGGTTTTCTAGCTATATAAATGATTTTTTTAGAGCAATATTCTTAGAAGTAGCCGATCAGCTTGGCTCACTTGGCCATCCCAACATCCCCAAAGTGAAGCTTGTTTTCAACCAAATCAGATCCATCATTTTCCTGTGAAACCAAACGATTACATTTTGTCTTATGCCTTCGCCTAGAACCCCACCAGATGCAGAGATGAAATTCCAAACTTAGAAGTTCTCAATCGTCCCGGCGCAACCGTTCGGAGGTGTTCGTCCCAACGTACGGTGACCGATGCCAGTGTCCGTGTCCGATCGAAAAGGTGACCCAGAAAAACCTCAGGTGCCACAGTGTTCATCTCAGCTTGGGAACAGGATGCACTTCCCTTCAAAACTGATCTTTGCTCCCAGTACTGCTATGACACTATGATTTAACAAAGGTTTGCATTTGACCTAGGCCTAGATGATTGATCTGAGGTAGTTTGATAGTTGCCCAACTTGTTCTGCAGATGCTCCCTCATGTTGTTGCCCAGCTTGCCCAAGTAGTTTGCAGCTGCCAAGTTGAATATCTTCAACACCAGCATCCTCCAACAGGTCTCCCACCAGTGCTTGAGGTGCTTGGGGAGTGTGGTCACCTGTTGAGGACCTGGATCAGCCACCTCCACTGAGGCCTGGACACGCCGGGGCACATTGCCGCAAAGGTGGAGGTGCCACCTCCGGTGATCACCGGCGGGGTCCAAGCGTCTTCCCAATGGTGTTTCGTTTCCCGTGAAGGGCGGGTGTTTCATGGTGTTTCGTTTTCCCGTGGACATCATGCTGGACATTTGACACATTTGAACGTGCTGGTGACCTCTAGGTATCACGATGGTCTCTATGATTCTCCATGATATCCAGCATGGATATGGAGCTGCTGACCTGCGTTTGTAGGACCGCATGGAACTCAGACATCTGATCCGGCGAGCTCGGTAGATCGAAACCATTCCAGTTGGTCTAAGTGCAGTTGGTCCAAGTACCAGGGTTTCCCCGGTGGTGTTTCCATTCCATTCCAATCCAGTTTGTTTGTTTTCTTTCGGTTTCCAACAGCTTCACACTAAGCGGCTCGGCGCACATCGATTCGCTGTTGTTCACACGCATCGATGAATTTCCAGGTGCCCCGGGTGGTGTACCCGGCGGACGAGCTGCAGACGCGCAGGCGGTTTCCTGTCGATCCCTTTTTCCTCGTGGGGGGGGGTTGGGTGCATAGACTCACCAGATGTCATGAGATGTCACGAGATTCGCTACAGAGACTCAATGTGTAGAACCACCCCACCCCACCGGTGGCGAGACCTCGTGGGGGAGCCGACCAGCACGTCCACCCAGACGCCGTCCTCGGTCGGTCCTGAACGGAGTCCCGAGGCTCCAGCACTTCCTGGCGGAGATTGGCAAGAACCCGCAGCGATTGGCGGGCGACTGAGCGCGAACAAAAAGACACCCGCCACCCAGGTTGGGAGGGGGGTCTGTTGAGAATCCCAGAGAGTTGATGCCCCAAGAAAACGATCGAGTCGCGGGTCGTTAGAGTTTTGTCTTGTTCCAGAGACCATCCGCTTAAAACATGTTTCGCCAGTTGTATCAATTTCTGTGCTGTTTAGGTTCCCTGTGCGGAAGACCGCAAGAGCTGATCCACCAGAGCTGAAAACAGATTCATGATGAAACGAGGAAACATGATCCGATATTTGAGAAAGATACAATAAATAGGATCAAACATGATTAAACAAATCGGCACCAGTGAAATGTCCACAATCCTTTAGACTGGTTTGCGAACAACAAATGGCCGTTCCGAGCCGAGGTGGTCCATGTGGACCGCAGGCGGGGCATCCGACGTGAAATCGAGCCCTAGAGGCCAAGTGGTGCTCAGAAGGGAGTTGCTCCTCCAAGGCCATTGGATATGTTTTGTTGGGGTTCTCTTAGAAGTGGAGTTGGTGACTGCAAGCTTTGAGATTCATTGGGTTCTATGGAGCCTAAAGGTGATCAAATCATCTTCTGCTGATTCATATTCAGTGTGAGTAGTGTACTGATCACTGGAGCTCCCTCAGTGTGCAGAAGACGCCCAAGTTTGGGCTTAGGAAGTATGGAAAGGAACTGGTTTTCAGTGGCGCAGGCTCATCAAGCACGACTTTCCCCAGGCTCCATGGAAGATCTTAAACTGGAGTGTGGTGTTTGGGTTCAAGATGTTGGTCCATGCGAAGGCCGCTAGGCCGCTAGGGGCTTAGGCGATGTTGCATCTGAGCCACACTGCCTTCTTCTAATGGAACCTGAAGCAGTTCATGTCGACGATCTGTCGAGATCTCTCAGTGGTGCAGGCGAGAGCAGAAGACCGCCATGGCCTTCATGTAGGGGCTCCTGGCCTTACTACTAGGAGCAAGAAGCTACTAGGGGCTCCTAGAAGCTCCTTGCTCCTAGTAGTAAGGCCAGGAGCCCCTAGTAGCTTCTTGCTCTTAGTGCGATTGGTGCTGCATGGGTGATGGCAGCAAGGGCGGTGCAAGGACCAAGTCCTTTAAATCTTCTCGGCCTGGTGGCCTGGGTGGCTAAGATGGTCCAAAGGTGTTGTGTGCTAGTTCTTTGAAGGAACCACAGGATCTTGTGGCTGAACGAACCAAGGGTGTGGATAAGCAGAGAACCAATGCCAAAACGAATCATGGTCATGAAGATCGACGTGGAAAAGCGACCTGTTCAAGTCCCGTTTTCTCTACAAAGCGACCATGTTCCACGTATAGATGAATGGCATGTCATGTCACTGACTGCCAGACACATCACCCGGTGGGGCACAGATGGGAAGGAGAGAAGCTCACTGTGGACTCATAGAATGCCAAGCCAGGGCCTGTCGCCTGTCGCTATTACAAAATTCTGGACCGGATTTGGGTTGGCTGAAGGTCTATTTGTTCCCTTTGCCACCACACCACACCCAATCATGTCCCCATGGCATGGCGAATGCCACCCCTTCGGAGCAGCAAAGCGACGACTCGACACACATCCGGAGGGTCTAAGCGCTTCGACTGCACAACCCTCAGTGACTCACCAAGGAGGTGGTAGCTCCCCACGCACCAGACCCATCCAGTCTGACGGTGGTGTGTTGGGGGTGACACGTGGGCGCAGGTAAAGCGATGAGCGATCGATGGATGTGGCATGAAAGGACAGGACGTTTATCACAGACATCCCCTTGTGCCTTTCACAAGAACCAACAGGTGAACATACTTCCACTTTCATGGCAATCCAAGAACAACAGGTCCTTCCAAGAATCGCCTTAAAGCCCCTCAAAGCAGATCTCGTTGATGTCAAGAATGGTTTCGTAGGCTCAGGGTTTCTTCCCTGAAGCTAATCCTCACCGAGCAGCTGGTTTTTCCGAGCTTGTCGAAGACAGTTCCCGGACTCCGCGCCACGACCAGCTGAGACGCTGAAGCCACATGTCATGGTGGAGAAAAACCTGCAGAAAACTCGGGTCCGATGTGACAGGGGAACAAGAAGCTACTAGGGGCTCCTGGCATCGCTACTAGGAGCAAGGACGCTACTAGGGGCTCCTGGCCTTTCTACTAGGAACAAGAAGCTACTAGTTACTAGTAGCAAGAAGCTATTAGGTTTAGTACCAAAAAATTAGAACATAATGTGTTGCAAACAGGTAGGGCCTTTCGATGTGCGATCATCTTCAAACTGCCTGGTTGGGCCCGGTAAAAGTTACGCACTCAAAAATATCCAGATGTTGGGGGCTTATGTAATTGTTTGCAGGACCTGCATAAGGCAAGGTAGGTTGAGTGAGAATCACATGTCACACTATGGTCTTAGTGACTGTAACTGTGTTTCTGAACTCGTCATGATGACCAGTTCTAGCAGCCCAATTGCTTGTGCCCATGGTGCTCAGGTTATGAATGAACCGCAGCCAAAAGCTTCAGGCTTGCCTTCATTCCTTTTGCCCAAAGAAAAAGAGCGATTACTCATGGCGCCGCTCGGAATCAATGACAGGTTATTGTTGGTATTTTCTGCGCATGACCTTTTGGTCGTGGTCGATAGCACAAATTCACACAGAACAAAGGAGTTGATGTGCGGGTCTTGGCCCCTTTGTCCACTGAGCTGTGGATCCTTGTTTGCCCGTACCAGCTCATCATAATCTCTATGAATCTGAGGGGAATGGATTGCTGAGCATCCTAAAGCCAAAAAGCTGCAAAAGGCCATTTTGGACACCGACTTTGCCACCGATGTGGAAGGTTTTGAGAACTGCCTGGAAGGGCTGCTGACATCGACCCCTGTCGTGTGGTTGATTCATGTGACCTCGGATTTCTGTCGATCCATCTCTTTCTCTGAAAGTACTCTGTAAGCAGCGTACACGAACATCGCCAGGTTCGGTGGGACTCGATGATTGTTTTTGATGGTGGACCATCCTTTTTCGGATTTGATGTGTCAACTTTTTTTGGGCCTAAAGTCGTGTATGCTCAGTAGAGCAGTTTCAAAAACCTCTACGATGAAAAGTGTGCAAACTGTAATCTCACATTCTTTCGCGAAAGTCAAAACGCAGGTCGCGAAAGGTTCGCGAAAGCCCCGCGAAAGAACCCCAGAAGAACAGCGTCGCGAAAGCTTTCAGTTTTGACCACCCTAAGGACACTTATATCGGATAACTTATGTAGATCAATCACTTTATTGTACAATATCCCAATCGAATTTCCCAATCGAAAACGAATCGCCGAGAAAGCCGGCGCGAAAGCCCCACATCACACCACACCTTCCGCGAAAGCCAGAATGCAGGCCGCGAAAGCTTTGCGAAAGCAAACCTGGATTATACAAAAAAGTAATAGGGGTTTTCGAAGCTGCTCAGTAGGCTGGTGGGCATCGCAGATAGTTTAACCCATCGATTCCCCTCCAAAGAGAGGTCCCCCTCTCTGGGACACCGGATGACACCGGTCACCACGTGGTTGAGGTCCTTATGGCGCTTTCTCCTTTTGGCCATCATGCCCTACTCCTTTGCAGAGGTTCGGGCTCTAGGAAGTGGGAGAGGACGAAGAGGCTTACTTGAGGTCAGTCAGAACAGCCTGCGTTTTAGCACGTGAAGGCGATCGGCGTCATGTTTGCTCGACAGAGGGGCGCCACATCTCCAGCGGGATGGATGAACTATCGTTGTGCTCCCAGGAGGCCTCGCTCCAGCTGGATGACGAGTGCTTGGACGAGAGTTGCACTTTGAACGCGCTACAGCTCCGAGGCACGATGACTGGTTTGGGTGGATGGCCAATGATGAGAGAGGTTGCACTTGATGGTTGGAGTGCTTCTTTTCTCAGTCCACTGGTATTTGCTTGGAAGAGTTTCTTGTGCGTCATTCTTGTTGCAGTGAGCCCAGATATGCCCATGGTGCAGATAGAAAATGATCCTTCACGGTGAATCCCAAGACATGTGAGCTGCCATGGCCCATAACGACTTGCAGGAGCGGCCGCCGCCGTACCTGTGGTGCCAGACATTGATGACATCATCGAGGAGAGGGGCAACCCTTCGATGAGCCACGAACGATCGACCCAAAGGGATGCAATGGATCCGTAAGACCAACACCAGTGGCTTTGGAGGGGTGTTGGCATCCTCGACCATGGAGGGTAATTCAGTGTATTAGAGTAGGGAGATATCCCCAAAGAACTCTTCCCAGACCAAAACCCCTTGGTTGGGGAATATGCTTACCACGAAAGAAACTAAATATATCCTATACCGATATCCATGTAGCGAGCAAGCTCAGTTTGGAGCTCGATGGAAATTCAGCTCCCATGTTTAGCAGGCAGACCACAGCTCGTATTGAACCCCCTGAATACTAATTTTTTTGAAAGAATTTTCGTTTGCTTGCATGCTTGCTTCCTTACTTCCTTACTTCCTCACTTGCTTACTACTACTTGTTTTTTGTGCTTTGCTCGGAAGCCCTGGGCAGAACGTGATGCCGCTGCCATTTCCTGGCCAAGTCCAAGCCCTTGACGCGGCACCTCAGCGGTTCCTCCAAGCGCCAGCTCAGCAGGACCCCGACGACGAAGAGGAGGAGGAGGACGACGACGAGGACGAGGAGGACGAGGAGGATGGCGGGAAGCCTGCCGGACTCGATGATCACGAGGATGAGGAGGAGGAGGATGGTCCCAATCCAGATGAGGCGTCGTGCTCGTTCCGGGGTTCCGTGAGTTGAACGACCGCTGGCGCCATGTGAATGCCGCCCTCAAACATTTAAGCTATTCAGTTTGTTTTGCACTTGACCTCTGTAAACCGTGACTGTTGGAGGGGATCCACCTACACAATCATTTGAGACACCGGCAGACATCCAAGTCCCACTCGGCCGGCACGAGGAGTTTCCTTTCGCACTCCGACGCAAGGGTTGAAGAGACTTGGAGAAATCGGACTCTCATATGGAAGTGGGTCAAAACCTGGAGCCCTGGTCCACCATGTAGCTTGACCTCCCAGGTAGGCTCTGACCCACAGCCATATGGGCTGTGCCACTACCACTCGCTGTTGGAATCAGGCTTCCGATTATATAATCCTCCCGCAGTGCCCAGCCCGGGTCATCTCCCTTTCTTTCACAGGCCAGCGACTCTGGAATTCCTGCCTGGGAGCCACTGCCGGAGGTTGGGCCGCGGCGCCGGTTCAGACGACGGGAGGGGATTTGGTGAAGCGATCTGTCCAAAAAATGGGTGATTTCTTTGGGGAATTGGGCCCAAAGATCAAGCATTTCAAGTGTTGGTTGCATTCTGGAGAAGCACTGGTTGGGGCGGGAAACTTTTTCAGTAGGCTGCTTGTTGGGGTTTGGGATGGCACTGGCTGATTCTTGGGCACAGAAGACCGGAACTTGTGCAGTTCCCATTGAGAGCAAGACGAGGTGAGAGTGGTGTTCACAGGAAACCGTGAGCATTTGGGGAGGAAAGGTATCTCGAACCAATAGATATACCAAGCCATCCTAAGGCACAAGAGATGGCTGTGTCTTAAGGGCACCCGTGGATTTCACCACTAAACCGGACCGAACCCCGTCCACTCAACCCGGAAGCCCCGGGCCTTGACTTTCTCGGACAACTCACAGGATGCCAACTGCTCCAAGCCGGACGCGCAGTGCGGTGGTCAGTGGTACTATGGGCCCACCTGCTGCTGGCATGGGCACCTTTGCTACCAGGTGGCCCGGCAGGGGCAGGGGCGGCAGGGGCACGGCAGGAGCATGCAGGGCTTCTAGGGGCCTGAAAGCGACCGAATGCTGTGATAGCACATTCATGCACGTTCGATTCGCATGGTTTTCTATACATGCCAACCGCAAGACGCTGCAAGAGGTCTTTTGCCCCCAACTTCATGACCCGCAAGACCCGTCCCTACGTACGGCTGTTGCGAAGGGCAGCGTTGGCTCGGCACAGCTTTTGTCTAGAAAGATCCTTAGAACTGGGTTGCTAAATAATCTTCCACCTTCAGACTTGCCACGAAGGTTGATGGAAATCCCTTCGTTTGGGAATGTCTTCTAGAAATTGTCGGAGTCAATTCCACCCAATCCAGAGGCTGTGCTTTTGACCCCTGAGGTGAACGAGTACTACTCGCAGTGCGTCACCAAAGACAAGGCCGAGGACTGGTGGTCATTTCGATAGTTTTGCTGGACAACCCGCGCAGGGAAGCCTTCCCAAAAAGAAAGAGCTTTGATCGAAAGACATTAGTCCGTGCGACACAGCAAAGGGGCCTTTGTTTTGCGTCAAGCAACAAAGACACCTTTTGCATGTTGGGACGTTGAGGACTCAGACATGTCACAAACAGAGGACTCTGGACTCACCTCTCGATGTCTCCGCATCCGCATCCAGAGAGATCCTGACAAAGACTATCATTGAAGGGCCAAAACATTTGCGCGTGCTGGTCGGCTGCAACATGGGCCCCGGAAAAGACCGAAAGACTTGACACGTTCATTCTCATGCAGGTACACTAAAAGTTGACCCGCATCATGGCAAAGTCCTACGATTTCAATTTAACTGGCCCCCGGCAAGTTTCTGTCTAGAATTGGGTGGCATTTGGCAAACTGGTGGTCACCCTCCCCTTCTGAATATATCATATATGTTGTATAATGTCATATGTGATAGTTGATGATAATTTATATGATATGTGTTACATTGTGTTACTGTGCCTCTAGCAGAACTATGGGTTCACCCATGGATTCACCTCTCGCCCTAGATTGGCCATACATTGAACAGCTACTCTTCACGTCAGCAACGCAGGAGTTGGCCGACGCCGCGTCCGAACCCAGCACCACCACGACCACGACCAATGCGGACCCACAGGGCTGCCAAATTGGCTATGGGCACCTGGGCTAGTGGAAGGGTGTGGGGTCTAATTACCCTATACATGGGTGTGTCTCAATCCATGAGGGTTGCTGAACTTGGTTGATGTGTCCGAGTGTGTTGAAGTGAAGTGTGCTCTATTTCAAAGCCATGCCCAAAGAGATAGAATAGTCCTCCAAGACAGGTTAGAAATGCATTAACGTCAAGTAGGGGTCAATGAATCATGCAGCGCATAATTTAAAGTTCTCAAGACCTTTTTGAGAATCCAGTGTACCCAGTCAATTCCACAGGTTGCCACTGGTTACCATGGGTCACCCTGCTGCTATGCCACCTGCTTCTCACCGATTTGCAAACACCGCTCTCCAAAGAAACGCTTTCCGATGAGGCAGTGTGGTGGCTTTGATGAGGACACCAAGACCAATTGGACGGGGTCCACCTGTTGCCATGCTGGATTCATTTGCTCCGAGGCCCATGCGATTGTCTCGACGACGTCGACGAGACGTCGAGCACCGGTTGAGCGGTCAGATGTGTTGAGATGGTACTGGTGACTGAGTCTGAATGTTTTTCGGGGGGAAGGGGCTTTGATATCCCCGCACCCAGATGAACTGGATCGACTGGGCTGAGTTTAACGGTGTTGGTTTTGCCACAGCTTTGAACTTCAGGATTTCTTGATTCAATTTGTTGTGGAATAAGTGGTGACCAGGGCCCACCATTCCCCCCTCAAGTCCAATCAGCAGAGTCAACAGTAGTAATGGAGGGGCAGCCAAGTCATTGTGGCCACTGAGTCATGGCAATTAAGGTGTCGGTGTGGACATATTTCATCATATTTCAAGAATTCGAGCTCGAAAAGCCCCTCGACTCAAGACATCAAGTCCAGCCAAGTGAGAGTGAAAAACTGAGAAACCATTTTTGGGGGGGGATACGTTCAACAACAAACCATGAAACAAGAATTATAACAACCAGAGTAACAACCAGGTAGCTCCCTGGAAGCCTGCGGATTTTTCCTGACCCACCACCGGTGTGTTCCCACCTCACTTCGCGACCACTGGAGCCGGCTTTTCCGCTGCGCAGAAGAGCAAGTTCTTCTCCCAGTGCAAACCCATGGAGCCTTGGGAGATGGGAGTGCAGAAGATAATAATCAGCCATGGCGAGCCAAAGAGGTACAGGGAAGGTGGCTGGCGGCTAGAGTAGCTCTTGCTCCTAGTAGCTTCTTGTTACTAATAGTAATGCCCTTGTTACTAGTAGCGATGTCCTTGTCACGAAAGGTAGCCCTTTAGGGGATACCTTCAGTTTGTCTTGCGAAGCAAGTGTTGGGACGTCCGGGTCTAATAATTGATCGCTCAATTCAGACGCCCCCACCCCCCCTCGAATTGATTTTTCAATCCAGACCCCCCCCCCGCCCCCTTGGAATTGATTTTTCAATACAGACCCCCCCAAAAAAAATCAATTCTCTCCTGGAGAACGTCTTCGTGAGCCTCTCATGATTTCAGGATAGTTGAAACCCTCTTGAACATTCAGAAAGAGTGAATATGAAATTCTAATCACGAAAGGTGTTCCCCGAGGGGATACATACCTAGAGTTTGTTTTGTGAAGCACGTCATTTCTCTCCTGGGGAGCGCTTTCGTGAGCCTCTTATGGTTTCAGGATAGTTCAAATCCTATGATGTTCCGATTCAATGCTCACCGATGATCTGAGCCATGGGGCAAGTTTGTTTTCCTATGTTTTCCTAAGAATCTTTTTGAACATTTCGAGAGCATATGTTTGAACATTTAGAGTGCATATGAACATATATTTACGAAAGGTCGCCTCCGAGGGGATAAATCACCATGTCGAACATTGCATTTTTGTTCCTGCCTCTCGCGTTCTCTTCTCTTCCCGCTGTCCTACCTTTCAGGTCTCCCTCCTCTCAAGTTACTAGTAGCTTCTTGTTACTTGTAGCAGGTGGCTTTCCGTGTTGGAAGAAGGAGGATGCTGTTGTTTTTTGCTGTTTTGCTCGTTCAAGTGATGTTCCCACGGGGAGAGTTGTGCCGGGAGAAAGGTCGAAAGGTGGAAAGGACCAAGTTCTGAGCACGAGCTGATGCTAATACCAAGCAATCTGAGTGTTTTGTGGACTCAAAGTGAGTTTGCAGGTGATCTTTGTGACTTTGTGGGCTCAAAATGATTCTTCCGCAACCCTGTTGGCCAACCCTCACGGGATCGAATTCGTTTCGAGCCTCGAGGATTCCAACGTGTCTTGGTCCCGGTTCGCACCGTGGACACCGGATCCGGCTGTTTGATCCAAGGCGAAGGGTGGACCCTTCATGCCCTACAAGCCAACCAAAGCGCTTGAGGAGTTGGAACAATCAAAAACTGATGGGTGGGGGGGTCAGTGGTTAGGGAGTGAATTCGTGTCATTGTTTGTCTAGTCAAGTTGTGAATCCTTTGTTTAGAACTTCCAAGGAATCCTTTCCTGGGAGCTCTCCCATGGTCTGTAGTTGTTGTGAAATAATGATTGTTGGCTGACGCACTCAGGGCATTTGTCCCACGTACCAATCTCGCAAGATTGACTTTTCAAAAGATCCCAAAGCCCAAAGGTGTGAGCACCGTCGAGAAATATGATCGCCTGCGGGTGGGCAGTACATGAATGGGCAGGTGTTGACAGCCCACAAACTTGGCGAGATTGAGCAGAATATGTTCCACAATATGCAGGAGTTGTTTGTTCTGGACCTTTAGACGTATTGTGGTGTCTGAAGAGTGCACGACATAGTTGAGGTATGAAGAAATACTCCAAAGATTCTCGGTAAGAACCAGAGAGCTATGTAAATCATCCCAGGTCAAATAGCCCAGGTCAAATCGCTTCGATTCGCGTCTCAGATCCTAAGAAACGCAGTTTACTGCGCTTTGACTCGTGTCACCCTCGTGTCACCCGCGACCAAAGAGGAAACGACGAATTCACCCGGAACATCCTGACTGGTACTCAATGAGTATAAGGAAAAAAAGAGGGAAGTCCCATTCAATCCCAGTCCCCCAAAACCAAAGAGATGAAAAAAAGATCATTCCCTTCGTCACTTTGACCAGTTCCAACTCAAGACCACTCCCTCGGTGGACATCGACCACGTCAGAGCACGAAGTCGAGACGCAGGAGCCCTCCGATGCGCCGGTCTTCACCTTCTACGTCTACCGCGCCTCCTCTGAAGAGGCGCGAGGGTGCGGAGGTTTTTTTCAGCATACGACGGCACCCAGCCTGAAATCTATTGAGCTGAAAGATAATGATGCAGAACATGTATGAAAATAGGTATGAACACATCGGAAACTAGTTCCAACATATTCCATCATCAGTTGTACTAGAGGCTCAAGAGGCTCTAAGAGTTTTTCCCATCAGGCTGGAGAATTGGGCAAGCCAAAGAATTTACTTTGCTACTAGTAGCTTCTTGTTCCTAGTAGCGATGGCCTCCAACCTACTTGCGATGGCCTCCACCTGATGTCCTTGTTACCAAAGAAGGAATTCTTTTACCTGAAAGGTTCTTCGCATTGGGGAACCACTTGTTGGCAGAAAACATGGTCGAGCAAGAAGTCTGCTGCGTTTGCAACCGTTGGACTCTCCTTGTGAAGCGGGGTAGAAGTCCAGCAGTGAATATGAACCAGAGAAGGTTGGCAAATGCCTATAGAAACCAAGGCTAGATGGCCCCCATTAGCCCCCTATTCTGGGAGCGAGAAGTTGGATCACCGATGTTTTGGTACCTTTGACACGAGTTGTTTCTGAAACAAAAGAATCGATGACTCTACGACATCGCAGACCGTTCAGAAAGCACAACCCCGAAGTGGCCATGGGGGAGTCCTCAGAACATGAATTCGTGCAGAAAGCCCGGACGGAGGGAAGTGACTTGCTGGACAACATCAACGTGGGGAACTTGGCCGGCACCTTGTGGTACCTGCAAAACGAGGTGCTCAGCCTCGCGACGGGTCGCGATCGATGGTGACAGAGGGTTGAAGGGAGCGCATCTCGGTGACAAACGCGAACCTTTTAAGATCCCATGTTGAACATTCTGGCCAATCTTATAGGGCCATTGTCGGTAAGTGCGTTTTTTCCGGGCTGTTCCTGCATGTTGTCAACAAAGCATTTGTTGAAATACGTCCATCTCATGTGACGGATACAGTTTGGGCGCCCTCCCGCAAATCCAAAGGTTGACCCCTTTTCCAGGAAAGCAAGCCAAGTCCTGCATTTTCACAATGCCTCACCCGGCTTCTCCATGACCTACGGCCTCGTTTCGGGGTAAAACTGAAGAGAGGCAATCAGATGATGGGACGGGTTCTGATCTCTCATCTCCCCAAAGTGCTTTCCATTGTTTGGGAACCCCAGGCCTTAGCTGTTGTGCATGGTCAACAGCTTTGAATCAGAACACAGCCACCAACTCAGCCGCCTTCGACGGTCGGCCACCGTCGCTGCAACATTCACCTGCCGGGTGAAGTGACAGCCAGGTGGTCTTCGTGCGGCCCAGGAAGTTCAACATCTCCAAGATCGTCCGCTACAAGCGTCTCGTCTCCGGCTACTTCGGGTTGTGTGGTTCGGGTTGGGCAGGTAGGGGACTTGGGACTGGGATTCTTTTGACCGATTCAGTTCGGGATGGTTTGAGGGGTGTAGGCATAGTCCCTATAGGAGTGTTTGATATAGTGTTCAGGTCATATCGAGTTATAGGTCGATGTGTTGCTCAAGAAAGGACCTATAGGGACCCAGGAGACTTTCAGCATGGGATTCTGTTTCTTTCACCAATGGGTTTGGGGGCATGGACACAATGTTTGGAGTCAGACTTGTTTGCCAGTACCAAGTTGCAATGAAGCAAAGTTTGAGGTATGTTTTGTGGTGATTTGCCTCCTCGGGCTGTCACTAGTGAGTTGTCACATACAAGCATAGAGCATTGGATCAGTTGTTAATTTGTTTAGTTTCTTTATGTTTCCTCTGGTGTCCAACCTCATTGAGCAAAGCAATCCAGAGAACCGTCCTCAGAGTCTCCATGGTTCTGTTGTCTCCACGTTGACTCCCGCCAGATGAAAATCTAGTCGCCTAGCGTAGATAACTGGAGATGCTGGATGTAAAACGTTATTGATAGAGCTACGACATAACGGGCCGGGTTTCCTCATGCAAGCGTCGGGAATGTGGGATCATCAAACTGGCCTAACAATGTTGTCAGTGGCATTGTTGGAAAGTCGAAGAAGTTTAATGTTGACGAATCTCACAAAGATCCACATCCTCATTTTCATTTCACCCCCTCTATAATATAATATTATATATACTCGTATATATATATATATTACTGTATATATATATACTGCAAATGTAGTTGCATATAAGTAAAATAGATGTAGTAGACGTAGGTACAAGAAGTAACACCCAATGAACCGCCCAAGTCCGCCCAACCGCCAGACCCCTCCAGGATCTCCACGAAATCCACAACGCCCTTGTACGACCTGGGCATGAACTTCGGCGTCCGCTTCGCCTACGACTCCGCGCAGTGCGATGGCCCATGGTCCTGCGACCTGAACTACGACCGCTTCGGGCCACGTGGCAGTGGAATTGGGAGAGGAACAAACATGGGGCGGAGCCACCCCAGGACATCCAGTTTATAGCTGGTAGCCAGTAGTTGCAAAACTGCAGACCTAGAGGTCATGGTTCCTTATATACTGGTCACTGGGATTGTTTGGGACCGTGAAAAGCTGAAAGGACTTGCTATGGAAGGGTGGAACCCTGTGGAAAAGACCACTGAGTTCCGAAGGCTTGCAGAGGTTGAGACGCCCTGAAAACGCCGCCAGTTGGTTTATTAGACCACTTCCATCCACGTTCGATGTTGGCAAGGGCAGAGGGCGCGGCGTTTTGTTCGAAGTGAAGAAAGGCTTCACTGGACTTCGGAGTGAAGAGACGTCTTTTGGGGGGGTTTTCCCGGCAGTGAAGCGTCGAGACTCCCAGCCGTTGGGAAGACTCCGAAGCAAACGACGGCAGAAGCCTTTCCCGGAACGCCCGGAACCCGGTCGCACTGACCCCCCTGGTCCCTCACTGGCTTCCGGTCCCTTGTGACACGGGGAGAATCACGTTTGGACAGCACGACAGGAAGGACTGACGTGCCAACGCCGGGAGCACTCATATTCCTGGAGTGTTTGGATCCTGCCATTGCTACTCGTATTAGGTTGGAGGCCAACGCTTCTAGGTTGGAGACCGTTGCTTGGATGGTCAACATGAGTCTTTCAGCTCGGTTCCGGTTTTGCGGATGTTTGCATGGTTGAAACGGCCATGGTCCATGGCAGGATGCTGCATGTTTGTATTTGATCACCCACATCGGGGAGGGTAGTGAGACCCTGGCAGATGTGAACCTCCCTCAATGCTTTATGGAAAGATCCTGGGGTGGTATGAACTGATAGAATCCTCCAAAGATGACAGGCTTGCATCGATTTCTCCTTTGTTGTCCTGGTGCCACTGTCCCTCATTCGCTGTTTGCCCTAAGGTACTTCGTGGGTTGCAACAACCTCGGCTCCTTCCCCTTCCCAACCTATGACATTCACTACCCCGGCGTAGCTTGGAAACGTCCAGCTGCCGTCCAGGTCACTTTGTGTACAACTACTGAATATAATTCAATCAATATATATATATATAATATGTAGGATATATATATTACTTATAATATATATCAATATATAACTCTTTTTCACAGATATATGTTTTTCGGAATCTAGACTCTAGAGTATAAAATCAACCCTGAAAGTATAGAGTCTAATTGCATATTGAACGCATTTCTTAACACAATTATCAGCCGTACCACCGAGTGGTCGGGCCGAGGTCGCACCTTTGAGAGAATTCCTTCATCCCAAAGGTCCATCTGACCAGGGCAGTGATAACCATCTGACCATCGAGCCTCTTATCAGGTGCCGATCGAGCCTCTTTCGGGGTCTCCGCCCCCGTCCCATCGCCACCAGCGAAGATGGCTGGAAACTCTTCGAAGATGGCTGGGTGACCCAAAGGTCCCACACTGAACTTCCTCCCACCGACCCTTCTCAGTCCGAAATCCGGGTTTTCGCACGACGTGTGGGACATGTTTGGAGAAAAAACACAAAAAGGACTACCGAGTTTCGCTTCCGGACCTGGGTCAACTGTAAATGAATAGGGAGATCCCACACCCATGGGTAGACTGGACAATTTCCCTTCTGCAGGTTTTTTTTCCAGGTCTCTCTAAATTTCATAGACCCCCAATTCAATCCAATGAAGATCTTCAGGTTCAGCACCCAGGATCTTTGGAGGCCCCCGTAGCACCGGTAAAGTTCGTGCCCCTGAGGCCAAGTGGTATGCTCTTCCAGGGCCTTGCTCCTCCAAGACCTACCAGGAGAGTGACCGGTCGCGGCCCAGACCGGTGTGCTGGACTGGGACATGGCAGCGAGGGCTGGGCTAGATGACTGGAACTGCTGACGGGACGAGAGTGGGATTCACAGGATGTTAAATCCGAGATGAATCCGAGTATCTATGAGTATCTAGCAGGATGTAGCGGGAGGAGACAACAGCTTAAGCAGTTGCCACCCCGGTATAGGTTCCTTGATGTCAAATTGTCCGGTTCAGCAAGACGCATCTCAAATCTTCCCAGAACGATTGATGTTTGCAGCTCATGGACCAGCACACTACTCTCTCCCCAAACATTGTACTTCTTTTTTACATGTCAAGAAATAGATAAACATGATAAGAATAGGTTGGCTTCTAAGAGCACTTTTGCAAGAAGCAGAGCAGTAGCTGCAAGGAGAGTATGCGTACCGCGTACCCACAGAATGGACGGAGGGTGGACGAACCAGTGCTTCTCCAGTAGCCTGGGGACCTCTGGACCTGCGCAGCCGCCCGAAAGTCAGGACAAGGATGCGAAGTGCATCAAGGAGCAGCCAGGTGGTCGTTGTGATGGAACACCCACTGGCCAAGGCCGCCGTGAGCGCGGCGCGAGTGCGATGCAGGCGTTTCGTGGAGTGGAAGAGGCTGGTGAAGGCTGGGAAAGTTCTACACTCCCTGGAATCATCATGGAAGTGCATGGCACCAGCTGTTTGTAGATGTCATCCAAGGGGCCGTGCGTCTCAATTCCATGATGAAATATAGGGGAGTGTAGTTGGATCTTGAAACCCCATGTGGCAGCTGGTTCTCCTGAAGCTCTCAGAGAGTTGAGCGGTCCAGCTAGGAGTGATGGTTGTTGTTTCTCTTGCATATGAATGGTTCCAATGTTGGATTCATCATTATATACTCCCATTCGATGAACGATTCATTTTTCTAGATATATACATTAGAGAGAGTGAGGGAAAGAGACAATTCAGAGAGATGTGATAGGTCATGTAGAAGCGACATTGGTTCCACCGGTGGATCAAACGTGGATCAAACAAAAGCACCTCAGTGGATCAAGGATGTGTGGAACTACACGTGAGGCATGGGCTCACTCCCGTGTTGAGGGTCAGGTGAGATATACAATGATGTACTGGACACAAGCCACAAACCTAGATGGTCACTCATCATGCTCGTCATGACCATCCATGGCCTTGGCGAAGTGAAAAGACATTGACCATTCCACATGTGCGAAAAGGATCAAGGGCCAGGTCCCAAACTAGATACAGAAATGGTGACGCCAATGCAAGTCCAATAAATGGGACAGACTTTCCATCAATCTATTTGGGGCCATTTCGGGACACGTTCGAAATGAAGAACAAACCTTCCAATCAACAGATTCATGGTCCAATCGACAGATTCATGGTGTACAGTCTGTGCAGGCAACATGCTCAGACGGTGATGCCCTTTACGACCTTATGTTGCTGTGTTCTGGGGGACCACTTGCCTGTTGAAGCCAAAAGCTTTGGCAACTTTGAGGCAACTGCACCTACAGTATCGAGGTGGTCGGCTCTTTGACCATCGATGAGATCGACGCCTGGATCGATCTGCTGGTGAGATGGGACCGAAGGTTGGAGCAGCGAGGGTGTTTTTAATATTCTGTGATGGTGCACCTGATAAACCTGATCAAGTCATAAAAATTCATTGATAAACTACCCTTCATCTGTCAACTACCCTTCAAGTAGGAAAAGATTCTGCACAGGTGGAAGAACTTCTTCCGACAATGGTAGAGCTTCACTAGAACTCTTCTGCCGGAAGAACTCACATGAGTACTCACATTTATATATATATCATATTGCATTATCATTCTCATATGTATTCTAATAAACTATATTATTACTATAATTACATTATATTGTATTATAGTATATATCGTTTTGTATTGTATACAGTAAATAATATATATATATTAGAGATATAAACCACTACAAATGACAGATGGAAACCTTTCCCATCCATGCCTATTTCCATTCAGCGAGCCTTCTTTCGCATCCTTCGATGCTATAGAGACCCACATGCGATTCTTAGGACCAAAACAGGACCGACCATGGCTGTGTCTTTCGGTGTTGGACCAGCCTAGGACGGCATCAAAGACTACCACGAATTCATTCACACAGGACTGGACGACTGCGACGGATCCAAACGACAGAGCACGGATCCAGACATTCGGTGCTTGCAGAGACGTTCAGAACAGGGCTACACACGTCTTTCTGGATGTCTCGCTTTGGCGCAGTCGGTGCTACATGTGGATTCGCCAAGACACCTCATGAATGGGAGTCTAAAGCTGTGCACCCAGTGGCTGGGCCGCAGGAGGCGTCGAGTTCAACAAGACCTTGGACAAGGGCGAGGGGTGCACCTTTTGGATCCTCGGCCACAGATGGCGGTGGCTGCGGTGACCCTTTCTTTTTTCTTCGTGCGCCTCACAAAGGTTTGTTACTTCTTCAACATCGGAGGTGGTACTGGTGGTGATGTTTGTTGCCACCCTCGTTCAACCTGAAACATCGATTGGACACCCGTGCCTCGCCGTGTTTGGGGCCTCCGTGCAGCTTGACAACAGCAGTCCCATGGACTTATGCGACCGTATGCGACAGAGGTTCATTTAGACCCTGCAAGATTCAATCGTATTATTCATATGATTTCAATTGATGTCACGCACTGGATTGGAACCCACACGTTTGGAGAGTTGTCACCCATCATATACCAAGAATATACAAGAATCATCCTTCTTGGAAGGGGTTATCAAACCCATGAACACCCTGGACAGTCCTTTTTCAGGCGGACCGTAAGAAAACCGTGTTTGCCTGCTTTGCAATGGCAGGAACAACATGAACGTCACAGCCAAGAACATTGAGAGGGTTGAGAAGGTGAGGGCCTTGTTTGAGAAGAAGTATCCCGATCAGCCCTTGGATGAGGACATGGAGCCCTGAATCAGTGGTCGGGAAGACGTATACGAAGACATGGGAAAAGGGCGGGTCCAAGCGAGATCAAATAAGTTTGGCCATGGATGTCTTTAGTTGGAATGGTTTATATGGGGTCCCAATATCAAACACAAAAGGTTTGGAATGGCTTGGAATGGTTTGGAATGGGAGAGTAGGGATTGGATGTCCTGGTAGCGGCGGTTGCCGCGTTCGCGACGTGTGCTGTCTTGCTTTGGAGGTGCAAACCATGAGAATTTTGGAGTGGACAGAGGAGCGCATACTTGGCCAATGTTTAGAGTTTAGAACCATGAGAATCATGACAAGGCAAAAACAATAACAACAAGAACCGGTGGTTCAAAACTTTCCCTTACCTTGTTTTCAACTCGACAAGCG
The DNA here is from genome assembly GCA_963970005.1 of Durusdinium trenchii. NCBI lineage: Eukaryota > Dinophyceae > Suessiales > Symbiodiniaceae > Durusdinium > Durusdinium trenchii. The sequence continues at coordinate 234,197 of CAXAMN010017446.1, forward strand.
GTTTCCACTGCTCGAAAGAAAGTCATGTCCTTCCCCTGAAGCTGAAATTAGCTCCATGATGGCTTTCCCACCATACTTTGTTTCCATAGCAACTGTTGTTGACTAGGCCAGTTTCGAAAGGGTCAGTCTTGTGTAATCAGTGTAATATTATACATAAAGCTGTACTGTACGACTAAGCTCATTTTGGTCAGCAGGTCTCAGATGTGTATAGGTCACATCCGGATGTTCGCCGGTTTTGAACTCAGGAAGCGCCAGCCTGCGACTTCAACTTCACCGCCTTCTATGGTAAGGATCCTTCATATCTCACCACCACCGCTGCGCCCACGACGGAGGCCGCAACAACCGAGGCTCCAACCACCACTGAGGCCGCAACGACTGAGGCTGAGACCACCGAGGCAGCAACAACCGAGGTGGCAACTACTGAGGCAGAGACAATGGAGCCCGCCACCACGGAGGCTGAGACCACCGAAGCTCCGACCACTGAGGCTGAGACCACAGTGCCAGAGACTACGGAAGCAGAGACCACTGAGGCTGAGACTACGGAGACCGCCACCACGGAGGCTGAGACTACGGAGGCCGAGACAACTGAGGCTGAGACGACTGAGGCTGAGACCACTGAGGCTGAGACCACTGAGGCTGAGACTACTGAGGACGGAGTTGATCAAGCAGACTCACATTTTGAATGCAATTTGTGTGATTACCTTGGTCGTTGGTGCTGGTAGGCTAGCATTGGCTTAGCATGGCTTGTAAAACCATTTACCATTCTTCCCTGTTCGTAGACCAACTAGAGCGAGCAGGGGGCCGTTGCAGCTACCCAGTGGCAGACTTCTCCGCATGTCTAAGACGTGGTGACGTGTTGGAACACACCTTGACATCCTCACTGCATCCCATTTTATCAGTGCTCAACCACGCACCTGGAAGACTGATGCAACTGACTTCCAACATCGCATGAGAATAATGTAAAGTATGGGATTCTGGAATAGTAAAATACAAAGTATGTATGTAGCTATATATATATATGCTAGCCCCCCCAAAAAAAAACACCTGCTTTTAAATTATCTCGACTACCAAAGTTCCAAAGTTCCAAAACTGCACAAACCTATGTCCGCAGGGTGGCTATGGTCACGGCATGGGGTCTGCAGTTTTGCAAAACTGCACAAACCTATGTCCCCAGAGTGGCTATGGTCAGGGCATGGGGTCTGCAGTTTTGGAACTTTGAGTTCCAAAGTTCCAAAAACTGCACAAACCTATGTCCCCAGAGTGGCTGTGGTCGGGTCATGGGGTCTGCAGTTTTGGAACTTTGGTTTTCTATAGGAAATTGTGTTGTACAAAAATGTGCAAAAACACTGTAAACACTATATTGCAAATTATGTTGCTTTCTTAAAGGTTGTTTTCTTAAAATCAGACCCCCCAGCAAACACTCTCTCTCTCTAGAATAAAGTCAGAATTCAATGTGCATTAAATTAGAAATAACTTTGCTTTGAACTAGAAACGAATTAAGATTACATTAGAAGTAACCAAAATTAAGTTGGAAAGCATAATTAAACTAGATTTTTAAACAACTGAAGCTGAATTAGTGTATAAGATTTAACTAGCGGAAACTAAAAGGGAATTACAAAGTAAGTTGAAATATAAACTACATTAAGTTGACATACAACTGTATAAATTTGAACTAACTTCGAGATAAGTTAAAAGCAAATTAGACTGAATTCATGATTGAGTTTGAATTATATAAATTAAGATTGAAATAAACTTTTGTTGTTTCAAGTAGAAGTGGAAAAGAATTAAGATATAATTTAAATAGCATTGCTTAACCTGCAGCTCGCTTAGAAGTGAGTTACTGTAATCATAAAATAGAGTTAGACTTGAGTGAGATTTAAAACTAAATGACATTTATAATGGTACTACATTAGAATTCAATGCAAAGTCAATTAGAACTGAATTAAGATCAAATTGGAGGTTGAAACTAAACTTCAATTAGAAATCAATGGATTTCTTTCTGAATTCAATCAGATTCAAATTCGATGTTGCACTTCTAAAAGTAGAATTAAGTATGATTTAAATGGTAGTTACACTAAATTAGTGTTCAATAGATTTATACTTTACTATCAAAAAGCTTTATCTTTATGAATTCATGTCAATTTTGGTTCAAAAAATTAAGCTACAATTGCAAAACATTTAAAAAAAGGATTGAACTAGATCTAAATTCGAAGTTCATTGGAAATACAAAAAAATAAATTTCAATGAAATTTTGATTATAGTTCAGTTCAAATCTAAGTCAATGTCCAATAAAAATATACAGGTTGTGCAAAAGCCCAAAGGACCAAAGCACAGAATACAGCCAAAAAACAAAACACATAAGGTATTATTATCTTTAACCATAAACCGTTAAAAACCAAAAAGCACAAGGGTTTTTTTGGTTTTTGTATTTTCAAAACCAAAAACAATGAAAACAAAAAAACATTTTTTGAGGCTGAGCCAAACATTAAATTCTATGTTTTTCTTTGTTTTGGTTTGTTGTTTTGTTGCTGGTTGTCGTTGTAAAGTGCATTGTATTTTAATTAGACCGTTTATAGCAAAAAAATACATAAACGACTGTAACTACAAATAAATGTGATGAAAGGGTTGGTTTTGTTTCGGGGGTACTATATATATATATAGTGAGATAATCTCAGCTGCAGACAACAATCAACAGGTTGTTTGAACCTCAACTTGGCTCCCAAGCTTGGAAATCGGATGCTCTCTCCGGCGCCTGCCAGAGGAACCAGTTCCAGAGGAGACCACCAAGACAGCTTTGAGCACACCTGCTGGCTGCAAGGCGGGCTGGATCAAGTGACCGGACCAAAAGCATCCAGATCGGCATTTTTCGAGCCCTGCACAAAAACGAATCACCAAAGACATCCAAAGACCATGGCCTTCAGTTCCAGGACCCACCACGGTCCTTTTGTCGTGCTGCCGTCTCTTTTTCGTGCTGCCGGGGCGGTACTCGTGAGGATGCGGAGTTCGGCACCCACTGCTACTCCGCAGTGACCTGGGCCAAGGAGCACGGATTGAAGCTGCACCCCACCTGGTCGCTCAGCGGAGAGGTCGCGCGAACGGCGTATTCGACGAAACGAAGACATCACATGTAAATGGCAAGGCCCCTGGGATTCTCGGATTCTCTATCAAACAAGGAGGTGCCATCCACTTCCATGTTCGTTGGAAGGGAATGGTGGTTTTGGATGGTTTTGGTGTGTGTCCTTTCAGTGAAATGTGACGACAAAATTGTCGACCGCGTGTGATCCAGAGGTGAAAAATTTGTTTCATTTCCCATACACTCCATGTATGCCGTATATACCTACATTGACCCCCCCAAACCACCCCAATGCGGGCATAGGCATACATGGAGTGTCTGGGTTTAGATAGATAGTCACTATATATAGGGGTCAGCAAGCTTTCGCAGCCTTGGCTGAGCTGAGGTACCCGGGACTCACCTCGTCCTCCCCCTTCTCGGACTTCCAGGTGGCGCAAGCGTTTTGCGGAGACCCGCCATTCTTGGAAGAACGTCCAAAGAGACCTACAGCCGGAAGAGGTATAGAACGATCAAAGGCAATTGCTTTGGAACGTTGCCTGCCTGTGTGGGCACGAAACTCCGAAGAGTTTGCAGCTCCATGTGAGGTCCTTCATTGCCTCAGAACTGATTTCTAAGCACTAACAACAATGTGCGCTGCTACGAACTCCTGGCATCTCTACTAGGAGCAAGGACGCTACTAGGGGCTCCTGGCCTTACTACTAGGAACAAGAACGCTACTAGGAACCCGATTTCTTGGTCAAAAAACACCCCGACCCACTCGTGCCTTTCTGGCCGATCCTGCGGGTGGTGCATCCTGCCAGGCGCGTGTCCATCACGTGAACCCCAAGGACTGCCCACTGCCCTGCACCAAAGATGCGGGATGTCATACGGCAGTGGCTGGAGAGCACTGCTACTCTGCTGTGAAGTGGGCTGCTTGGCGCATAGATTGAACAAAGCGGGTGGGACTGGTTTTTTTGGGTCCATTCAATCCATCAGCTTGCATGTACTCCTTTTGCTACCATTGGTTCTTGGTTGGCTCAAATCAGAACGATCTATGATAGAACGACATCCAATCAGTGGACGGTCCACATCTTCAAAGGAGGGAACATCGACCTTTGTGGACTGGACAGAACCCTCAGCATTTGTAGGCAGTTACCCCAGCTGGTCTCCGCCAAGGGAGACTACAGCTGTTTGCGAACGAAGCGGAAGTGGAAGCCATAATCACTGCTGCCTCTTCTCACAGGATCAGCCACTAGTTTCTCTTAAATTTCCAGATTTGGGTTCACATCCTACACCAACATCCACGGGTTTGTCTCCAGATTCTGCGGCCCCCCCCGAAGCTTCTACCTATTGACTGGCGACAAACTCCTTCGCTCTGGGCGTTTGACTTGATGGAGGTCAACCCACTCGAGACCCGCCCAAGTCCAGCTTGGCAGTCAACCCGCCTCGTTCTTTTGGACGATTGTGGCACCGCTACGCGCTGCGAGGCCATGAAGAGCGGCATCACCCAGCATCCCACCTGGTGCGCCCAAGGACCAAATGGAGAGAGACTCGTGAGGCTCGTGGCTGCAGGAGAAGTAGGTCCAGTGTAAAACGATCGGATTCTCATGGGTTACATGGAGTACTGTGATCCTTGCCAAACGGCTACATTGCACATTCCAAGATAGCCCACCATGTACATACGAGACGGACCCTCCAACAGTTGTTCTAGAAGGTGACCGATGCCCAGAAGGTGCATTTCGGTCCAACGTGCGCCGTCCGTGGATCGTCCAGCGGTCCGGAGCGGCTTTTCACATGCCTTGAGCAGAGAAACCGTCGACCGTGTGGTCCGTGGTCGGTCAAACAGCGCCGGATCGGTGGCCTTTCGCTTCCAGCGATTGATGGGGAAATTGGGAGACGGAAAGCGAGTCGCTTTACTCCCACAAAAAGGCGAAAGCGTCGTAAGTCGTAGGCAGGGTTAGAAACATGTGAGTTGCTGATGGTTGCGCAGCGAGTCCAGGAAAAGAGGCTCCAAGCTTTTTGCCAAAAAGACTGGCCCTGATTTGGCAGGTACAAGGGGCTGACCAAGGAGTCCAGCTTCCATGACTTCCAGGCACGTTTCCGTCAGACGCGAAGCGTCGCTCCGAAGAACTCGGAGAACGCCGCCTAGCCGAAGAACCCAAGTCACTGCGTTGTGTATTGCATGGATTTGCATGGTATCAAAGCGACATTTAATGTACAATACTTGAAGGATCTTGAAGGGCTTTGAAGAAGTGCTTGATCCCCTGTTTTGATGCGACACACATGAACTCCCATCCTATAGGAGTCAAATCAGTGGTCGTTGCTATAGCTCGCTGCGGATTTGTCTCGAACACATCAAGCTCCAGCTCAAGGGGTCAGAAGAGCTCCTTGCTTCGTTGGTCGAAGCTGTTTCTCCAAAACGACTGGTGAACGCCACGCCGTTTGATGCTTTTCAGCTTTCCAAGTTGGAATAATAAAGAACAATATGGCAAGAAAATGCAAGAAATATGCCCAACAATGCCCAACATATCCAAACAGTATGTTGCACTTTCATACGTTTCTTTGGTGTCTTCGCTTTCTTCCTTCACTTCATCCCCTTCCCCTCCACCTCCGAGTCTTCTCTCTATTGATCTCGCTTCTATAGGTGGCGGTCCACAAGGCGACGCCCAAGAAATGCCCAATGCCTTGCGAGGCCTAGGACATCCGCGTGGGACTGGGTTGGAGTGGTGTGGGTCCAACGGATCGGATTCGGGTTCCTCGAAGTCGGCTCGGTTCGGGTACAACGGGTTTCTCGGTGTCTAGGGGGGTCTGAGAGCGACCAGCAAGCGCAACTGAAGATCGATATCGATCTCGACAGGCTTGGGGATCTGCCTTTGTTTGGGGTCCAAGACATCGATCTGTAGATGGTTTTGGTTTGGCAAAGGAGAGACCGGAGGGACAGCAGCTCTACCCAAAGTGGTCAATGTCGAGAGGACAACTGATGTGGAGAGGCAACTGAGAATTTTTGATGTGGACTTGTGTTTCCAAGTCCCCATGTGATTCCAATTCAGACCATATCCTGACCCTGACTTACGCTCCTCAGTTCTCACTCACTCCTCAACAAGAGTTGGCTTTCGCAACTTCAATATTACAAGCAATTAAATAAATTGATTGATTGATTGATTGGGTAGAAAGATCGACGGGATTAAATCATGTAGTCTGGTGTCACACCGAATGAAGATGCGACTGTCTAAACTCTAAACTAATAACATTCAAACAGGAAATGCTGAATCAGCACGGGGACTGTCAATGGAGGCATCAAGATTGATCACAGGGACCGTGGCCAAAGATTTACAGTATCATAGATTTGGGACCAGGTGTTGCAAACACCAAACATTCTGCCGCCACGGGTTCCGAATGTGTTCGTTTGGCTTCAGATCATCTTGTCGCAGGACAGCAGTCCAAACCATAGTGACTAGCAACGCTGTGATTTTGGGCCTGGCTTCGGCAAAGAGCCGTCCGCCAGCTGCGAGCGTTTTTCGGTTTCACTCTTTGACACTGCGAACGGTGCTGGGCCAACAGAGGTCCATCTCAATCGCGGACATGGTCTCCCGAGGCCCCCCAAAAGGCTCGAGCCCCTCCCCATAGATGGAAGAATAGCGAGAAGATGGGAGAAGTCAATCAGAAATCAATCAAAATCAAGCTCCTCAAAATCAATCAGAAATCGTTCTTTCTCTAAACAGGTATAGAAAATGGCGAGCCTCCCTTCGTGGGGGAGCGTCTCTTCGGTTGAAGCACCCATAAGCTGCAGTGGTCATCCATTTTTGTCAGCTGAAAAATGTGTGAAGCTTGCAGGCAGATGGATGCAAATGGGTAGATCATAGGTAGATCTTGTGATGCAGAAGTGTCAGAAACCTTCGAAGATGCGGGGATCAAAGTGTCGCACCCCAGAAACCATTCATCACCCGAATCAGGTCGTCTGGGGGCGTCCTCCGGGTCAGGTTGAAGCAGATGAGTTCTACAAAGGGGACCTCCACTGACCTGGGCTGTTTTCTCGGGTGCTACTGGCAGCCAGTTGAAGCAATAAAGATCAATGAAGGCTGCATCCATGTGCTCAGGTTCAGCTGAGACTGCTTAGCTGCACCCCAACCCAAAGACCTGGGTGAAGTGCAACGACTTCCATTGTCCAATCCCGGCTCAATGCCCTTGCTGGAGAAAGAAGCTGCAGAAGTAAAATGAAATAATGCCATTGACCAGAATGCTTTCATGTGAGAGCTACATGTGACACATGATCACACACACACATGGGTGGCCGTGGGCATCCAGTGACGCTAGCACAAAGCCTCCATTTCTTCCCCCACTCTTTATCTTTAGCTTTGCTCCTTACATCACCCCCGCCAGCCCGAGCGTCCACCGAGTGGAACGACATTCAGCGCACAAAGACCACGGCAGACCACGGCCAATGTGCCATGGTGTCCGTGTGGCCGGGGAATTACCTTCCCAGTGCTTGCCGCGGGTGTGTGGTCGTGGGAGTCTCGGTTTGGGGGTGATCCGGCCAAGGATCACTTGAAAAGGATCACCCTGGCCGAAAAGAAAAAGAACCTCTCAAACAGTCTTAAACCATGTTAAACCCAAAGAATCCATTAGAAGTGGTGAGTTCTTCTGGAAACAATCATGAATCAACCATATACTGTATCACTTGAAATGGTGCCATGGGGACTTTCTGGCCCGGTCTGACCATCACTTCTTGAGTACCGATCAAGACACTCGAAAACCAGAGAGAGAGAGAGAGAGGGAGGAAAAAACCGATACATTCAATTCCATTGTGTTCAATTCCATTGATAGGTTCAGTTGGTAGGATTCTGCCAGCCATCTATTCAATTAGTTCCTATAGCAGATACAGATTGAACAGCGAAACGATTGCCGCCCACCGTGGCGTTCGACGGGTTTGAGCAGCATCCGTCCGGTCACCCCGGTTCGCCTCACTGACTCAGACCGGCCAAGGTAAGGTCACAAACACACACTCACCGTTTGCAGCCGCCGCATCCGCTTGTTTCTCGTTTGTGGGTTCGATTTTGGACCAGTAAGATGGATGGCTGGCCAAAGATTCACTCACGTTCCATCCCTGGCCCTGGCTGGATAGACTCTTCTAGTTTCCCTTCACCGAAGGCACAGGGTAGTGTTACGCCGAGTCTTCAGGTGCATCGCTCGCACCCGGCGATTTGGGGCATCTTCCCGGTGCCAGAGAAGGACCGGGAGGGGGACAGGATAAGAGAAATCCCCGAAAAGCCACCTGAGATCTGCCAAAGCTTTTGAATGGATTCAGACCCAGTTGTTCGCTGGCTCATAGCACTTGTGCTTATGAAGGTGACACACAAAAGGTGCATTGGATATCCTCAAGGTATTTGAAGATATTTGAAGTGGCGCAGGACTTGGTCCATCGACAACTTGTTTGTGCCTTGTCGACCTTTGATGCAACTGAATCTTGTACACTAGAAAGGATGATGTGTGTTTGACCAACTCTACCAGAAGAGCCCCCCCTACAGCCCAACAGTGTTCGGCCTTCCATGTCTTCGCACTCCCGCCTTCCATGTCCACAGGAAGCGCAGAAGGAGGAGTTTCACTGGGATCCTGACAGCAAGGCACCGCGAGATCCCGTGAACTTCGCCGGTCCTTTCCATGTCATCGACGATCCGCAGGTGTTCAGCGTGGTGAACGCGAAGCCATATCCGGCCTTCACGTGCCACACCGGGGGGGAGACAGAGCGGCTCTGTCGCGGCGTCGCGACCACGAAGACGGAGCACTCGTCCGGTGTCGCGGAAGACAGGGCTCCCGGGGTCCGGCGACCGGATGTTGAAGGGTTGTGTGGAGTACAGTGGAATATACTGGTGGTACTGGTAGTAAGACTTGAAGAACTCAATGTTTAGTAATGTTTGTGGGTATACTGTAGTAATAGTATGTAATAATTATATGTAATTAGGTTCAAAGCAACATGGTGGATGTTTGGATGGTCGGGCTAGACCATCCATTCATTTGTTTTCGAATGCATCATATGAGGACTTCTCCAGTCCCCTACTCGTCCAAGTGGCTGGAAGAACACCAGTTAAACATGTTTCAACATGTTTCTACTGTTGAATGGATTGGGATGGGACTCCTGCATTGGAATGGGACTCCTGCATTGGGATGGGACTCCTGCATTGGGATGGGACTCCTGCATTGGGATGGGACTCCTGCCACACCACACCACAATCTCTCACTTTCGACCAGTCTAAGCAGATCCAGTCGCTCTATCCTCGCCTCTGGTGGTGCCACCGACCGGGTGACGCAGAATGCAGCCCCCCCGGCGGTGCCTTTTGTTGTATGTTGTTTCTGTTTCAGGAGAACTAGTTTGTTCATTTTTGTTCGAACTATACCACGAACGAAACCATGTTGGAGAGCAGAAGCACCTGTAAATGCAATTAGAATATGGAGAGATCCAAAACCACAATCAATAGGATTGCTTCATACTCTATCTACTGCTTCGACAATCTTAGATATTAATATGCCACGCAAAAAAGGGTTGAACCAGCAACCAGCCCTCTCGCCCCCGGTGCAGCTAGACACGCCGTTTCCAGGTATTTGACCTTCCTCCAAAGCGTGGTGGATCGCCATGGCGCGCGCTTTGAACCAGGCGGACGGACGAGCGTCGGCGACGGGAAGCGTCGTTGGGACGAAGAAACGCTGAGGTCCTGAGACGCTGAAGAATCAGGATCAAACAACTTTTAGCGAAAGACATGGTGCGGAAAAAGATCGGGTGATGCTCGATCTGGGTGATGTTTTCACACCCACGCGAGATCGGGTCCGAGAAATGTGTGGCAAGAGTTGATGATGTTGATGTTCGCTGAGCTTGGTATAAGCTCCTGTTCTTCATTGACTGATCCTGGGTGGGGGATATAACCCGATAGAATCCCAAATAGATATCCAACATTGTTAAACAACATCCAACAACTATAGCAGACTATACATATCTATACATACAATCAGATATAATATGTGTATGCATATTTTTATGGTCCCTCAATAGACTCTCGCATTAATGTTCTGGCTTTTCACTGAGTCACGGCCGCCAAGGCCAGTTGACAGGTAGTGTCACAGCTCCTGATTGAAAACAAGAAGTAGGGCAAACGCAAAATCTATACCTGCGTAGCGAGAACTTGAGAAGCAGGGCTGGGCTCAGAGGAGGCAGGCGATCACTAGTCTTTATAAACAACCTGCATGTTGATGGGATCACAGTATATCGTCCAATGTGTTGCTGGTGATAATGGTGACGTGGCCTGGACCAATCCGGACAAGAGGGAGCTTTGCGGACAGAGCCATACGTGCTACCTGCATTATAGCTACATATATATATATAGTAAAATACAAATTGACAAGAGTTTGTGCTATCAGTTTGGATCATAGATCATTTTACCTTATTTATCAGTGTTCACCCCTGCTCTTATGCGATATCTACCAGTTTCTGCCAGCCCAAATTCTTCGACTTACATATGTTGTGGTCGAACCACACGAGACCAGTCGAACCTGTTCGGCACCGGTCCAACCGCCCAGGCCTCACCCGTTCGGATGGAGGGAAGGAGGAGCTGGCCACGAATCTTGGTCGCAACGGAGCTGCCTCACCCGCCGAGCTAGACAGCGATGCCGAAGAGGAAGAAGTATCGATGTTGACCCTGAATTGGGGGGGTATCGGTGTCCCCAAGATGAGTTGCAAGAAGGTTAACCATGTTGGCCTGAAGTTCCAGACAAACTGAAGGGCCCAGAAAGGGTCTGCGGGAGGCAGACATGCTGACAAGGACATTTTAGCTCATTTGGCTGGGTCCACAACTATAGTTGCATCCTACAGTTACCTACTGGCAACCACTCACTTTGGCAGAAATCCCAGTTACGAAACTCATTGCTGGATCCCCAACTGAACAAATAGCAATTCAAACTACTCCTTTTCACTGTTCAATCGCGTGGAACTCGAGGACCTTCGTGGTGGTGGCCGACCCAAGGACTGCCGTCCGCTTGGGGGCTTTGGAGGACTGGGACCTGTCCGACGTCCGGAGCGGTTTGGATCAGATTGATTCAGCTCGGGTTGATGGAGTCGATAGACTTCGTTTATATCTTTATATATATATATATATCAGTCAAAAAGATAGAAGTGTTCACAAGGCCACCGAACAGCAAGGGAAAAAGGTGGTTTTGGGCAGAACCAAAGGAAGTGTCACTAGTAGAAAAGATGCAAGAAAGGAAGCTTGAATCATTGTTAACCCAGTCAGCCTGAAGGAAGTATTGATGTGTCTTAAAGCTTTTCAAGCAGTTCGGTGTGTCATACCATATACAGTAACTGTACCGCAGGCGCTAGAACAATTTGTTTGGCCAAGAGGCATTTGCTTCGTAGAATCCAGGGTAGAAGGATTGGTTCCTTCAGCGGTCATTCTGGTACATCAACATGTCCTCAAGGATTTAAAACGAATTCCACAGGAGCAAGAGACTGCTGGAAATGTCACTACTCCCAAAACAACGTCTAGAGCCGGGGGAATAGCTCCTGCCTATGTGGTGTGTGTTGCTTGCGCTCATGACGTGCCACGGTCCCAGATTCATCCCTTCCGCAGCGCGCCTTTTTGGTCGTCGTCGTTGGCAGGGTCCCCCAACGCGTGGCTTCTTTGCTATCGAGCTGGAGAGGCTACAGAGCGCCTGTCGCTCAGTCCCGAGGTCGAAACCTTTGGGCGGCAGTTCTTGATTGAAAACAGGAAGAGTCATTGATGGCAGTGCAACCGCAAGTAAGATGGGAACAGACCAGAAGAATGTGGAATGAGGCTGAAAGGTTCAGAGTAGATGGGAAACAGGCATCCGAAAGACTGGATAGACAAGGACCGAAAACGGTTGTTCTGCCCGGCACAATGCCCCGCTCCGGGCGAGGCCCCACAGGCCCCGCCGCCCCAGGACGCAGAACGGAATTGGTTCCAAAGTGGGGGCGCCTCCCAGCTACCCCACAGGATCCAGGCAGTTCCCACGAACGTTCGTACCTGGACCTTCTCAAGAGGTGTCCTGTCTGGAGGTCCCTTAGTGGTGGGCTGGGGCGAAACCAGGTGACCCCGAACTGAAGGTGCTGGTAGGTCACCGGTTCCCAAGACTTGAAATCGGCCGCCCTCGTTCCTCAACTGGGATTAATTGGGCACCTGTTGCTGGTGGAGCTTGTAGGAGAAAAAAAAGAATCAGGATTTTCATGGTTCTCACATTTTTTTCTCACAAAGGAGAATGGTCTTTGAAGTGGTCAAGACTTGTCACAACTGCAATGGACTGATCACTTACTTTGTGAGTTTTTCTGTCAATGGGCGAAGCTCCTCCTTCACGCTCCTGAGACTTCCGACAAACTGTAAATGTTCGTGGGGCCGATTCCCAAAACCCTATGAGGCCTATGAGACCTGCAAAGGTTAGATTGGCATGTCTAAATCATTCCCGGTCTCTGCAGTTCAAAATTTAACGTTCTCTCTCTCTCTCTCTCTCTCGGCTTTGCTACTAGGAGCAAGGACGCTACTAGGGGCTCCTGGCCGTACTACTAGGAACAAGAAGCTACTAGGGGCTCCTGGCCGTACTACTAGGAACAAGAAGCTACTAGGGGCTCCTGGCCGTACTACTAGGAACAAGAAGCTACTAGGGGCTCCTGGCATCGCTACTAGGAGGGATGCTACTAGGGAAAAGACCTCCATTTGCCACCCCGACGCATGACCCATGAAGGTCATCCACCGGGCGGTGCGTGCGGTCGGCAGGAGCCTTTCGGCTTTCCCTTGCCAGACGAGAAGGGGCCCTACTTGTGCACCCAGGGAGTAGGAGGACACTTGACACATTTCTTTCCAGTGCCTCGACTACCTCGATGGGATTGGGGATGTCGTTGAGAGTGGGAAGGCTCAGCGAAACACTTCAAGGACATGTGTTTGGAAAGGGTTAATTCCTCTAATTATACATATATATATATATTCCTCATGACTCTTTGCAAAAGAGGTTCTCATCACACACACACAAGTCGACCAAAAGAACTATAGGTATTTGTTGTTGGTTCCTGAAACTGGTTGCTACTTCTTACGCGCCACATGAAATCAGGGCTGGCAAAAGGGTATCTCTTGTATGTTTGGAATGAAGATAATCAAAGTTTATGGAACGCTCAAAGGATTTGGCCCGGTCAAAACATCTTCTCCACGTCCTCGCGGGTCGCTCTCCACCAGTTTCGCCAGCCACCAAGGAGAGCTACCATGCGATCGATCTGCGATGTGCCAACCACACCCCAGTGCTCAGCACCACGGATTTGCGATGAAACCTTTGCTTTGGTGAAAATGGACGAAAATGTATCGAATTGCAAATGTATCCTTGCAAGCAAGCAACTCCAACTCTCCAAGTGAACCTTACTGCAGAGTATGTCGCAGAAACCCCACAACTTGGCAACGTCCCTTTCCAGACAACGATCGACCTTCACCTCAGTGGAATGATCAGGGAGGACAGCACCCCTTGGGCGTTCCTCGGAAAAAACGATCTGCCAAGGCATTGGGGCTGGGGTTGTCAAGGAGATCTGCCAGTCACACAAGCACCTCGGAGAAAATGAGAGTGGGTGAGAGTGCGATGGAGCTTCGGGGTGCGAAGGATGGGTTTGGGAACAGGTAGTGGTGTCCAAAATGATCAAAACCGCAGGTGAGTGGTATCTAAAAAAAGCAAGATGTGCATATGTAGTGGGCGATCCCAGCGGACCAGGTTATTTTTTGTGACTCAGGTGATGAGGATCTTGGCACGTCTATCCCAAATCAAGGACAAAAAGAGTGTCAAACCAGGCATCAAAAAGTTCCACCGTAGCCTTGTGTCTCGAACTCATGGTTTGCTACATGGCTGGAGACGTGTTTGAGTGGAGCCACTAAGTGAAAGATGTTCTGCTTTGAAGCTGGCGGTCGGAAGCTCCTGGAAGCACCGACAAAATGGATCCTTCAGGACAAACACCGGCGCAAGGAGGATCAAGGGGCTCCCCGTTGCGGGGTGCAAACGGGGACAAGTTGCAGCCCAAAAGTACGCTCTGTGGCTCGTTTCAAAAATATCTTGAAACCTGTCAAAAGGCAGCGCCTCACAGATGCGTTGAAGAAGCAAGTCTCAGACTGGTTCCAGGACTTTCCTGAGGTGCTTTCTGGAGAGCGAAAAGGCTCGGGGAACATGGTTCCAAATTCCATGCGTTTCCCATGTGTTTTTCCCATTGCGTTTTCCTTCTGTGTTGCCTAAGTTCTTCCATATCCATTTCACTTCCTGCCTAGGCCTGCTAGTCAAAGGGGCCACGTCCGTCCGGTCGATGGCATCCAGGTGTGGCGGCATCCATGCAGCGAATTTGGCCAAGTGGAACTCCATCTCGGTGGGGAGGGACCTGGGGGATTCATGGATTTTGTTGGATGACGTTGGAGAATACATTTGTTTGAGGGGAGAAGACATTTGCAAAGATTGGAGTGGAAGTCTTGAAAAAGTAACACCTGCAGTCCACAGAGTTTCACCCTTTGTGTCCTTCACCTCTTTAGCTTTGGCTTCTTTCACTCCGGTGGGCGCCAGAGGTGCTCCTCTCCTGCGGTCTCATCGTGGACTATTTGCACGTCATGCCGGGCTGTGCGCAAGTGCAGGCATCGGAAGGGAGGCTTTTCCGTGCTGAGCGCTAGCGCTAGCGCGGCCCAAGCAGTGCTGAGTAGTCTGTAGGTCGTCATTTGCTTTGGCAAGTCCCTCGGAGTTGAGGACACTTCGAAGTCAGGAAGGTGTTTAAATCACTAAGCTGGCGGCTGTTTAAATCCGGATCTTTGACTCAAATAGGACCTGTCAAGGCGCCGCGAATATCCGCGAATGAAATTCAAGCTCTCCTCGGGTACATCTCTTGACCGGGTCCAAGTTCGGAGGCACAGTTGGGACGGGGACACCCAAAAACCACCAACCTCAGATCGACATGGACGGGATAACCCCAGGATTTAACTGTCCTACAATGTTTTCCTCAGAAACGGAACAGCTGACCAGATCTGTGATTTCTTCGGTTCCAAATTAGATGCCAGGACAAAAGCATACCAAAGCCTTCTAAAATGTCATTGCAAAAGAGTCAAATCTTTGCTCTCTATCCTGCTGTTTCATCCTTTTTCTCCGCGACTTTGAACATCTTTGAGCCAGTCCAATCACTTCCATCGATCACCGGCATCCCATCACTTGGCACCCTCGGTCACCCCGGTCCACCCCGACCCAACGGAGGTGGGCGACCACGTGCAGTGCGGCCAAGTCCTCGGGGAGTCCGGCGACATCGGCTTCGCGCCCGAGCCGCGCCTGGGCGAAGACGAAGGTTGGCCCGTTTGGTCGGCGTGGGTTTCGGTGGTGACGGTGTTTGGTGCTTGATTTTTAGTGTTTCGGGGCGGGTGTTGCACGGGTGTTGTAGAAGCAAGGGTTTTTTTGGACTTGATACAGAGATGGAGAGAATTTCGCTTCACATCCTGCATTACATATAGTGCATTCCTTTCAGCAGGGTGTTGTACATCTCAGATGCATTCCATCACGTGCACACCTGGTCCAGAGGGTCCCGATGGTCCAACTCTGTGGGTCCGGAGGTGGGAGTCCGCATGGTGAGCTAGAATTGACAAGGTGCGTTAGACTGGGCACAAGGTGTTCTGGATGATCATGAACGATGCCACCTATAGTGGTCCACATGGCTGGAAGGAAGTCTCAAGATTAGCAAGCAGCGGAACATCTAATCTAGACCCCGAGTGCACAGGTTCAACAACTGCAAAGCAAGCAAACCTGAAAATTTGTCCGAGATCGAGCTTAACTTGCAGGGGAAATTCCGGAGAATTCCCCTCATCATCGACAGTGGTCTCATCATCGGCCGCGCTGGGCGGGAGACGCCTTTCCGAGGCACCTGCATGTGGAGGTGCATCGCTCCGACGACCCGGAGGGCCCCTCCGTGCCTGTGCGCTTTGGCGCCTCCGGCCCGGCACCCAGGTGGTAGGAAGAGAGGTGGCTGTGGGTCCAAACCCTGGAAACGCTGGAAACCCTGGTGCCCCGTTCGTAGCGTCCTTGCTCCTAGTAGTGATGCCTGGTGCCAGATCTGTAGCTGTAGAAGCCTTGCCAGAACTCCTTCCGCAAGAGCGTTGCCCCTGAACGCCTGGTCGATTCCTCCTTCAGTAGTCTAATTCTGTTCATGTTCGGTCAACCAATCGATCCCGCGGTGCCATGACCCACAGGAACGAACGAAGTGCCATGAGACGGGGAACCTCCTCCTCGTGGGTGTAGGTGAGATCAACTTAAAGAGAGAATCTAAGGAGGCAGGATTTGCGGCGAACCAGGCTCCGAAAGTGGTTGACTTCCAAACATGTGTTCAGATGCGAAGTTCAGATGCGAAGTTCAGATGCGAAAGGGCGGAAGATCCTGCCAATCTCGCATGTTATGTGTCTTAATGTGTTACGTAGAGTCATAGCCTGCGCCCAGAAACCTTACATATGACACTCGAATCCTTTGATGCTTCATTTTGCTCCAAGGCCAGCCGGAGATTGTGTTTGGTTTCTTTGTGTAACGTACAATGCCATGATAAATTGGCACACACCTATATATACTAGGTAGTATTGGGATGAGTTGTTGTTGTTATTCAAGTGTCATTGCCGATTCAAAAAGTGTTGGTCGAGCCTTGCTGCATGGGAGCAGTCATCATCGTCAAGAATTTTCTCAACAAAGACTGACTGACTTACTGTACCTGTTGCAATCACCTTCCGCAGATTGCGTCATCTTAAACCAAGAATATTTGCATACAACTACCCCGGTTTGAATACTAAAGCAGAAACTCAGCCTTCCCATGTCCCTCATCACAAACAGTGATTCCACTTTCAGGAACAAGACCGCAAAGTGTTCAACCCTTTCGAAACCTCCAATGCAGATGCTTTGTTGTGCTGGACTGGTCCTAGGCTTTGTCCCCGTGGCCGGCAGCTACTACATCTCCACTGGAGAAGTGCCAGCGCCACACAGCGAAGACATCTCGCCGACCTCCCGCGGCGCAGGTGGGACAAAAAACAGATCGATGCCAAGCAGCGAGTCCAAACAAAATCCATAACACCAAATTCCAAATGACGATCATTGAGGAGTTGTTCGAATGTTCGAGGCGACTGTACTCGTTTCATCTCGTTTCCGACCACCGTTCGAAAATGGCTTGGAAGCTCAGCTCGAAACCAACGGCTTCAGCTGCTTCAGCTGCTCCAGCTACCCAACTCAGCGACAGGCGTTCCCAGCATCTCCAAATCGCGGCGACGCTTGCAACGCCTGGAGCGGCAGAAGCGCTCCCAACGGCGGGAGCCGATGCGGAGACGGGAGGGGTGAAGCCATGACAAGGTTAAGGAGTTGGGTTTAGGCCATGTCAGACCTAGATGGCCTAGTGATGTTTTCAGATCACTTGGGAGGATTCAGCCAAGAGTCTAGGGGAGAGTAGGTCTCGCTTGGCCCTATTTTTTTTCATTACTCTTTTGCCTTTTGATGAGCTAGATTTTAGATCAAGGATGGTCAAGGTGCTCTCTATAAACCATTCGTTGGGTTCTTCGTTGCCGACATAGCAAAGGTCTCCATCGCGTCCCTCTGGTCCGTGGACGTCTCGCAGGTCCAGTCAAAGCAGTGATGCACAAAGCGTTGCTCGGACGAGGTTAGGGCTGGGGGAGCTTAAACCTGCGGGCTGGTGATTGCTGGGTTCCACCAAGAAAGGGTGAACAGGGGGTGTCGTGCAACGTGCAATGGGTGGCTGGATCACGAAGGACCAAAGTGTTGACCACTTCTTTGGGCTCCTGGGAGTATTTGATCGTCAGGAAATATAGGGAAGGGAGTGTTGGGCTGGGAGTGTGAAAAAGATCTGTTGAGCTATTCGGCAGGATGAACATCCACTAGGGTGATCATGAGCTTTTGTTTGCGTGTGATTGCACCCAAACACACATAGACAGTAGATCTTGAATATTGTTTTCCCGCTGTGGGCGAAAACTACTAGCCCACGGGACCACGAGTGATGATTTCTGTGCTCTTCAAACATCTTATCCAGGGTTTCTCCCAAGTTGTTTATCCTTCAAAAGTGAATTGAATGTGTGTGCACTTGGCCTTCCTATTGCTAGGGTGTGTCAAATAGCATACCTTGATACAAATCCATTAAATGACATATAGCACACTGTGCTTCTACATGAAATGTCCCAAAACCCTGCATGGGCACGACACACAGAACTTGTCCACAGGATACGGTCTTACAGATTTTACCATCTGGTGCCTTTTGACTGCCCCTGTCCACGCGGAGTTGGTGCTGCCCGCACTGACTGAGGCCCAAAGACAGCGGTGCGATTCGAAGAAAAAGCGGGCTCGCTGCCTTGACTGGTTCAGGAAATCCAAGGAGCTTCGCCGACAGCCGCAAAGGTTTGCTGGGTTTTGAGTAAGGGGCTTGTTTGTCCAGCAGTCAAGAAATATCAGGTGGAATCTTGAATCTGTGTGGCAAAAAAAGTGATGAAGTCGTTTGTGTCAGGATCAGTAGGTTATCCCTTTGCAATCAAGAACCCGAGGCTGAGGATAAGCTCTACTCTATTCGGCCTTATTGCTTTAGTGAAAACACCAGAACATCCTTTCATGGATCTTTTGAAGGCTGGGGCACCGGTTTGCTGGGATCCCGGATTTCGCCATTGGCTCAGCTTGATCGCGCCACTTCGAGGCCTTGCTTGGCTCGTAGAACGAGTAACACAACGAAGTGGGACAAGTCCCCTTCTTCGAGCGGACAAGAGTCTCTCAAACGATTCCACGGTTCTGCAAAATTCACGAGAAAGTAGACATGGTAGATGGCCTACGTTCCAGGCCTTTGTTCCAACTCACAAAAAACACACACACACACACAACACAACGTTGATGAACGATGAACTTCCTGGTGTTCATCGACCTGAAATGATGAACATTGGATTATCCACGGCCACCAATTCTTCGTTTTCACCTGTTGGTGGGTACCTGACCTGCAGCCTTACTCAACATGGGAGACTTCAATTGAGTGGTAGTGAATTCGCTATGACAATGCTTATGCCCGCTACGTTGAGGATTTGCTACTCCACAAAGAGTCCTTTTGCTGCAACATGAAGATACATTATATTGACATATACTCCCCACATTCACACGGATTTCGTCAGCTCTCAATTTTCCGCTGGGCTACCAACGCAGCACGTGTTTGACACGCCACGTTTTTGGGAATGGTGTGGGTCGGGAGACCTGGACGGTTTGCTTATGTTTCTTGTGTCTGAAAGGAATAAGAGTCTGCGATGTAGATAAATACATACAAACTGCTGTGGGCAGACCTGAGGCAACTCCCTTTTCTATCCTTTTCTCAATTGGGCTAAGGTACAATGACTTTGTGAAAGACCGCAAGAAACACAGCGCTGCACCATTTGGGAACAGTGGTATCTAAAGTAGATTGGGTAATTTACATGTAATATACATGTATATACATGTATATACGGTGAGGACTTCGGCTAAGCCGCTCAGCTTTGCGGATCTGGGCGGTTTCAGGGACTTCAGGTCGCCCGCCTCCGTCCACGGTTGTTGGTTCGCCAGTTCGGCCGGTGCATTCCCGCTGGTTGGTTCGGGAGAAGTGACTGGTGCGACGAGGCCAAGGGAATAAGGAAATGAGCCCCCAATATATAGAGATTCCTGTTGGATCCAGCCACCCTCATTCCCTAATTACTAAGCACATGGGGTTCGGAAGCATCCTTCAAGATGGTCAGAAGGGGCCTCGACCCGTAGCGGCAACAAAGCGAGGAAAAGACGGCCCTACCCAAAGGCGAGATACAGCGAGATAGTAAATTCATGCAAAATTCTAGCGGGATCTAGCGGCTAACAGTTTCAACTTTAAACAAAGATCATGACAGAATCTTGACACATCTTTGGCCCCAGCTCTTGGAGGCTTTGTATCAGCTACGATCTCAGCCTACTTCGCTTCTCCCCACCTCCCCGTGTTCCGCCCTCCTTGTCGCACGGTCCCTGCGTGGAGACGCAGGTCACGGTGCACTTCGCGGCCGAGGGCGAGCGATGGACCCACGACTTCGAGGTGCCTCAGGACGCCCAAGTCCGAGAGCTGAAGGCCGGCCGCCACACGGCGCGGAGGTATCTAACCGGATGCCCGGCTTACCGATGGCCGGTGTAAAATGGATGAAAGACCCACAAGTGGGGAGGATCCAGACATTGTCAGATGGTGCATGAAGTTTCACTGTGGCTCGGATGTGTGGCACTTGGGTGGATTAGTGGGCAGGTCGCAGGAGGTAGATTCGCCAAGCATTGGGTCGGTGCTGGACGATGGGCGGGAGGCGGATGTTGTGCCATGCAACCAGCTTGGGGATGTTAAAGCCACAAGGTTTTGATCCACAGGTTGTCATAACGTTTTCTTGGAAGGCCTCCCTTCCCAAAAAGTTCTAGGATTCCCCATGCCCGGTCGATATTTTGGCCGCTCAGACAGGTTTGGGTTCGGTCGCCCTGACTTCCTAGATCGTTCCTCGGTTTAATCAAAATCATGTCCATGTTGTTGCATAACATGAGGTCCAAAGTTTCAAACAATAATGACATTCCTGTTCCTGTTTCCTATCATTAGGTCCAAAGTGGTTGATAGCAATGAAACAACCCAAAGAGTGCCAAACAAATCACCCAACCGATTGCAGGACCGGTTGAGCGAGCAGTGGATCCTTTGAGCCTTGACGGAACACGACCCGAAGCGATCGGAACCCGCCGGGCACAGGCCACCATGCTGAACCCGCCGGGCACGGATGAGGAGCGCTCAAGAGGAATGGCACCTGACAGGTGATGTGGGTGACACTTTCGATGTTTCGTCTGGTGCAATCGACGTCCAAAGAATTTGACCAGAGATCGACGTCCAAAGCGGATCAAACAATTTGTGCGTCAACGCAGGGCATGGTGGAAAAAATCGAGAACGCACTTGACCCAAAGACACAAGATACAATTCGTGGCCGATCTTGGCCGAACGGAGGACCCTTTTTTTCCCGGAGACAGACCTTACCCCGCCTGAAAACTGGTTTCTAGCAAAAAAACGTCTTCCAGGTTGCCATTCGACCCGGGTCCATTGATTTTCGTTGAGTGTTTTCGCCCCTGGTCGAAATGGACATCTTTGGCCCTTCATCCGCGCCAGACTGCGAGGACATTGACAGCTTCGAGCTCAGGCCCTTTCCGACCGCGTCTCCACGCGCCGCACGGAGCCGCGGAGGGCGTCGGCGTCACCGGTCGTGCCGGGGGCCAGGCTGTTGGGTCGTCGGGTGCCGGACTTCGAGAAGATCACCCAGGACACCGCCGAGGTCCGGTGGGGAAGGAGGTTTTGACCCAGATCCACATGTATTTGTTGGTCGTCAAAACAGAATTATAGAGCGGAATTGAAAAGTATTTGGTGCAGTTAGCGAATTCGCGCTTGGAGGATCATGTTGCAGAATTTTATATAGCGCGCACAAATGTCCTCTGTTCTGGAGGCTTTCCTTTTGAACACAGAGCTTTTGATGTGATTTATCCTCATTTGAAGGCCTTGTCCCTTTCCTGAGAGTGTGCTTTCCCGAGGTCAAAGGCGGTGGGCTCAGAAAATAATCATAGAACGGGCCATGTGGCTACTATGTGTGAATGAAGGAACCGTTAATTTTAGAACAGACCAGAAAACAACTGCAACCCTCAAATGTGAGGCCTATTTGAGCAACATGAACCTGCATGACATGCAGGAATCGTCATCGTTAATTATAGAAAACCCTGTGCAGTTGAATCCCCGGATACTTTTCCTCCTCCATTGCGTTCTACAATTCTGTGGGCGACTGTATTCCTAGGGTTCCAAGTACCTCAGAAGGTATTTGGGTTGAGGAGCCGGAGATTGGAGAAGGTCTGAGGCTTTTGACCAAATGGGGACCTCCATTGGCTGATCTTCGGATGTAGGAGGAACACGGAGGGGCGGGAAGTGGATGGAAGAGGTCTCAGAAAAAGGATCTATATATACTTTGGAGTATCATCGGCAGCTGCACTGTACATTAGTATATAGTGGAGTGCTTTTAGTGGCTGGACAACTGTTGCATCGCTTGAAAGAGACTACACAACAGTGCTACAACAGTGCGCAGGATGATCTATATACTGTATAGAATATCACATGTATACAGATGATCATGGACTGAATCATGGCTGCAATGGCTCATAGATGTTGGATGAAGTATCAGTTATTGGGACTCAGAGTGCGGACTCTGTGTCAGACTTCGTCACCCCTTAGAAAAACCCTGGGGGACTTCGTCTCCGCCCACGTCTCGGAGGATTGTGACCTGGACTTCGAGTTTTTGGGCCCTGTGGAAGGTGAGAGGAAGGCTCACTATGACGGATGGAGACGGATGTTGCTGTTTTTTGATTGTCTTTTTTCGGTTTTTGAGATGTGTTAAGCACATGTTGAGATGTTTCCTTTTTTCAGTTGCGACCTTGCCAGTGGGGCACCCGCTGCGAGTTTGGGGACATATGTGACTCTATGCCTGTGAAAGAAGCAGTTGGGATTTGGATGGAAAAGCGACGAATGGAGAGATCCGGCGGGCGAACAAAGGTCAAGACATGGACATGGCGTGGAAAGGGTTCCTTTGATATGTAAGTATATCCTTAAAATAGCCTTTCTTTGGTAACTTACGTGCCGTTAATAACTTGTTATATCACTTGTTCTTCAAAATGACCATTTGATCCCCTGGTTTCAGATCACTTATCCGTAAAGGTCACTTTGAAGAAGCTGGTTAAGCTGTCTTTGTTGAGAATGACACGGTCAAGACATGGTACCCCAAAGACCGTCCAAGTCGCTGCCATGTGGGGTGCAATCGACGCTTTGGGCCGGCCGCATGATGCCACATGTTTGTGGGTTGAATTTCCTGTCGTCTCGAAAACATCTTAAAGCAATCTAAAACATATCCGTCCATCTGGAGAAGATGCCAGGATCCGAACTGGACCCTTTCCGGCTGCGCGAACCGCTAGCGTTACCCCTTTCGCCAGGCGCGCCGAGACAAAGCCGATGAACCTCATTGGGCAGCTCTGCAGCTTCCACAGCAGGAGCAGTTTCATCTCGTGCCCGAAGCAGGGGGTGTTTTGAGGTGGAGCAAGGGCGCTACTAGGGGCTCCTGGCCTTACTACTAGGAGCAAGGACGCCACTAGGGGCTCCTGGCCTTACTACTAGGAACAAGGACGCTACTGGGGGCTCCTGGCCTTACTACTAGGAACAAGGACGCTACTAGGGGCTGCTGGCAGGAGACCCGGGGCACCAAAACAGGAGACGTCTAGAGAAGGATGCTGATGGGGTGTTGGCTCCAAGAGAGATTATCAAGGACAAGTTACCCTTTCTGACCATGCACGTGTGTTAGGACTGTGTTGCGTTACACTATTGCTTTCAAGCCAGAGTTGAAGCTGTTGCCATTCTGCCATGAGAGCCATCTGCGGGAAGTGGACATGATGCTGTTGGCTCGAAGGAACTATGCTCCTGAATTGAGTTGAATATAGAAAGTCATCTTCAACCAACCAATTTTTTCTGTTTTTAAAACCGAGCAACCAACTCCCTCACCCAGACTGAGATGTCTTGTAACGAGGAGTACCTCCGTCATCCTTGTTCGGTCCAAGCGCATCGACCGCACCGCGACGCACCGACCATCCCGCGGCGCCAGGAGCCTCCCTTCCGGGACAAGTCCCTCATGAAGGAGAGCCGTCCGAGCCCGCTTCGAGTTCGTCCGAGTTCGACCGCAGCGTTCGGATCTGGACGGAGGTCCAGGTTCGATCCCTTTCGTCCGGATTTGTACCAGGTCGAGTCTAGATGCATGATGTGTCTTTTTTTTGCAAACAAAGGAAATTCAAGGACACATGAAGCTTTTTGCAGTGGACTTGTTTGGCACTTGGATTTTGGAGTTCCGTATTGGCACATTGCTGGGCAAATGGGATTGCCAGCCACTCAACCCACAACGCCACATGAAGCTGAATCATCAGGTGCCGGTGTGGGTCCAAAAAGAACGAGTTTTTGTCTGTAAGAAACCATGCAGAGAATCTGGTTGAAGTGTCTTTTGTTGTTCCGAGATCTGTATAGAATTCATGTAATTACGGTACATTCTTTCACTTCTCCGCCTCCCACCAGTCGTGGCGGCCACATCCACGGGCTTCTTGAGGCTCCAATGAAGCCCAAGACCTCCAGCGTTGAGGCAACCAGAAGCGGAGAAGTCGGGCTTTGCGCTTTGGAACTGGGAAGATCACCATGAAAAAGCTTTGTGCCGGTGAAGAAGACTGGGCTTTGACTTGGCTTTTCACGACGGATGTGTAAAACGATGGCGCAGTTTCGAGTCGTTTCGAGTCCTGATCAAGAACGTCACAGAGTGCTAAGCCACGGAAAGCTTGATCACATCTCTGTCATGGAATGTGGAAGAGTAATCAGAGAGAGAGAGAGAGTACTACGGTCTAGGGCTCAACCGGTTCAAGTGTGTGGCAATTACCACTCACAGACGACATGCTGTTCGTTTCAGGGTTTGCACCCCGGTCCCTACTTAGGAGGGATCATCACCAGGAAGGTTGAGATCTGTGCGAGGGTGGAACTAGGCGCTGTCTAAACTCGAGCAGCTCACTAACGCACTGTAGAGGGTGTGACTTAGGTAGAGCTCACTAACGCAGCTGCGTAGCCTCCGCAAGATCTTGAATTTGTCTACCACTTCTTACATTGACAGAAGAAATGCAGAACCAACGCTGCTGTCGCTGCAGGACGAAACTATCGAATCTCACCTCACTTGGTCGGTTGCGAGATGTGCACCAAAAGAGTATTGAGGACCTAAAACGCTGACCCGATGAAACAGGTTGCGTTCCGCAGAGAATATGGTTCGGCTGTTTCGCAGACCTGGTCGTCCCAGGAAACACTGGACGGATACTTCGCTTGACCTGTGCTGGAGTAAGACCCACAACACTCCTTTTATCAACTCTGTGAACCAACAAAATCAGTTGTTTGTCGAAGCTCGAGCGCAGAATGTTTTAGACTATCCGCCATTGAAAGGCGGTCGTCACAGTGCCATCAGTGATTCTTCGTTGCCACGGCTTTCACCCAAGTTCCTGATGAAGTTCTTTGTCTGTTCCTTCACACAGTGGGGGTGCCAAGGGAAGTACTTTCCTCGGAGGCGCTTTCTTTTTTCACCTCCCAAACCCATGTCACCTACCCCGTACCCATTTGTTTTCCGTGTGCCTTGGCAGTGGTGCACCAGTCTCACACGTGTGCCAGGTGGCTGTGGAGGCACGGTGAGAGTCTTCGCTCTGACATGAGGATGACCAGGTCGCAGGAGTACGAGTTTACTCGCTGCGGCGGTCGCTTCTGGTCTTCTTGGTTTGGTGCAAATGTCGATGCCAGTCTTAGACGATGTGGATGTAAGTCCTGGAAACCTACCAGTATGTTTGGTAGTCCACTGTCATCCCCAGCTCGGCCCCCTTTACCGAGGAATGCATCCCAATTTGATCCAATAATCCTATATATAGAGAGAGAGAGAGATAGTGTTTGCTTGCAGCCATAATACCAGAACTGCTGCAATGGACACCCAACACTGCTGAGAACTTGTGAAGGCCATTCGTGCTCAGCCGGCCAAGCGACCCCCGCATGCCACTGAGAAGGCACCATGGGGTGATTGAGGTGGTTGGATGTAGATGCCCACTGAAACGGGTGGAGGGTGACCGGTTGAAAGATTGTGGGTGAATCTGTTCCTTTGCAAGGTTTGAGGGACTTGATTTAAAATCATATTATTATATACTTATAATCTTATATAATATATACTTTAGAGAACATGTGGAAGGTTTTGAAGATCGTTTGGAAGGTCTGGGAGGGTTTGGAGGTATGAACACCATCTATGGGTTGGGTGTTTCTTGTTGGAGTTGCATCACGAATCACCCATAAAGAAGTCCTTTCAGATCTGCTGGTAAAGTTCATGGTTATGAGCGTCCTTGCTCCTAGTAGCGATGCCCTTGCTCCTAGTAGCTTCTTGTTACTAGTAGTAAGGCCAGGAGCTACTAGTAGCGTCCTTGCTCCTAGTAGCGATGCCCCTTTGTCATCCAGACTTGTTAGCATCTCAAACGCATTCCAGCTCACTGTGGCGACCAAAGCTTGCCAAAAATGGCGGAGACCAGATGAAGCGATCAAGACACACGTGTCCGAACGTTCGGGAAGTGGGTGAGGGAAGCTTTCGTTTTGCTTTCTTGAACGTAATTACAAGGTCTTTTCTGCAGGTTCTTTGCTTTCTCCAAGGTTCTTTCACACACATCCGGTTTTGCTGCTGGTTTGGATGGGCCTTCCGGACATCGGACGCCTTTTCGTCCCTCCCGGACCGCGCCAGGGCCCCATGTCGCCGGTGAAGCGCTGGGAAGTCATCGGCGGCGCCGACAAGGGAGGCGGGGGCGATGAGACCGCGTCAACGGACTCACTTTTACGAAGCAGTGGAGTGCCACTAACAAAGGCCTCACTGGGTGGTTTTTGTTGCGTGGTCTTTCCGATATAATCTTCCAGTTTCTTTTCAGATGAAGAGAACTGCGATGAAGCGATACTGGCGATACTTTGCAACCCTGCCATAGAACTGACAGATCTTCTTGTGGTGGCACACAGTCCCAAAGTTTGTTTGAACCATTTTGAACTTGTTTTTTCATGACCAGAAGGAAGACATCGCTATGAACATGCTATGGACTACGGACTCGGCTCTCCCCACAATTGGTGCTGTGGAAGGGGTGCCAGTCGGATCGGCACCGGCCTGCGAGGCATCCTGGTCCGCGAGGGCCAGTCGACCACCTCGAAACAACTGGCCGAACGCTTGTCCACGGGCCACTCCGACGGAAGGAGTGGACATCGGATGAATCCACGAGGGCCAGCAGAATGGAGGAGTGGATTCATACGGTCACTGCTGCTTTTGGGATCCCTACAAATTGTTAGAGGATACGGAGGATACCTTGTGGAAGCCACACAGAATATCTCATAATGAACTGGAAACTAGAGCTGAAGGATATCAGTCACTTGGAGGTGATTAATCATTACAAAATGACCTGGTCGAAGAGATAAGTAGGACACTTGACTTGTCGGATCCTTGTGGTGGTTTTGGTATTTTGCCGTTGGTTCAATCAAATGCCAGTGTCATTGTCAAAGTTTGTGTGTATGTATACACCCGCTCATGATCCGTGCAACTAGTAGCGTAACTATATATATATATATAGTACGAAGATTCTCTAAAGCCAGCAGCACAAACCCTCAAAAAACCGCAGGTGCTCCCGCCATCGCACATGGGTTTGACCACAGCTGCACAGCAGCTGTATTTGCGTTGGCTTCAACCAAGGTGCCTTCGTGGAAGAGCTGGATTTGCGCGGCGAACGTTTGAATTACAAGAGGTCTCCAGCTGAGCTTTCACTTGACGCGAGCATAGCTCTTTGGATATGAGTGGCGTGCCTGAAACCCGTGAATGGTCAAGACCCCAGCTATGAGATGGTTTCAAAGGATTGTAACATGAAGGAGCCATGCCAGAGCAACCGCCCAGCCCGAAGAGGCTTTGGCATGTAAATGTAACATTTCCCCACGAAAGATTGAAAGCAAAAACTTGTCACAGCAGCAGCCCGGCTGCTCTTTAAGCAAGAAAGACAAGGTAAGCTAACACCTGGGAGCCCAGGCAAAAACCACGGTATGTGCGGTTGCTGCTCATAGTTCCAGGTTCCAATTGGCTTTATTCCACAAACAGATCTGTGCCAAGGCTTACAGGGACCGGCCCTGAGATAGGCGGACCGGATGGTGCCGCAGTGGGCCACGGAGGAAGAAAAAACTTCTTGTTACTAGCAACAAGGCACCTTAATACTAGTAACAAGAAACTACTACTAGTAGTAGCTCCTGGCATTACTACTAGTAGCAAATAGCATCAAATAGCTACTAGTAGTTTCTTGCTACTACTAACTAGTAGTAATCCCCTTGCTGAAAGACATCCATACGTTGTCCGAAAAGCGGGACTTGTACGTGCTTTTTTGTGGGTCACATCGATGAAGAAAGGATCCCCCCAGTACAAGACAACTAAATGGTTTTGTTGAGCTAAACAGTGAGAGCAATCAGGGTGGGCCCCAATCAATCAGCATGGATGACCATCACAAGGGCACTCGAGAATGTTGGTGCAAGTCTGGCTGTTGGTTCTGGTCTCCGGAGTGCAGAAACGCCGGTGCTTCTCCACGCAAACGCACGCGTGCATCGCTCCGTTTCGATTGTTCCCGCACCGCGTGTAGCGGGCGTCGCGCGTGCTTTGTCGCATGGGTAGACATTGGGTGTGTCGGTGTATCATCCCATGGCCTGTGTATCGGTGGATGCTGATGGTTTGATCATCAAGGCCTTTTCTCCAAAAACCGACCGATGGTTACCGTCGATCGACTATTACAGGTCATGGGACACACACGAGGTACTGTAGACATTTCTTTGGTTTGGGCTTGCTTGTTGGGAGTCTAACTGATGTTCCCCTACTGACGGCCTTCCATTCCCACCAGGCTGGGTCAGCTGGGGCCTCAGCTGCGTCAGCTGGGTGCTGCAGGATGATATCAACATGGGATTTGGGTTTGGCTCCATGGCATAGGCCTGATTACCTCCGCTTTTCCAGAACCATAAAGGTTATCATAAAATGATGCCAAAAACGACGTAATGGAAAAAGAAACACCTCTTTGATTTCTAGCTTCAGGCTGAATGTGAAAGTCACAAGCAAAGCGATTTAGAAAGCCTCCACTCCCTTGAGACATTCTCATTCAACAGTGTCGGACTGTTGCAAGCAAGACATCCTCCCTTGAGGCTTGACTGTCTCTGGCAAGGCCGAGTTGACTTGGCAAAAACTGGCCGCCAGTCGGCTTGGTTACTATTTGTTTGTTGTGCTCTGGTACCAGCTGGGCTTGGCGGGATTGAGCAATGAATCGAAGAGAGGTTGGTCGCACACGTCGCAGTTGTGCAGTGATACGTTGGTCAATGCGCAACTAAGACGTTGTTCCACATGTTTGGAGCTGATGTTGTAGGTAGTAGAGGAGGGTAGAGGGCCTTTGATGGTTGAGAATGCCGAGAGCCTAGCTTGGAATCTTAGATCATCAGGGAATGGCGAGGGCCTGCGTGTTCGGTGTTCAGTGGGTCGGACCTGGGCTGACCTAACTGACAACATGTTGATTGGCTACAAGCAGGTCTTTCCGTGAAGCAAATGTCCAGGTACTTTCAGGACAGTCGATTCATACAAATTGGGACCACATGACTGTCAGGTCTTCAACAAACTGAACTTGTGTATTAAGCCGGTGCAATAGTCAGGGACACAAGTTGTTTCAAGCGATTCCTATGCTTGAGGACGTAGTTTTCGAGACATTTCGGGTTGGTCATGAAGCTTCTCAACCCTTCCATTGCACACCTGAATGTGTTGTAGTGAACTCCCGGCCACAATCCTCCTTTTGACAAAACCTCATGTCTTCACCATGTCCTTTGATTGGCTTCTTCTGATGGAGCCCCTCCCCCCATCACCCAACAGGTCAGCATGAAGCAGGTCAGCGCTGCTTCCCGGTCAGGAGATTGTGAAGCCGTCGCCCATGTCTCCAGAAGAGATGCTCACGTCCGCTGCTCAGGGGAGCCTCTCTGGTCACACGAGCGAAAGGTCACCAGATGAGGTTGAGTCCACTGGTCAGCCATGTCTGGGTCGCACCAGACAAAGGTCGTGGTGAGAAAGCAAACATCCGCAGTGTAGGAAGGTGTTTTGGACGTCAGAGATGTGTTTGTTTCTTGCAAATCAGCAGGTCACTGTTGCTTGTCATTTGCCAGCCAATCAGGGGGCGTAGTCTCGGATAGACTTTGAACAGGTCTCACTAGTGATGTTTGACTGGATTATATATCCATCTATATATACTATAATAAAGAAAAAATCAGAGGTTGCGGGTGTTCGCTTCACTTCTCAAATTTGTTCGGCTCAGATGTTTGGAGTCTTCCGAGGGGTAATTAGAGGATTAGCACAGCTTCGGATGTGATTTTTAGAGGGTGGCAGCCATGCTAGTGGCTGCTAGTGATGATGTCTAGTTGTCGAAGGTGATGTTCCTCCCTCCCTCCCGGAAGGCTGAAATCGGCATGCGCCACTGATTTCTCCAAGTGACCTGTGGTGAGTCAAAGCATTCACTTGACGACAGGTCAGCCTTTTGGATCCTTTTGGTTCAGAGAGGGTTGTGCACGTGCCATCACACGTGACGGTTTGACCTTCTTGCTTGCAGCCTTTGTGGGCCATGCTCAACTGCAATCCTGAAGCCTTCTATAGCCTTCCATAGCCTTCCAGTCGGCAGGTTTTCCTGCGCCCTGTCCCTGCAAGAGGAGCTCATGGAGGGTTTCGGAAAGTGTGGTTTGCCCAGCGTTCCGGTGGAGTTTCGACGGAGACGGAGGTTCCTTTGCTGGGCCAAAGAATGGCCACTCACTTCGGACTCCGGTCTGGAGAGCGTTCCTTTGTTTAGGCAAGAGGACCCCTCGTTCCCTTCCGGAGGGTGGGCGAAGTGCCACGGACCACGGACCATATCATCGTTAGAGCTCGATATGGATTGATGAGAGGTTGCTTAGGTTCCCCAGGTGGTCGGAGGGGTTCTTGGCAGGATACCAATCCTCTGGAAGACTTCTTTTCATGGGGGGATGAAGCTGTTGCGGTCCGCGGGCGTTTTGGTGATGGTCCCAAAAAAAATACGAAACGTTGGAAGGTGGAAGGTGGCTTCTTTGAGTTCAAAACGTCACAGAAAGACGTTCTGGGTTGTTGAAGTGGAAAAGATAGATGTCGAAGAGTATGGCTCACAGGACCTCAGCTTGGACACTGTTGGCCGGAAAACCAAGATAGACACCGTGCAAGGCGACACGGGCGGAGGCGACGTGCGTTCCGCTCAAGTCGCTCGAGGCCGGAATTTCAGAAAGCCTTGGCCAAGATCATCCAAGAGTCTCTTAACTCAGACCGTTTGAGGGATGAGTCCGGTGGTGCAAAACCTTGGGTGTGCACCATATGAACTTCTTTTCAGACCATCACGTGCTTCATCTTGTTTTCAAGTGAGGGTTCTTTTTGAATCCTAGAACTGCCGATTTGTTCTTGGTTCTCAAGGGGATGAGACAGATGAGCATGAAAAAGTAGACAAGCCAAATGGCATCTTCGAGACCCGGTCGCGGGGTGACCCGGTCGCGGGTTGTCGAGACCGGTCATGCTGGACATGGGAAGCCCAAAACAAAAGTGCCATGGTACTCAGCGCTCAGCACCGCTGCTTCGGTCTGGGGAACGCGAGAGGCGCCACATGTGGAGCCCGGCGCGATAGGTGCATTTCGTTTCGCCCGGGCGAGGCGCCATAGCATGCCAGGAGTGAGGATAGCATGACAAATCTATCTACCCCGGAAGAGTGGATATTCTGCCCAACCTTTGAACTTTGTTTAGGACTGGTTACCCAACTAAACAAGAACAGGTGGAAATGGTTCATCATTAGTCTTGATATATCTTGAATCTTGATTGATCCAGGGAAACTGACAGATATATGTGACTTGCTCCACTGGCAACTTCAGTCTTCCTCTTGTCGCATCGGATTCCTTGGAATCCGTGCAAACGGCGAGTGACTCAGTCATGTTTATCCATCTGAGGCACCCCAGCAAGACAGGCAGTGAGTTCATGCGAAAGCGCGCGGGCACCTGGCAATGCGCCACAAGCGCTTGTGGCCACGGTTTGGTGTCACATTCGACTGAGAACCTTCCGAGAGACTTGGAAAGTTCGCCCAAAAGCCATCAGAATGCCGGAGATATGCCAGGATATACAATCTGAGCGAATTATTGCGAGCTCACTTCGCGAGGTACGAGGTAGAATAATTTCAAAACAAAATTATGCGAGGTAAGTCCAGCACCAGGACTCCACCAAGCCAAGCAGCCTTCTTGACGTCTCAGGCCCTAGCCAGGCCTACTGGGTAAGGAACCTGTGCTGAGCAGCTCAAATAGGCAAGCCCCAAGAAACAATCCTATTTTGGCGAAATAGGGTTTCACGACTGTGGATTGGTGTGCAGCCTTATTGATGCTGTCTTAATCCCTAGCCAGCCCCACTAGGT
>CAXAMN010017446.1:266370-292031 GCA_963970005.1 Durusdinium trenchii
GGAAACTGTGCTGAGCAGCTCAAGTAGGCAAGCCCCATGAAAAAGCCCTATTTTGGCGAAATAGGGCTTTACGACTGTGGATTGGTTTCCACCCTTGTTGATGTTGTCTCAAGCCCTAGCCAGCCCCACTAGGTCAGGAAACTGTGCTGAACAGCTCAAATAGGCAAGCCCCATAAAACAACCCTATTTTGGCGAAATAGGGTTTCACGACTGTGGATCAGTCGGTAAGGAAACGCCCTTCTCACTTAAGCACTCCCGACCCGCGCGCAACGTACACGCGCGCGCGCGCGCAACGTGGGAAAAGAGAAAAAGTTTCCAGAGAGTGGGGTCGAGCCTGAGCCTCGCGCTACGACGGTTGCGGTGTTTCCAACTAGGCCGCTCGCGCGTCGATTTGGCAATTTGGGTCCCTAGTTCCAAACCTTAAAACAAACCCTTTTGGGCAAAAATTGGGTTTCACGACGGTTGATTGGTTCGCCGCCGTTTTGGCCTGGTTTCCCAACCTACCAAGGCCTAGTAAGTAAGGATCATGAGCCGCACAGCTCTAAACGGCAAGCCCCCTGAAACGACCCTATTTCGGCGAAATAGGGCTTCACGACTGTGGATTGGTTTGCAACCTTCTTGCTGTTGTCTCAGGCCCTAGCCATCCCCACTAGGCATGGAAACTGCGCTGAACAGCTCAAATAGGCAAGCCCCATAAAACAACCCTATTTTGGCGAAATAGGGTTTCACGACTGTGGATTGGTTTGCAGCCTTATTGATGCTGTCTTAATCCCTAGCCAGCCCCACTAGGTCAGGAAACTGTGCTGAGCAGCTCAAGTAGGCAAGCCCCATGAAAAAGCCCTATTTCGGCGAAATAGGGCTTCACGACTGTGGTTGGTTTCCACCCTTGTTGATGTTGTCTCGGGCCCTAGCCAGCCCCACTAGGTATGGAAACTGTGCTGAGCAGCTCAAATAGGCAAGCCCCATGAAACGACCCTATCTCGGCGAAATTGGGTTTCACGACTGTGGATTGGTTTGCAGCCTTGTTGATGTTGTCTCGGGCCCTAGCCAGCCCTACTAGGCATGGAAACTGTACTGAGCAGCTCAAACAGGCAAGCCCCATGAAAAAGCCCTATTTTGGCGAAATAGGGTTTCACGACTGTGGATTGGTTTGCGGCCTTGTTGATGTTGTCTTAGGCATGGAAACTGTGCTGAACGGCTCAAGTAGGCAAGCCCCATGGAGCAACCCTATTTTTGCGAAATAGGGTTTCAGGACTGTGGATTGGTTTCCACCCTTGTTGATGTTGTCTCGGGCCCTAGCCAGCCCCACTAGGCATGGAAACTGTGCTGAACAGCTCAAACAGGCAAGCCCCATGAAACAACCCTATTTTTGCGAAATAGGGTTTCACGACTGTGGATTGGTTTGCAGCCTTGTTGATGTTGTCTCAGGCCCTAGCCAGCCCAAGTAGGTCAGGAAATCTGCGCCTTGCAGCTCAATTAAACATAGACCACCCCCCCCTCAAGAGAACACTTTTTTTCAAAGGCTTTGGAGCCACCCACCCGCTCACTCGTGCCAGCCAAGCACAAGCAAACCCCGATCAGCCACGTCCCTCCCAAGGGGTGCGTGTGCTGGTTGGGGGTCAAGAAGACAGATAGACAGACAGACAGACAGACAGAGAGACAGCCCACCCAGCCAGCCTGCCAGGAGCCAGGCAGGCAGGCAGGCAGACGAGGTGACTGAAATTATTCAAATTAAACGAGGCGAGGTGAATAATTTCAAAACATTGAATTAAGACGAGGTAGGAGGTGAACGAAATTAATGAAATTAGTTTAATTCACCCAGATACAATTAGTGGGCAGGGAAAAAGCTCCCAGTATTATGTTTGCCACTTGTGCTGGAGGCAACTGCAGAGTTGCACAGATTTGGTGTGTTCCGAGTTACAAGCGCCCAAAGAAACCCACCGGTCCAATTTCATAGCCGTCATGGTGTTGCCGTCGATGGTGAAGTTCGCTCAATGCCCCGAGTTTGCTCAATGCCCATCCAGCCCAACCGGTGAAGTCCTGAGTTCGCCTCCGCCTTCGCTTCGGAAGTAGTTCGGAGTTTGATCTCGTGGATCGACATGGACCTTCTCTCCTTAGGTTCATAGGCCCCAGATCCAAGAAGGGGCCCATGTGTTTTTAGGTGTTAATCTGTTGGGTCACGGTACATGGATCGCCCTCTTTAGTTCTCTCGCCAAGGCAACGAGCTCTTCTTGACGGTGCAAAGCATCGTTCTGCCCAGGCGGAACGGGGTGAACCCGGACTCCGTGGGACGCCCGGACTCCACTCGAGTCGAGATGTTTCGTTCCAGCAATCATGCACAGCTTGAGATACTAAAATGAAGGCTAAGACGCGGTGAAAAGCAAGCATGCCTCTGAAAGTCTGCTGTGATATGCAAGGGACAGAAGCTTTGCTTGAAGAGTGACAGAGAGTGTTTTGATCGGGAAAGATCAAACTTTGCATCAGAATAAGAAAAGCGGCTTTACAACTGCAGCAGAACCATGAATGGGAGGTTTACTTTTGCCATGCTACATGCGTGAAATGCATTGAAATGCCGAAGATTTGGAAACCGTTTGTGCTCAGCTGGCTGGACACAGGTATGGCTTCGAGGGTAGTCCCAAGGCCGTCACTGCGGGGCCGATGGGCACACATCAGCCACATCAGCCACATTTGTCACTTCAAATACACGTGATCTCTGAACTAACGTGATCTCTGTGTTTATCTAATTACAGTATATACTGTAATTCCGAAAAATA
Source organism: Durusdinium trenchii (assembly GCA_963970005.1). Classification (NCBI taxonomy): domain Eukaryota; class Dinophyceae; order Suessiales; family Symbiodiniaceae; genus Durusdinium; species Durusdinium trenchii. The sequence goes on from CAXAMN010017446.1 coordinate 269,145, forward strand.
TCGTATGTTCATCCACTCGTGTGATCTTTGTTGACCTAATGATACCTAATGTGTGTTTTTGTACGTTTTTGTTATGTGGAGTTGGCCAAGGAGACGGAGACGATTCTTAGAAATTGTTTCACAATAGTTTGCTCGGTCCGGAGGGGAAGGATTTCGGGGAATCTGGGTGGTGTTGCCCTCCAATCCAAAGATGTCCATGTGAAGTGATATGAAATGGATGAAAACAAAAGACACAGTGAGGCGCATGGGGAAAGCAGTGAGGCGCACCAGATGGAAGTGTGTGTGTGATGATTTTCTGGGAGAGTGGTCAGGTTTTCGCCTCCAAACCTGAGATAACTTGAGGTTGTTCGCCCTGGTTCCAAGAGAACGATGAAAAAGTCAGGTAGACATTGACCGGTCGTTGACGCTTCCAGTCATTGACCGGCCCAAGGGCCTGCTGATGGGTCAGATCCATCGAATGCCAGGGTGTGGTTCAGATGATGAAGGCATTCGCACCCCATGGCAGGGACGCCTGTGCCGCGGATGATCACGGGTGATGGTGAGATCAATCAAGGAAAAATGATGTAGGGAAGCAAGGCATCCTATTCATTGGACCATTACTGATTGGTAGACCCTTTCATTGGCATCATTAGCAATCATTAGCATCAACACACGAATCCTTCGTGTAACAGGCAAAGTTTTTTGTTGCACCCAGTCAACATCAGGAATCTGGAGTCTGTGAGATTCCCTGTAAAATGCCTAGTGATTCATTTGGTCAACTTGTTGTTCATCCCATAATTCTATGAACTGTGTTCACTGAGTGAGATGCAAAAGTGAGGACGCAAAGATGAGGACACTCAGCAGTTTCTTTCAGTAGCAGTGTGTCCCAAAAGCCCGGACTCTGCCGAGGGCAGACGCTTTGAAAGGAGACTGCCGGAGGAGTCCTACTACACTACACCACTTCCGCCCTCCCCAAGTCCTAGAGGATGCTGTGCTAGTGTGGATGGCTCTAAGAAATTGCCATAAAATCTGAGGTAGTTGGGAAGTTCGTGCGGTTCCTTTGACTGGAGGCCCTAATGCCTCACACCTGAGGCCACATGCCAGAAGTGGGCTGGAACAACGACCAGCTTAACAAACTCCTGCAGATGTGAAAAGACCGGCCTCGTGCGAAGCGAAGCACAGGAATGCAGTTTCTCGCCGTGACTTGTTGATCTGCAGGTTTGGAGTCCGGAGTATATAGGAAAGCTTGGCCAGGCAGGGGTGGTTAGAGGACTAAAAGAGCCCAGAAAGCATTCTGGTTGCAGGGAAAAGTAGTTGCGTAGCGTGGCATTGTATCTAATTGAGGGCACCTATGATTGCAGAAGTGTTGGATTAGAATGATTAGATGTGTCTTGAAACAGGGAGACCCGATAGAAAAAACTGGTCAAAGGGAAAGCAGATGAAAGGAGGGTGGAGCGTTTTCGCTCGTCAACATAACATGACTCGACAAGATGCTGATGCCGCGTTGATTGTGCCTCATTTGATCTCATTTGCATAGGAGACATGGCCGGCTCAAGTCGAAGAACAGAAGCATGTATTGGCAGCGTATAGGCCCCAAAAGGCTTTGCATGGCCAAAATTAAAACATGATATAGTTCGAGGGTGCCATCAAAGTTTCATGCATATCCCATCTCATTCTCTTCAGTTTGCGAGCACAAACGCCGGAACGATGGGCATCGAAAATTGCACATGTCTTGGAATCGATCTCTGCATCGCGCTATAGCCGCTGTTACGCCATGGGTGACAAACAGGTTTGGGTTTGGGATGCGGTTCAGGGCGACTGAGATGCACCGTATTTCGTTGGCGTCGACCTCATTTGGCGCCGCTTCACCTTGAGATCGCCCGAAAGAACCTGAGGAGTGTTGAAGCAGTCCTCCTACTCCGCATTTCCAGATTGGTGGCTGGTTTTGGAATGGATTTCCCTATGTGTGCCATGACCAAACATCACCAAAACCTGATGTCAAAGCTTTAGCAGTCAACATCTATATGTCAGTCTTCTCTCAAGGAGCCGTTTTGGGTGCGTCGCAGGGTTTGCGGGAGATGCGCACAAGGGTCGCGTAGCATGTGCAACAGGCCACTCGTTGACATGGATGGACAGGTGAATAATAGGTTGACAAACAGAGTGGAATAGATTGATAGCTAGGCTTTGGGGGGGTCCTATTGTTACCTGTGACAGTCGGTAATTACACCCAGGAAGACTAACATAGACCCTGAAATTCACTGGTTGAAAAAACTTTTCCAGGGGCCATTGTCAGGGTCTATGTTAGTTATCGGGAGTGTAAGCAATTATCACATAGTATTAACAAAAAACATGGTAAAGGCCTTTACTAACCATTATCATCCACTGTTACAGGGAATAGGATACACACAAGCTGGGCGACATAAATACTTCACACATCTTCACACCATGTCGCTTGAAACAAGAGCCTGTTTCGTTCCCGTTCCATGAGCACGACATTGCACTCTTTCAGGACTCTCTTTGTGTATCTGTGTGTTATCTCATCGTCCTGCATGAGTGCTGGAGGGTAAAGCGTATGGCATGAACCCCTCGCCTGTCGGTTCAAGACGACTCAGGGACTTGTAGTCATTTGCAGTCGTGCAGAAACAAGAAGCAACCACTTGGTGCATGCATATCCACACAAGAAAGATGATGGACTTGTATGGACTGTATAGGTTTCACATCTATGGATCACTCACAAAATCGGTGTCCGGCTTTCAAAACAATCTTCCAGCATGATGGAACACTTCCAGACGCACAAACCTCCTCGCTGGAAGAATGCCTCGAAGGATCAGACAAGCGGATTTGCTCGCTCCGCTTGAGGGACAGGCCATGAAGGAGTAAAGAATGTGCCGGGAAAGGCCAGAAACGAGTATGCTATGAGTATGCGCGTTTCTGGTCTTTACCAACACATGAGTATACTGTACTCGTTTCTGGCCGCCTTGACCAGAACATTCTGTCCGTGACGTCTTCGAGTATCGACAGCAGGAAATTGGAATCACCTTCAAGGATGATGCGAAAACATCTTTCGCAGTCCAGGGATCCGAAGAAAGCAGTCAACAATACAGAAGAATTGTTGGTCACTGATCACACAAGTTCAAGATGGCAAGCTCATTCTTTTGCTGAAAGAGGTCGGGAAAAGGGCAAGAACCAAGAACTGCTGGAGCAGCTTTGCAGCAAAAACCTCTTCAGCTTGGCTCAGATCTTGACAGGAAAATTTCAGATAGCTGGCAAGTCTATTTTGTACAAAATAGATTTGCGCACTAGCTGAATTTTCCCTGTTGTTGCAAGTCATGCATTGAAGACATTGGTGCACGTTCTAAAAAGAACGGATGTGCCAACGAACTGGCATGGGCGACTGGGGCATGTCATCTGCCAGCTATGAAAAGAGGGTTGCAGATGAAAAGAGCGTTGCCTTCATTCCGCAGATGGGAGGATCCACGGAAGAAGCGCGAAACTGTTACTGTTAATGAGTTCACTTTCTAGCCGTACTGTTGCTAAACCCTCATGTCCTTCCTTCTCTCGTCCTGCAGCGTTGGACATAGGAGGGAAAAGGTTCTAGAAGGGGAGTCAAACCATTTTGGTAGGGTTGGATATCTCCAGTGACCACAAGTCACTTTGGTTATGTCTGTGTGGCACCCAGTCGGATACTCCTTTCATGTAAAAGGTGGCTGGAGCCGGCGTCGCCGAAAGGGCTTGGGGGTTCTCGGAACATGGCGCTGAGCCCAGCAGATTTTGCACCAGCGGTGAACTGAATGTCTTTGACAGATCATTGAGGGCCCCGATCCCCCCGACACAAATTGACAAACGGTCACACCTTAAATATGGAAATATCCAAAACAAGATGTCTCAAACAATAAGACAACTGGTAGCAAGAAGCTACTAGGTGGCCATCGCTATTAGGTTGGAGGCCTTCACTAGTAACTAGGAAGCTACGAACGTAACAAGGGCATGCCCAAAACTAGACCCTTCAGCCCACGCCGAACGGCGTCACCAGCCCCAGACTTCGACACTTCGGTCGGACGTCAGACCCTTCGGCTCGTCACGGTCGTCGTCACCGAGGTGACTTCGTTCATCCAGGGGAGCTCCCGGTGGACCCGGACCTGGCGCGGCGGATCCAAGATCTCACCGGGCCCGAGGCGGGACCGCTCGAGCGGAGCGGAGCGTGGCAATAGGGATGAGAATAGGATTGGAACGGAGTGGAATAGGTATCCAGGTAGGAACCAATGGGGTGACCTGGTCTATTTTCGCTTGATTCAATTGTACACCTGTATGAACAAGTTGTTGACTGAAGCATTGATATGCATTGATTTCACAACGTCATTGCCATTATGACTTTGTGAATCGCGTGTGATTCGCTTGGAAAGCCGGTCCACATTGTCTCAATAAGAGGGTGTTCAAAAGCGCACCAGCGAAGCCATTGTTGCTATTTGTTGGTTGTTTTTCTTCCCTGACACATGAGTTGTGGAAAATGATCCCAGCCCAACGATCCCGTGGGCCACTCCAACCCGCCTATGACCCGTTGGAAGCGGTGTTTTCATGTCCAGGTGGCTCAGATCTCGAGGGCCACCGTCCTGGACCACAATGCCGGCATTGTGTTGATCGAACGCCACTGGCAGTTGAATGTTTTCAGGAGGGCCTAACGGCCAAAACGTGAAGGTTTGGGATCAGATCAGGCAAGAGCGTGTTGCATGTTGAATGTTGTTGTGGAGATCGCCAGTCAATTCAGGAGAATCAACTCCTCAGGAGGGGTTTTTGCAAATATTTGCAAATCATCTGGGCCGCAGGGACTGTCAATGCTCTTTTGGGATGGCAAGACTCTTGCGAAGAACTTTGGGCTTTGGACCTTGGTGCTTCACTTATGTTAACCACTTAGCTTATTCTCTGATGGTTTTGCAAAACAATAAAAAACAAAAAGGCAACTACAAATAAATGCAAAAAAATGACGAATCCATGCAAATGAAAAAGCAAAAGCAAAAGCAAATGAAAAAGCAAAAAGAACACATCATGAAAAAGCAAAAGCAAAAAAACAAAATAAAAAAAAAAACATGCACATGAAAAAGCAAAAGCAAAAAAAACAAATCCAAAAAGCAAAAACACAAATGAAAAGGTAAAAGCGAAAAAATGCGGAAAAAAAAGCAGAAAAAAATAAAAGGCGTCCCCGAAAGGCGCCAAAACGAAAAAGTCGAAGAAAAAAAATGTAAAAAAAGAAACACGATACAGCAAAAGGCAAACAAAAAAGCGAAAAATGCTCTGTAAAAAAAGGACGCCATGTGTTTTTTCATTTGTGTTGTGTTGTCTTTTTGTGTTTCTTGTTTTTGCTCGTTCATGTGTTGTTTGCTTGTTGGATTTGTTTTTTGCTTTTGCTTTTTCATTTGTATTTTTGGGGTATTCTGGATGTGTGTTTTTTGGTGTTTATTTTCATTTGCGTGTTTCTTTTTTGTATTTTGGATTTGTATGTTTTGTTTGTTCTTGTTCATTTGCTTTTTGTTTTTATTTTGTTTCTTTATGATTTTCATTCTCAGAGTTAGCCTGGGTCCGGCGAACACAATGTTCCATTCATCCAAACAGCCAGGCAGGCGGGTAGGACCGAGCTGACTTCAGTGCGCATTCTACCGGATCTTGCGGTGTGTTTCGCTCAAGCGTTGCAACCAAGGTCAAGATGGCCGGAAAGAGGAAGTGCCCAAGAGCCGCATCCTCCACTGGTTTGAGGCGACCGACACACATGAGTGTTTCAGCATGTTGCACCTCAGAAGATGATGTGGCTGGCTGTGTATTGAGGTGGACTCCCTGTATAAGATTACATGATCGTACATGATGAAATATGATGAAATCAGTGGATTTGGTCTCTTTGGGGGTCTCTCCTATTCAATAGGCACGATATGTTTGGAGTGTGGCTTGTCATGCTTGCGAAGGGGGGCGACAGAACATCAAGTCAGTCCCACGCAGACTTCAGACAATTGGTCAGGGTGAGAGGGGCTCAAGAAGTCACACCCTTCTCCCTGCATATTGCCCAAGCGAAACCCTAAAAAGAAACTCCGCTCTTTCATGCTCTTTCACAATTTTTCATCCACACAAAACCGCCTCCTGCCGATCCCGATCCATTGGCATGTCCATGCCAATCAGCATGCAGGGCGTGCTGATTCTACAAGCGATCAAGAACTCCAAAGTGCCAGTGGGTTGGATGACACGAGACTTCGAGACGGTGCTGACCCAGCAGATGGCACGGATGTCCTCCTTGTCCTACAGCTGCTAGCCTGTAAAAGTGTTGCATCATGCATGCTAGGTGCAAGGAGGAGGAGATTGAAGGAGGAGGACGATGGAGGATGGAGATCTAAGATCAAAAGAGCTCCTGGCCTTACTACTAGAAGCAAAGGACGCTACTAGGGGCTCCTGGCCTTACTACTAGGAGCACAAGTCCGTCGCTTCCTTAGGGTTCAACAGAGTCCGTTGCCCGCCTCCGAACGCCAAGATCTCGGATCGACCAGAGGCATCGGAGGGTCATCGATCTGTGTGTGCGAATCTGAGTTCGAGATGGTGCGCGAAAGTGAGCTGCCTCCCTTTTCTTCGGTCTTTTCAGATGTTTTAAAAAAACATTCTGGATCCAGTGCAGAGCATTTCAACACCCTGCGATGCGTCGTTTTTTGGCGTTGTCCCTTCTCATTACATCAATATTCTGTGGGTCTCTTCGGAAGCATCTCAGACAGGTAACGCCGGGTATTCCCTCGCACCCGAGGTATCAACTACGTGGAGCAACGACTCCTCAACGAGGCGGTGACTGGGTCCAAGTTCATTGACCTCCAGGGAGTTCAGCACAACTTCCGGCGCCGTGGCTTGCTGGAGAAGGAGAAGGAGATCCCTGAGTTTCTCCTCAATGCAGTCTGCATATTTCATATATTATCATATATCTCTGCCTTCTTTTGTGTGTGTACTGGAGTTCTTCTTACTTCCCATCATTCAAGTGCTTGTGTTTGGACTTGCAGATGGTGCAAGTCCTTCCCTTTAATTGAGTTTGGTAAGGATCTGTTCACCCGCGTCCCTATTATTGGGCTAAGAGTCTGGAGAGAAAGTCACTACCAATCCAAATATATGTGAGATGGTGGTAGGTCCCTGTGTGTGTGTGTTGCTGTTCCAGCAGTATGTGATGTGGGCCGTCCACCGTGGTCGTCGCACAGATGGGACTCGTTGCGCCAAAAAAATTCGCGCGCGCAGGAGAACAGGGTGTCCAAGCTGGTGAGTGGAGGCGATATTCCCTCTGGCTTCTGGAAGATCAAGACCCTGTCCGGCTACATGAGACCTGGATTCCAACGACCTGGTGGTGGTTTTCAGATTTTTGTGGTGCCTTTAACCCTGCAACCTATCCGGGATGAATGTTGATCCCACTGACTCATGTTTTTCGAGTTGAAACCACCATTCAGATGTGTATGACTTCAAGCCTTCTCAAAGACTTACTGACCCCCAAAATAATTTTTGCAGAACATTGGATTGGGAGTTCCAGTGCTCATTGTCCCCAAGTCCCGCATATGGATTCTTGATGAGGGCAAACTCCTCCAGAGCGTAGAGACCAGCATGGGGTGGATCCACCAACGCGGCTTCAAAGGAAACAGCATGATCGACAGGGAGGATGGATTCCATGAATGAAAAGATGATCTAAAGATGATGGACCATGGACAGGAAACAGCATGATGAGCAGCACGATTCCATTTTTTTGTCTCGGTGATGAGATGTGATGAGATCTTCTAAAAACCTCGTGGACTCTTGAATCCGTGTGAGTGATGAGATGGGATGCAGCTCAGGACTCATGAAACCACACTCCTGACCAAGCTACTCACCCCATCTCACTCCCATGATTCACAAAGGCCAGGTTTCAGGAATCCCAGTGGATGTGACCACCCTGGTAGGGTGGCCAATTCTGAGGCCACCCTGGGAGGCCTTTCATGAGTTCAGTCTCTACCAGGATTTCTATCTCGTGTCTCAGCCGAGCGAAAAGAAAAAACGCCTGGGAGGCCTTGGCCGAGGTAAGAGAGGTCGGTCGATTCCATGAGTTGAACATATTCTTGAGGAGACCCTGGTTGGGTAGGGAAACACCACACATAGTACTGTATGATTGGGGAGTTCGGAAGCAGCAATGAATCCTCGTTGACCCTTGGACCGGTCTTCACGTGTCCTTTTATCCTTTTGGAAAGCAACGTATGTTTGAGCCCTAGCCTCCTGCGTTCTCTTTCAATCCCTCTGGGCAGTAAGCTTCAGTCATACCAATAACACTTACACCGTCAACTTGCTTGCACCACCAATCATGGAGTAGAGGAAAATGCATCCAAAAACAATGTCTTTATCGCGCTGCTCCACTCACCTGGCTTTCGGCTCTGGCTTAGCGAGCAGGTGCTGACCTTTCTTCCGCTTCCAACACATGTCCAGGTCCTCCCCATTTGTAGAGGTCCTCATCTTCCAAACCTGTGGTAACTGGCTCTTTGAAAGCAGATGCTGGCAAGCCTGCCCAGTTGGGAAGTGTATTTGCATCCGCACACTAAGGGAAACGCATGCTAAATCCGCCGGGACACTCGATGCTTCGGGTAGAGTCCTGTCCTGCGCCTGAGGTCCTGTGGGACACTCCTTACGAGAGAGTGGATTATGCCAAGGTGGCGGGACGTGAACGACCCGAGCCCTGGAGACGCTAGTAGCTTCTTGTTACTACTAGTAAGGCACCTTGCTACTAGTAGCGATGCCCTTGTTACTTCTACCGGAACCTTCCTTTTGAATCATTAATCAGCCAACACAGTCAAAGTTTCGGTTATGATCTGGATCTTTCTGGTAAGTGAAACTGGCGGATTGTGGAGGATCTGTTCGTCCTAGCTCTCAAGAGTGTTCAAAAAGGGACACTTAAGACTTATGTTGTCTGCTGTCGTCAAAGCCCATGACCTGGTACTCAGAATCTCCGGTACATGACCTGCTCGGCGTTGATCTGGTCGTTCCACACCCGTTCCGATGGACCACTCCCAGCGTCGACCGGGGGTGATGCGTTTGCGGTTCATCATGCACCGTCGTCGAAGCGGGCCCCAAAAGCTAAGTGGACAGTCGGGGCCCCATGTGTTTGGCATCCCTTCAGAGTGAGACACAAGCGAGGACACAGATTGAAGCTTGTTCACTTCGTAGCTCGGAGATGCTGGTCAGGATGGCAAAAGGCTTCGGGCTTCATGCATGCAAGATGTATTGCATTGCTCAAGAGTCCATGCCACAGGCAGCTCAGATTCCTCATTGGAACCCACTCTTTTTATCTCTTGTTCATTTGATTTCATCATGGTTCATCCCTTTTCCTGTTTGCAAGGCACGGCAGCATGTCCCAACATCCACATCCACATCCCTGCTACCCACCATCCATCCATCCATCCACCCGTTTCGTGTCTCGTTCTCCGCTTCTTCCCAGGAGCCGAACGGCTAGTAGTAACAAGTGCATCGCTAGTAGTAACAAGTGCCTTACTAGTAGTAACAAGAAGCGAACGTAGAAACAATAAGCTAATAGCTTCTTGTTACTACTAGTAAGGCACTTGTTACTACTAGCGATGCACTTGTTCCTAGTAGCTTCTTGCCAGGAGCCGAACGGCTGTGGGTTGCCGAGCGCCACCTGGGAGCCGGACGAGTGCCTACCGCCGCACCTGGATGAGCTGCGCTTGCGGGAGAAGCGCAGCTGGATCCAGCGGAAGAGGGCAGTGCCTCGGCGCGGCGCAGTGGGTGGGTGGGTGGGTGGGTGACTGTGGGGAGAAAAGAAGAGGAGATCAGAAGAGAAGAACCAGCATACAGTAGCTGCATAGCAGATGTCTCAGATGTCTTGCTGGGAGTGGCACCCAAACTTCGAGAATGATGTAGAAGCATGATGAACCATGAACAATAGAAGAACCAAAACCGACGCGTCTCAAGATTGAAGAGATCCCAGGACCAAAAAGCCCCCTGAGTCCTTCTTCCGGTTGCCCCAGGAAGCCGAGGCTCCCGAGCTTCGTAATGGCGAGAAGCGCAAGGCGAGTCACCGGGCCTCGCACAGTGAGCCTCTTTCCAAGCTGCGACGCTGGCAGCGCGACATGTCACCGCTGTGCGCCGAAGCTCGACCGAAGGAAACCAAATAAAGGAAAGGAGAGGTTTCCGATGCTGATGAACGAGAGGAAGAACGAAGTGTTTTGGCGAAGTTGGGGATGGCCTCCGGTTGATTCAGAGTGATGGTATGATTTGGAGATGTTTTCAGTAAGCTGAAAAAGCTGAACGGAGTGATCATCATCCAGTGCACCAACTTAACAAAGGACTTTTGCAAGAAGAGTGAGTGATAAAGTTGGCCATGACATGCCATGACTAAGGACATGTTCCAGTTCAAACTCGGCCATGACTTCAAGCCCGTGCCTCGACCATGAGTAGTGTGCTTGCGAGTGTGAATATTTGATCCGCCCCAGGATCCAGGCGGAGCTTCACCCATGTTTGTAGAACGACAAGACCCAGGGAGCTCAGGTCTGGTTCGTAAGGTCTACTTGTCCGGCAGGGTTTGGGAGTACTCTCAACTTCTTTTGTTGAACCCCGAAGACTGGGTCACCAAATGGGTCCCCCGGAGTTATCTGGCACCAAATCCCGCTGGCACCATCTCACACTGGGCCAGCGATCTATCCGGGGAACGCCATTCTGGGCGACCATTCGATGGGTTCTGGATCCTCTGACTGGTTCTGGGTGGCCGACCGCGACCGTGGCGTGGCGCCAGGAGTTGCTGCCGGAGAACATCCGCGAGGGCTGGCCCAAGAGACCTCAGGACGGAGAGATGCAGCCACTGCAGGGAATATGAATGCAGAAATATGAAAAAGGCATGAAAAGGCCTTGAAGGTCGTTGAAATATTTATCTGGACGTCTACTCGAACATTCCCTCATGAAAGATATCTATAGACAACCTGGACCGTCTTGCCAACCAAAATTATCCACGGCATGGGCCCCGATGATCCGATTTCGCCACACCGAGACACCCCGTCTCGCCTGGTGGAACGGACGCCCGGCCGAGGAGTACCCGAAAGGCTATGGCTGCGCTGATCCGCCGGGCTTTTGTCACGAGCGATGCGACTGCATGGACGATGGTCGACCCCAGCAGCCGTGGGAGACCCACAAGCACTGGCTCGAGGACGAGCCTTTTTCGGGACGTGATCTTCCTATGTGTTTGTTTGACACCGAAAAAACTGTGTTGGGAAAAGCATGACAATCATCACGGTAATTACCCCATGGTACTCCAAAAAGAAGCGAGAACACAAAGTTTGTTTCGGCGCCGTTTCCGTGTGGATCTTGGACATGTTTGTAGCTCTTACAACTTGCAACCAAGATTCACTGACTGTGTTCAGAAACTTATCTAATCTATTAGTCTTCATATTATTTCAGGTTGATAATCTCATTCAGCTAGGGAAGGGGCAGAGCAGCTCGTTGGTATGTGCGAACGTGTTCGCACGACATCCACGGTCGCCAGTGCTGCCTTCGCTTCCAAGCTCCGGCCATAGACGCCCGCCTTCGGCCAAAACGGCCAGCGTGAGGACTCCAGAACCAGCCGCGGAGCAGCAATGGCCATCGAACATCTCTCAGCACAATCGACGTTCGTGAGGCGAGTCCGGAATCTGAAGCAAGCGGGGTATGTCTGAAATTCTTTCAGTGGGATCAGGCCAGCCACTCCAACTCCCACTTGGTCAACACCCTGTTATGTGTTCAGAGGCGAGGCTACATTGGTCACGTGTGGGTCTATATATATTTATACACACATGTATATATACATGTGTATCATATCTTAGTGGTGCAAGCTGCAACCTCACCACGAAGAAGTCCACGAGATTCAGATTGTGATTTGCGTTAGTCATACCCCGTCCAGGCGCAACCGTGAAAGCGATTGAAGATTATTGAACAATATTGCCATTGCCATCTTGCAGTTTGCAGTTTGCATCCCCGTCTGGAACGGACGGTTGTGTGGAGCGCCGTGCTCTTTAAGATGTTGCTCACCCATCCAAACATGCGACAGTTCCTGGTGTGCTGGTTCATCAGTGAAACAGCAGGACATCACCAGTCTTCAGCACAGCCTTCTTCCAGTTCAGAAGCACCCAAGCACCCCTTTTGGAATCTCCAAAAGGTCGAAAGAAACGGTGAACCAAGGGATGTCGCAAAGGCAAGGGGTCCCGATCCACCCGGTTCTTTCTTTTTTGCGAGCTCGCTTTGGAGACGACACCGAGACGGAAACGATACGGTGGCGTTCCTTTTTTTCGGCAGAGGCGTCGTGGTCAAGTGACCAACATGCATCACCACTTCGAGACCTTGAAGATCTATCCCTATCAGGATCCTCACAAGGCCACCGAAACCGCGGTCAGCACCGGTTCCGCGCTGAACCAGCGCTGGATCGCGCCGCGTCGCGATCAAGCTGGCGCGAATCGGGCGAAGTGAAGACGGTGTTCCAATGGCTCTGGGAAGACAGTAACCCAGGAGTTGTCTGAATGAAATGCATGTTTGGACCTTTTGTTGAAATTTGTTGGAAGGCATTTGGTATATTATATTCATATACAGTGTCTTTCTGTATTGTTCACGACATTTGAGAAAATCCATGAGTATGCCCGGCCATGGGACAAGATGCATGGCCAATCCGACGTAAACGATATCTCTGGGCTCAGACTTGTTGGATGTATTTTAGAATATTTTAGGTATACCGCATACCAATCTGTGAAGATCGTGGTCTCTTTTGTGGTAGTTTTGCGCTCATGGCTTGAGGTTGGATCACAATATGCATCAAGAACACATCAAAAACTAGTCATTGCCCTTACTGGAAGGCAGGATCACCCAATATAAAATACTGTAAACACAGTCGTCTCAAAAAGGGACAACTTCCAGTTTTCAGCCCCCTGTGCAGTCGGCCCAGACTCATCAAGCGGGCAGCTCGAGGGGTGGCGCCATGACTGATGGTGCAGGCACCCCTTTGCCTGTTTTTTTTTGTACCGGTCATGAACATCGGTTGCAGGCGGCCTATGATGAGATCCGCCTCTTGGCAGAGCTGGTCCAGGCTCTCATCCTCCAAGCGATGCAGGAAGTGCCTTTGCGCAGCCTCTTCGACCGCACGGACCAGGCGATGTATGGGGAGATGTATGGGGGTCTTCCTGTTTTTCAGGGCACAAAAGGAGTGCATGTTGTTTGGAACTATCTACCAATACCTGTTTCATTCCGAAAAGGAAAAAAAAAGTGCTAGTCCATCGCTGGAAGGAAGGATCTTTCGAGGACTTCAAGCCACCTGCAAGTTACATGCAGCTAGCGCGTTGTGGCAGGAGTCCTGTTAAAGGAAAGGAAGTGCCCTGAAATGCAAAATCACACTGTCCAACTGAATGTTCGCGCCACAAAGTGACCAATGTCGCTGCCAGATTCTGCCTCCGAGGACATGGCAGTTCTTGAGAATCCCCTGCCCCAAAATTGAGAAAAACAGCAATGGACAATGCTCCTCTCCAATTGGTTGCACCATGTTGTATCAAAGAAAACATAGAAAACTGATGAAAATGGGCAGGTGGGTCGTTAGATACCAAGAAAAGGGTATGTGGTCTGTCATCTGGTCCAAACAGCTGGCAACAAAGCTGATGAGAGACGTCAATCGGATCATGTGACCGTGAATGTCATCCGTGCAGTCGATTGACATCTGATAAAGATGCCATTTCTGATGTCTGATGTCAGCAGGTTGTGCTGCTGAACAACCGTCTGACCTTCTCATGTGCCGGGGTGGTGCTTGAGTTCTGAGTTCTCGGCCTCCGTTTCGACCGGACGCAAGTCTTCCAGGGCAGCCCACGATGCGCCGTGCCAAGCGAATGAATAAACCTCTCGAGACGAGCTGGGACTTGGTAATCTTGGTACATCTTTATACCCCAGAAATGGGTCGGCCGAAATGGTGCTTTTCACCCGCGATGTGTTGTGTTGCAGGTGCGGATCCCCATCGCTGCCTTCCGGCTGGAGAACGACTATGTCCCACTCAAGTTCCTGGCAAATCATTCGTGGCTCAGTGTGGGAGTCGAGGACCGCGTGGCACCTCGCGCCAGTTCGGACGGTCAGCGGGTCGAATCGACGACACCACCAAGCAGTCGAGCTTCAACTAGCGAATGTGTGCAGATCCACGGTGTTTTGTTGAAGAGGCTCTCCATCTCTATCTCAGGGGGGGCAAGACTGGGCTCGACAGAGAACTGTTGCTGTCAATCCGATCGAGATTTGCATGATTGGACCAAAGACAGGAATGGATGAAATGATGCGGGAAAAGGTTGGCCCCCCTTTCGTAAGGAACCTTTGAAGGATGCCTTGTTAAAGCCAACCACCTTCCTTTTTTACCCGCATCATTTCATCCGTGCCACTTCCATACACTTACTCTGAACTCTCCTTCAAACGCTTACATCCCAAGGAGTCGAAAAATGCTAAAGAGTTGGCCCATTCGCATTCTGATCATAGAGGGGGGTGGGTTGTCAATCCGTTACCACTCAAGAAGCTGCAATCCAGTCGTTCCTTTGTTCGATGCTTTTTGCAGGGGCATCATGTCCTGACATCACCTAGTCAAGGAAAGATCTCCCAAGACCTCCTGCGCACGGCACGGCGAGGATGGGCTTTTAATGGCTCTGGCAGATCCACCACATGTACCCTTCCAAGTCAAGGTGGGGCAGGAAGATGGGGGGTTGGAAGATGGACCGATCCGCAGCACCGGCTGGCACGGCTGTGGATGTGCCTGGAGACATGTCCGTGTGGTCACTCAAGGGACACGCTAAAACATGCTAAAACATATTTGAGGGACCTGACCTGCTTCAAGAAGCATTTACATCTGACATCATCTGACCTTGACCCATTTCATACGTTCGTCGCCGTCGCTTCGACTTATTTCCTCAGTGGTTTGATCAGATGAGGTTACTGCCAAGACGGCGTGCTGCCACGATCGCTTTGTAGATGAGGTGCAGCGGCCGGTCGCGGGGGGGCGGTGGGACCAGGTGGAGCGGTTTCCGAACGTGGCTCGAAGCGGAGAACGGTGCGGATTCGATGAAGCGTGCTGTCTAACGCTTCAAGTTGGGAGACCGGAACTTGAAGCGAAATCGAACGCCAACGATTTGGTTTGCAACAAGGTCGTTTTTGACCTTGATCCATGAACAAAGAGCCAAGGTCTTGCGCGGGACCCCTCAGGCCTTGGGGTTGAGTTTAGAGACAGTCCCAGGTGCAATCCTCACCCTGATGTGCCTTGCCCAGAGACCGCGAACCTTTGAAATTGCTAAGCCTTTGGACACTTGGACCTGTCCTGTGGGTGTTGGAAGGCTCAGCAAGGCTCAGCACCTGTGGGGACTGGGTCACTTGGACCTCGCTCAGGAGCTGTTCCTTCTCTCAGGGCCTTTTCCCATAGAACGTGCTTTCGCATGAACAAGCCCACTACGGTTGTTGTGTGCACCCGGCTCCAGCGCCGAAGCTGGTGCTGGCCTGCGCTTCACCTGGCGTGTGCCACCAATCACCGCCAGTAAGGGAAAAAGCGCAGAGGGACCTGTCAGAAGGCATTCGGCCAAGCTGGGACTCAGGAGCTCAACTCGCGGACGCGTTGACCAATATATTGGCCTCACAGAGGCTGAGATCCTCAGCAGAGCTTGATTCGTCTACCAACGGTTGCAACACAAACAAACAGACAAGTAACATCTTTTTGTGCGTGTTAATGTATGAGCAGTAACTCATGTTCATCCGCCACAGCCAGTGAACCAAACCTCCTTATCAAGACCTGGGCGACCTGAAACCGGGTAAAATGTAAACGCGTGCGTACATGCTAAGGGCCGGATGGATGTGTGGGCAAAAGAATTAAAGGGAGTGAGATGACGGGACATGAAGGCGGGCAAGACATGAAACGAAAAAGAAAAGAAAGTGTGTGTGTGTGTGTGTGTCAACACCTGTGTCAACACACTTTATCTAAGTGTGTGTGTGTGAAGGGGAAAAAGATGAAAGGGTGCTATGACTCATTGCCTTGGTCGTTTTAGAGTTTTGTATTGGCGTGAAGGGATGAAAACTAATGTGGTTGGTCGACATTCTTCTCCAGTGGTGCTGAAGATTGTGCCAAGAATTGTGGCAGAACCCTGTGTCATTTTCTGGTCCTCCTCTTATTCTCCCCTTTTCCTCCTCTTGTCCTTCTCTGGTCCTCCCCTTGTCGTGATCCTTCCAGGTTCAAGAGGGGCCCGTGTTTGGGCGCCAGTTTAGATACAAAGAGAAATCTGTCGGATTCCTGGGTGGAAGCCTTGCGTTCTGTGGCACAGCGACCAGCAACCGTTCACCAAGCCCACGAAGAAGGGAGCCCCGCTGGAATTGCAGGCCTTGTTCAAAAGCCCCAAAACTTCGTGGATGCCGTGGAGATCTCGGAAGCTGTGGAAACCAAGGTGCAGCGGCTTCCAGACCTGGTAGGCCAGTACCCGGTGAGGTTTTCTGACGGTGCACGTCTGGAAACTGGGTTGGTGAGGCAGGCATGGTCTACATTAGAGGCTGCACGAGATTTCTGCTTCGATGCAATGTGCATCAGCCTGCGGCGCCGCAGTGTGTGATTGGTGACACACAATGGGGCCTGGGCAGCACCCATTGATACCTTCGTTCGGTGGCGCACAGTTTATTCATTTACTTCAAACGAGCTGAAACCGCTGACCAAGGGCAAGACCATTAAGTTGCCTGCATTCGTTTTGCAAAACGGCGTGAGGCTGGTTGTTCAGAGCTTGACCATTCCACACTCGTCTTGGGGAGGGTGCGTCCTTTGAACGGACTCCAAGGGCAAGCAGGAATTTGTGGAATTGTTGGCATTAGCACAACAGATGATTGTTTTTTAATATATATAGTGTTTTTGCAAAATCAATATAGACTCTGCATGCTCGATCCATTCATGTCATCACATGTCCTTTGTTCTAGCGTGGTGTTTCATGGTTGTTCACCTCATCCCTCAAATAGGCTGAAACCCCATCTCTAGCTGACCGAAGGCCACTTTAAGTTTCCTGCGAACGTTTTAGAAAACGGCATGAGGCTGGTTGTTTATAGTTTGACCATTCCACACTCGCCTGACTCGAGGTTGGTGGTGCAGTTTCACCCCCAAGTTTTTCCCTTGAGCACCCCTAGCTTCCCTTGTTAGCCTGACAACATACAAAACTATAAACGTTGGGACAAGCCGATTCACAAAATTCACAAGTGACCATGTTGCCAGATGTGCCATGCTGTTTTGGCAAGACCACAGAGGGTGGGCGCTGGCAGCAAAAGGTTGCAAGCAAATGCAAGGACATGTTCTCAAAGCAAAAAGAAAAATTAATGTTTGAAACGCAAATTGCGTGTGTGTGTGTGTGTGTGTGTGTCACACTCTGTATCTAAGAGTTTCTTCAGCAGGGGGACCAGGCATCTCGCTGCTAACCTGGTCTAACAAAGCTAGGCAGCGAGATGGGAAGCACTGAGAGACGTCTCGGTGTGTACCTGCGAACGAAACTTTTGATCAAGCTGTCCACTTGGATCGGTTTGTTTCATGGTGCTTAAATGTTTCCTCCCCTAAACCCACTTTTCCACCGCAGATGTGCAGCCGCGCTGATCGTTCGACACCGCTGTTCTTGCGAACTGCAGATGTGCACAAACCTTTTGTTCAAACATCTTCAATTCTTTGGACCTTTCGTTTTGCCGTTCTTTCGCCTTCCTTCCACGTGGGAATTGAATAACTGAAAACCAATGTCAGAGTGTGCGTGTGCGCAGGCGGAGCTCCGCTGCAGCGACGATTTCTGTGCAATGAATATGGTGGTCGTCCAAGAGGTTAGCCGAGATTGGAATGAGAAGACAATGAAGGTGGGGGACATTCATGTCATGAGTCAACTGTGCAAAATCAAAGAGACGCATTAATGGTGGTTCTTTCAGTGTGATACGATACAGCCACGGACGTGTTGACGTTTTGAATGGTGAAGAGTGCTCTGGATCTCTTCAAATTACCACATATCTGACCTGCCAAAGCAGCTGTTCTTGAAGCAGGCCACAGCAAACGGCGGCCATGCATAGTAGCAGAGACAAAACATGAACACAAGACAAATGAAAGCCTGTTCCCACTCATGTAGTGATCTACATGTACAAGGGGATGCATGTGTCTTATCTATCTGGGGACTGTGCGCACCGAGAGACCATGAGAGACCTGAGTTCCTGGTGCCAGCATGAGGTGGCCCGGAGCTTGGCGAAGACCGTCCCAGATACGCTTTGGCAGAACTTGCGAGGGCTCCTCAGTGAGCAGATGAGCCTTGGTGATGGGAGTTGAAGAGGTGAGCCTTGGCGCCTTTTTGGGATGGAATAAGTACTGATAAAAGTGAGAACAGATCAGAAATACTGGCTTTGTACTGTCGATTGCCCCTTAGGAACCTGGGGGGGGTCAGATGTATCACTTGCTTTGGCAGCAAGTGCGAGAGTCAAGTCGCCGAGGTGTCTCACACGTCCGCTGAGGCCCGGCCGCTGAGGCCCGGCAAGTCGTATAGAATCCAATAGAAAGGTAGATACCGCACATCCAATGGTGAGAGCACGGGAGTTCCGTCTGTAATATAGTATAACATAGTATAACATGTTTCTATAAATTATGTCTATATAAATGTATGAATGTCGTGCAAAGCTAAAGGTGTGACCCAAGTCCAGTGCAGAATGCTCAGATTGCTTAAGGGGTCCACAGAAGACAGTTAGATTCGATTATAAGTTCATGAAACAAAGTACATAGAGATTGAGATCTTGGATATATTCAATCAGTCTATCAACCAAGTAGCCTTTGATGTTCGCGACATGTTTGCACCAAAACTGCTTGGAAGTTCCAGACCCAGTTCCACGTGCGCAACGCACTGAGGAAGACCATTTACGATTTTGTGGATCTCCGTCCAGTACCTGGTCTGACCTTTGGGTGCTGGCTCGCTTGTATGGAGAGACTCCTGCGCATGCTGAGGAGTGTGCAGCATGCCAACTTGGTGAGAAAAAAGGAAGAACCCATCGATGCGCGGAGAAGGAAACCCCAACTTGATCCTCATCACCCACCCTCCAGAGGATCCACAAATTCCAAGCTCGACATGACTGAGATACCGTTAGGATCCCCTCACCTGACCCAAGATCTCACGGGGATACGAATGGAACGTGCACCTGGATGTTGGTCATCTCAACCCACAAAGGCCACAAAGGCCCCTTCGGAGGCGGTGCCTTGTGATCGAACCCAGGCACCCGGCAATCACCAGCGCAGACTTTTTCAAGGGTCCGTGCAGGTGTGTGTAAGGGTGTGTGGCCATGCTGTGCTGCTGCAGCATCAACGAGGACGGCAACAGCAAGGGTTTTCAAGAGCAGACAGAGCCAGGAGAGATTATATAGTTATCTAAGAAACCTTTCCCTACATGTGTTCCGAAAGGATGTGTTAACAAACCCACTTGCATCCTGCTAACGAAGTTGCTCACGTTCATGGCGCCGTGGGCAAATCTGAAAGGATTCCATATCAAAGAAAGACTTGTCTCCCAAAACGTCTTCGCCGCAGATCTCATCTTAACTCATTTGTCCCAGTCGGTCAGGAGCCTCACAAGCTCGAGGTCTCAGTGCTGGCCTCAGGGCGGTCGTGGTAGGAGTGCCCGGGTGGTAGGAGCGAGCGTCCGTGTAGCAAAAGCCACAAGGTATTGTAGAGATTTGTAGAGTGTTTCTTGACAAAATTAATTTTTTGGGGGCGCCCCTTTTTTGGTAAGACCAGTGGGGCCCCTAGATACATATTGCACAAGTATTGCTGATTTATATAGCTCGTCTTGAGAGAAGACCCCTTCAACGACCACTCCGATTATGGCAATCACTAAATCATCTCTGGGGGTTGAGCACTTACCAGGCAATCTCTGAAGATCAGCAGGACTTATTGCGCAAATCGTCAATTTCACTTGGCGGACAGCAGTGTTGGATGTGTTAGATGACTTTGTAAAAAGTTCTATTCCCGTCATCAACCTGCAGAGATTTGGATTATTCTTTTTAGATGAACAAACGGATGTTAAGGCTCCTGTTCTCAGGTGCTGGAGAAGCACCTGCTCCTTCCAGTGCGTTGTGCCTGTGCCTGTGCTGCTCGCTGTTCACCGTTCGCCATCAGGCAGCTGGCCAAGATGGTGGAGATGATTTTGAGGAGCAGAGCCTTGGCTAATTACGGGTAGTCCGAGGGATTCTCCCTGTTAATCCAGGATCCAGTTCCAAACATTTTGTGGGAAACTCCATCCGACCAAACACACCAAAGTATGTCCAGAATGTCATTGGGAAAGGCATGGATTCGATTGGTTTAAGAGAAGATCTACAGGAAACCATTGCTTCACCACAAAGACTGAGATTTCCCTTGAACCAACTCTGGGAATGGCATCGCGGAGAGGCTTTGTGCATTTGCCAAGGAAACTCAGTGGTGTGCCTATCTCGCCAGTGGCTTGCCTGCAAGTGTACGTTGTTGGTCAATCGGCTATCCAATAGACTCTTGTTTCTATGACTAAACACCCCCATATTTGTTGAAGAGATTGTTACAATCCAAATGAGGGGGGTGTGGAAGCGTACGTTGCCCGCAAGTGTGTGCATCCAAATGAGGGGGTTATTGAACAAGAGAATACATTGCAATACCCCTTTGCCAACAGTACCTCTCCAACCAACTAGACTCTTGTGGCGGCTGGTCGAGCTTGTGATCCACGGAAAGCCGAATGGCCAAACGGACGAAGCAGGGGGGCTCGAATCAGGGCTTCGAATGATGGGCTTCAGGAGTCCAGGTCGCAACAAAGACATTGAACATCGGGGGCGGATGGCGGGCTTCACCCGCTGCGCGCCACAGCCGTCTGTGCACTGAACCGGCCGTGGCTGCACAGGCCAAACAGCTGGACGGGCAACCAGAGCAGAGCTTCGGATGCAATAGCCGAGCGTAGCTGGCGGACTGTAGATAAAAGATGATAAAAGTGCTACATCAAAAGCGCATTGTTCTACGACAAGTGATAAGTGATAAGCAAATAGAACTCCTATTGAAGTGACAATAACCGTTCTATTGGTTCTGAATGGACAATTTCTGGTTTTGCAAATGGCTCAATCCATGACTTCGTTGGAAGTGCGCCACTGCCTCCCAAACCTGATAGAAGCAAAGCTCAACGAAGCTCGTGGTGGACAAGCTCATCATGTCTTTTTGCTGCAGTTCCAAATGGGTTATGGATCGAAAGCTGTCCAACAAACACTGTAGAGTCGATTGCGAAAACGTCGGTGCGAGACAGAGTATCGGGGACCCACAGGTGCTTGGTGTTACACCAAAACGGAGCTGACGGGCACTCGCTTTGGAGCGGTGTCCACACGTACTGTACCAAGCACGCACACTGGCGGCCATCTTCAGGAAGCTTCCTGCCAGTGTGAGGGCCCGTGGCCTCAGTCAGGATTTCCTGGAGGAATGAGAAGACTTCAAAAAGGAGCCTCCCCAACAAACAAGATAGCAAGCTGCGGTGTAGCAACAGGTGTCAAAGCCCCTGGGCATGCCAAGAGTTCAATGATGGATTGAGGGCAACACCCAGACAGCACCAGAAGTAGTGGAACTTAGACAGATATGAATATCGGAACTTTCGGGGCAGCACCGTGCATCATTGTTTGAGGCATATGGATGGCCTCTGGTAGGATTTGTTCATTTCAAGAAGCCAAGTGTAGTAGTTTCAGAGCGGCATCCCGACTTGTCGCATGATCACGTGCTGAGGCCCTTGGCAAGGACAGTGCTTGGGATCAGGGTCACAGGGAAGATATAGACTAACATAGACTGACCAGCTTGCAGAAAAGCAAGAATTTGATAGAAT
Source organism: Durusdinium trenchii (assembly GCA_963970005.1). Taxonomy (NCBI): domain Eukaryota; class Dinophyceae; order Suessiales; family Symbiodiniaceae; genus Durusdinium; species Durusdinium trenchii. Next base: position 290,975 of record CAXAMN010017446.1, read on the forward strand.
TTGCTTGCTGGTGTCTTTGGAACAGTCTGAAAATTGTCCAGCAATGAGAAAGACAACTGCATGTCAGCTATTTGTAGTAAGGGAGCACTTCCATTCCGATATGTGAGCTGGCAGCTGCTTGCCGACCCGTCTCCGATATGTCCAGTTTGATTGGGGTCTTGAAACGGTGCACTCTTCTCTATCGGTTGGAAACCAGCACCGACAAAGCATTTGGAGTTGGGGGGATTGGGGATCAGTTCAAGTTGCGTATTCCAATCATGGAAGGTTATTGTCTTCCTGGGCCCTTTGACATGTTCATGCTTGTTCAACAAAAAAAAATATCTATATATGAATATATATATATAATACTATATTGATTTGGGTTTCAGGATCGACACAACAAGAAAGAGTGTTCAAGAGCTCCACACTGACCTCTAAAGACCCTTAGGATCCTGCTGCCTCGATCACCCTCAGCGAGATGTTGGAAGCAAGACGCTTGCAGGAAGACCAGTTCGAGGTCTGCTTGAACAAGAGAAGCCGGGTGCTAACGTCGTGGATGGGGGGGAGTGATTGTTGGTTCAGGCGAATAAATATGTTCTTAGTAGTGTTTTAAAGCTTGTCACAATTCTATCTACGTATTTGCTGCTACTGTTGCTGGTGCAGTCACAGGCGATGCCATTCCTATCTTGTGAACACCCAAACTTTTGTATCTAGAAATGAAGAGAAATTGCCACGTGCGGCAGAGGACGATGCACTTACTTGCGCGCCATGCTTTTGTTGACCGGTCCCAAATTTTGCATGGTGTATCCTCACGCCCAGCGACCCATGCGCAAAGATGGCACGAAAGAAGGAAGTGATATTCACGCCGTGAAATGCCAACTAGCGTGGAGGCCATCGACAATAGGGTGAAGCCATTGCTATTATATAGGGTGGAGGCCATCGCTATTAGGGTGGAGGCCATTGCTATTAGAGTGGAGGCCAATACCATAAGGGTGGAGGCCATTGCTATTAGGGTGGAGGCCATTGCTATCAGGGTGGAGGCCATTGCTATTCGGGTGGAGGCCATTGCCATAAGGGT
>CAXAMN010017446.1:302105-312889 GCA_963970005.1 Durusdinium trenchii
ATTGCCATAAGGGTGGAGGCCATTGCTATTCGGGTGGAGGCCATTGCTATTAGGGTGGAGGCCATCGAATCTTGTGCAATGAATGAGTTTACAATTCAATTCAGATGGATCACTGACCTCACTTCGCCTCGAGGTTCGATTCTTTGGAGCGTTAGATTCTCCGGGTGGGGGGGTCGCTGAGGTAGCGGAAGCTTCGGTTTCACTCTGGAGTATGATTTCAAGGCACAGCTGCGATGTGGGATCCGAAGTTGGCAAAGCGATACTGACTGAGTCTCTTCTCGGGAGAGTCTTATGACTTCAAGGTGATGTCCAGTATTCGCAAGATGGTGTCAATGCAGAGATGTTTGCCACCAGCCCCGAACCCAAAAAAATGGTTGAACTTCTCACATGTTCTGCTTTTTGTCTTCGTCACAGAAGGTCAGAATGATGGCGTAGGTCACAGAAGGTCAGTGGACCTTCGAAGAGTCTTCTCCAACTCGTCATGCCCAGTTCGGCTGTTCGACGATTCGCCTCATCGGGCCATGTCTCGAGGAGAATCTCCATCTAGATCCCAAGGACCCGCTCGCGGGCAACGCGCGCGGGCAACGCGCGCGGTGCTTCTTTGCAGGGGCACACTGTGCGGCTTGGTTGGTTGGAATTGTAGAAAGGACTGGAACTTGGAGGTGTTTGCAACTGCAGGTAGGCACCCGGTGTCTGCATGGGTGAGACAGGGATCCCACTGTTTGTCCCTGGAGTGCTTTTCGTTGGATATATGGCACTGTTTTATGATGTTTTATGCAAGAGATCCTCCAGACCACCCCAACGACGAAGAATGGTAGGTTGCTAGGCCCTCGAGTTTTGTTGGCGCTGCATTGCCACAATCTACTAGAGCGGAGAACAGCTCCGGGCAGTTTGCTGAAGCCCCGGTTGCCTTCCAAAAAAATGTGCCATCGAAAAAGACATTTAAAAAAACATTTAAAAACAACAAAAAAAAAACACACATTGCCCTCAAACAAACAAGAAAATAATTACCATGCCATTGCTCCTCTAAAACTCTAAAAATGTCCTGGAAATCCTTGAAACGAAAATGTGAACACCACTACATGTGCAACAAACTCAGCCATTTCTTCAGTTCTTCAACCCACATCAGAGTACCGCATTCTGGCCATGCAGGATCCCTGCTTGCTGCTATCTCTTGATGGGGGTGCAATAGAGCAGTGGAATGCGAAGAATCCGGAGCAAAGACTGCAGGCTGGAGCGGACGGAAGGAAAGAAAAAGACCAGGCTGAGAGATGTTTGATGATGTTTGTGTGTGCGCGGGCCGGAGCCAATAGGGCTCGACGTTGGGCTTCAATCTCGCTCATGTGGGCTCAACGAAAAAGCCTGCAGCTTGTCACCCACCTGAAGAACTCCACACCTGGGGGAGGTTGAAGGTGCACAGCTGGAAGGAGTGGTCGAAAAGATTGTGGACTACAAAGAGGAACCTGTGAAAACGCATGTTCTAAGCATGCTATATATATATATACATACACTATATACACTAAATTGTACTATACACTATGAATCTAAAAATGAGTTGGCCTTGCAGAACGTCCTTCACCAAGGACTGCTGACAGGCCCTCGTGGTGGTCCAACGACTTAGGTGACCTGTTGTTTGGTGCCTTAGTAGTAGTAACAAGAAGCTACTAGGAACAAGTGCATCGCTTCTAGTAACAAGTGCCTTACTAGTAGTAACAAGAAGCTATTAGTGGTAGTGACTCAACACGCCTCCGTCCTTCATACGTCCCTCCTGCCGTTTGCGCGCCTTGGGAGCAGCGCGCTGGCGCACGGCTCCTTCCGGGTGCAGGTGGGGGACCGCATTGTGTCGGCCAACGGCACGGCGGGGCCCTCACAGCAGATCTTTGAGACCATCAAGGAGGCTGACGAGGCGTGCGTTGGGTGGGTTTGGAAGGCGTTGGGTGGTTGTGTCACTCAACATCACTCAACCGCTTCGGTTGGTCAGGACACTTTAAGTCATTGAAAGGAAATTGGATGTGGGGAGGGCAATTAACGGGTGTTCGGTGTTTGGTCTGTGGGAGCTTGCCTTGCGCACGTATTGGATCCTATGACAAATTAAAGGTGTGGAAGTAGGTGCAGGTCAACTCGCAGTTGCGTCCATTGGAGTTATTGTAGCCCCCCCTGGTTTCGAGGAGGCTTGTTGTCCAGCAATAGCCTTTTGATGCGCAGAACTTGGCATCCAGGGGTGGGTTTGGAAGGCTTGGCCAGAAGTCCAAGAGCAGCAAGGGAATGGAATCCTGCTGATAGGGCAGTTTATGAAGCAGGCCTGGCTGACCCACTTCCCCACCTGCGTGAGAGTTGGCATTTGGAAGTTTTAGTATTCGGTTTTTTTTCTTTTTGTGGAAGGTTGCCACTACCAGGGGTGACTTAGCCCGATCTCGTCCGGAACTAATCTCCCTAGCCAAGTACACAAAGAGTCAGCAAAAGAACGCAGCATTTCACTGCTCAAGGAAAAGTTAGAAACTTTTGAATGGGCATCCCTCCTGTGCATGAGGTCCCTGTTCTTGCAACTATCCTGCACCTAGTGGTGTCCGCATCCTGGATTTGCTTCTGTAATGTTTTTCTTGACCGATTCGAATGATCAGGGGAAGGGGTTTTCTGTTGTCAAACCCTTGCAGTTGTACCTTGTCAATCCAACACCAACTGAAAGAAAATTCTCAGGTGATGCAGGGCTGGACATTTGAAGAACGGCAAACCTATGCAAACCTCAAAAACCCTTCGAGCGTTCTTGAAATTTCTTGAACACTGATAGGGAACCGACGTTTGTTGCTGCCTCCCCAGCTAGCAGGTCGCATCCGAAATCCAAGGAGTGGTGTCCAATCTGGCTCTTCTTTATTGGGCACTACTCTCTCTTGACAGATACAACTGCCTACCTCTACCTCTGGTATACCGATGTGCAAGTGAATCAGACTGCTGTGGACCAAGAGATTCGAGGCGCTGGCGCCAAGACGCTGGGAGAGTACGTCTTCTGCGTGCAGAATGACGCCTGCCTCGCATGGGGGGACCCACAACCACCTGGTCTTGGAATGGAGCGCAAGGTCTGGTCCTTGTTTGACTCGGACCGGAGTACGTCGTCAAAATGAGCAATTCGACATTCCACGAGGCGATTTCTTGGAAAAATAATGGTTGTTCCCCCTATGAATCTTGCAGATCCGATGGTAGACGTCCTTCCTCGAAATATGAATGTCCGCTCCTGAGGTACTTTCCCCTCCCAATCAATGCTTACACAGGTTCAACAAGGTCAATGACTCAATGATTCCCCGTCGTCTTCGCCGGAGACGACGCGCCAAAGAGACGCATTCCTCGCATTCCGCCATTCGACCGGACCAGCAGGACCTTCAGTCGGTACATATCCACTCTGGTACCACTCATGACTTGGTCCTGGTTTGAAGTGGTATCCACTCTGCGAGTGTCCTGTACCAGGAACTTTTTTTGCATTGATTCTTTGATTGTTGTACAGACGCTTGCTGCGAGTGGATACAGAATGGGGGGCGAGTCTCTGGGGAGAACTCCGTGAGTTGAAGACGCGCTCAGACGTGTTGTCGTTTGTCTGACCGAGGCAAGTCTTCAGTGTTCTGTCGATGTTTGCTTCTCTTGTTGCCAAGCTTGTGAAAGTGCTTGTTGCACCAAAGACCTTCAACATGTCCGTATCATTTCATATGTGCTGATGAGGCTTGCTGAAATGAGACGGCTTGGGTCCCTTACAAACTCAAGACGCTATTCCATGCTATTACACCATACACATTGCATCAGGTAGATAGAACATAGAACAGGCCTCCATTTCCAAGCAACCCAGTGACTGGTTTGAGGAAGTGAACTTTGCCAGTTGGACTTTGAATGTGGATTACCACGGTCACTGTCTTGATCTAGAGGGTGGTCACTTGGCGACATCGTTTGGTGCGTCGAAGAAGCACTGCGGCTGAACGTGGGTTATCTGGTGTAGGACCCCAGGCTGAGCACCTCACAACTTGCGAAAAGAGGGCCGACAGTCTGTCAACATGGCGAGCCACCGTTTGGCTTGACCAACATGACATGAGACATGGCCAAACTCATCAATAGCCATGGAAATATATGAAAATAGCCATCGAATGATATTGAGGAAAAGGTCCGGTCCTGAGAAGCTTCCTGGAAGGATTAGCCTTGATTTGCATTCTTTCCTGTCAAAGTTGGTGTCGGGTTCAAATTTCGGATGACTTGGGGAAAAAGAATGAAAAAGAAGCGAATCCCAATACATTTGAAGGATTTACTTTTCTACCTCCCTATGGAAACCATGAGTCTCTTTTGAAATAGCGTAGATCCCACATAGCAATTTGGGATAGGAAACAAGTTGCTGATTTCCAGGGCTCGGGGGCATCCTGCGAAAGCATGTTTCTCAGCAAAGATGCTGGCCCAGGGTCGACTGTCGAACATATTCGAACATGACATGTAAAGTGAGGCTACAACTTGCTTGGCATCGCGAATTACTTTTGCCTGTTCATTTGTTGCAGCCTGGTGGCGTCCAGTGTGCTGGTGGTGCTGACCACGCGCGGCACTGACATTTGCACCGGCAAATACCTGGCAACGAAGTGGGACTTCGAGCAGCTTCGACCAGAGTTATGCGACCGGCAATCATACACGCAATATGGTCCATATAAAAAGCAGCTATTCTCCGTCCATGCACACATAATATATATATAGATAGATAGAAAGACAGACAGATAGACAGACAGACAGAGAGAAAGAGAGAGGGATCTTTATATGTGGAAGCCGCTCTCCGTGGACAAACTAGTTTCTATGGTTGCAACTGTGCATTGTGAAGAACCAACAGGGCACCCTCCTTCGCACGGGACATACCACGCAGTCCATGACGTCCACTCCGACTGGACGTGGGCGAAGGCCTTCGCTGTTGGATTGAATGCTAAAGCCGAACCGGTCGAGACCGACGGTTGACAAAACGGTTGCAAACGGTGTTCATCGTCATGGCAAGCCTTTATAGAGAATCTCGAAATTCCCCACATGCCAGCGCTACACCATAAGGAAGACGAGGCTCTTTCGCTCGTTGTCCATCCTGCTGCTTTGTGGTGTCCTGGGCTGCTTTTTGGTCACTGCCTATGTTTCCAGGTCTACGCTGAAATCAGGAGCCAACTGACGGATTGCTAGATGTCCAACCAAACAAAATTAATTATTCCTCAATTTCGTAGGAGGCAGCTCCCAGTGAAACAAGAGCTTCAGAAGAAGGGGCATGTGGAGAGAATGTTCACCCACCTGTCAATCCCGCAAGGTAGATTTGCAGCTTCTCATTTTGTGCTTACCTTAGGATTTGAAGATCCTTCTGGTTGTTTTGTGCTTTTGGCGCTGTCTCTTCTTAAGGTTCTCTTGAATGAAACTTGTTTGAAACTTGCGTTGGACGGAAGGACCTTCTGCATGGTCTTTGCGCTTAAAAAGAATGTCCAGTCCATAGCTTTCACTCTTTGTACTGTTCATTGCCTGTGTTTTATGATAGACGAAACCAACTTCCCGAACTCAGAACTGTGAGCCTATGCATCGCAACAGCTGTCAGGAACCTTTCAACAGCTGTTGCAAGCTTGGTTGTTCTACGGCTCGGTGGCATTTGTGCTCACGCTCGTCAGCGCTTATGCTTTGCTTCCAGGTGGGACCGCGGAAACAGCGAAACATCGGTCGCTGAGAGGAAGCAAAGGCACAAGGAAGAGCAAGAAGTTCTTATTAGGTTGGAGGCCATCGCTATTAGGTTGAAGGGGCTTCCTGTAGCTTGGTGCTCAGAGCCTTTCTCCGTCATCCTAGCCAGCTCTGGTGACTGGTACTCGTGCCGCCGCGCCGCCTGCTTGTACTTGCCAAAGCACATCTAGTGATTTCAGAAATTTCAGAATCATGTTGTATTTGGCGAAGTCATAGAAAGCGCAATGATGTGTATTCACATGTATGACTTGTATTAAGTTCTGCATCATTCGCCGGTTGATGTGTTTCACCAATCCCGACCATGGCTGTGCCATCAAATTTGCCTCTAGTGTGGCGTCTTAAGGTTAAGTTGTAATAAGTGAACCAGGACCCCGAGGTATAGGACTTGACAGGCAGTCACAGCTTGGCATAGAAACGCTCAGAAAAATAGTTTGCCACCGCTAGATGTCTGGAAATCTATGAAATCTCAAACGTTGGACCACACGACGAAGTTCGGTGGTGGTTTTGTTTGGAACCAGCATGAAATCCTCCACCACCTGGCAATCCGGATGAATCTGGGTATTTCCATGGGTGACTTCCGGTACACGCATCCAAGAAGAATGTATTGGGGAGATCGATTTCGTGCTCCAGATCTCTTATCCCACCAGGTTGGTCTCCGCGATTCAACTACCAAAGTAACGACTTCCAACGGCTGCGCTTCAAGCGGACGTGGCGGCACGTCTTCTGGAGCAGCTCGGAAAGCTTTGCACGAGACTTGGAGGACCCCGAGGAAAGAAAGAGTGAAAAGGCGCTGCTAAGCAGCAATCAATAGAATATTGGGAGTAGTGGTGGCTTAGCAGCACCTTAGGGCAGTAGTGAAATCCAAAATCCAGGGCAGTGGTGGCTGGTGCCCAAGGAAACCCTGTGTATGAGGGGGTGCTGTTGGAACTTTTTTGTAAACCTCCGCGAGAGTGATGCAAAAAAACACAATTCACTGTGGACCCCAAAAGCTGAATCCTTCGCACATGAGATCGCACATGAGACTCCTGTGTCCATCCGACTTCAGGTTCTTTTGGCCTCTTGTGATCCGGATCGTCCTAGAACGGCTTTGAAAGAACTTCTGAAAAAACAGCTTTTGAGCTCTTGGTCGAAGGCCATGGCTTTCGAGTCTCACCACAACCCCCTTCTTTGGGATCACGAAACAAGCCTCCGAGTGACTCGGGAGCTTTCCTCCCTACTGAGCACCAGAGAATGAAGGTATATAGGTCTTAAAGCCCACGAATAGTTGGATGGTCAGGAGGTGTCCAGTCCCTCCGGTGGTGACAAAAACCTGCATCCTGCTTGAAATGAAGTCCAACTCCACCCATGTTGGCTCCATCCACCAACTCCCCGCACTGCCCAAACCGAAAATGCCCAAGAGAGCCCAAGAGTAACTCCCAAAGGATCCTTAGAAAAAACACAAAACAAAGCACCTCTCAATATAATATAATACAATATAATATAATATAGTATAGTATAATATAATATAATATAGTATAATACAATATAATATAATATTATATTATGTATATATATATATATTGAATATGCAAAACCAGACATCCACTTTGGGGAGAAACCGATGAACCGATAGGAAGCAATCCTTCTGGCGGGCTGCGGCAGTTGGAAGCGGCTCCGCAACTTCTTGGAGGACACGGAAGCGACTGCTTTCCATTTGAAAAGAAATATCTGGTTGGGCAAAAGCCAAGGCATGTGCCGTTGCGAACGATCAAAGCGGAGAAACAAATCACTAGGGCCACTAGAATGGTCAAGGAGTCTGAGATAGTCTGAGACATTTGAGCAAGAGGTTTGTTGGCCGGGAGTCTCCAGTGGTTTGGAGATGTTCAAGTCACCTGCTTTGGTCATTCTCACGACAAAACCACAGTCGGTGGCCGTACCGAAACACCACCGGAGCTCATGTCCTTGCAGTCCTGCCATGTGTTCGGTTCTTCTGAAGGATCCCACAGAAGCTCAGTGGGTGTTGGATGTTTGCAAGATCTTAGATGATGACGATGAGCCGTGGCCCATGGACCAGCGAGATGGTGCTGAAGAAGATCGAGGGGTCATCAATTTGCTCGCTGAATGCTGAGTAGAAGTAGATGGTACGTAGAGCAGGTAGGAGTTTGGCAATGAGACAGGCCTGTGCAACAACTTCGGGAACTCGCCAGGGTGGAGTTGTGGGAATTGGTCTGAAAGGGCTTGTCTAGAAATGAAGGAGCCCATTTTCCTCAAAAACGGACAATGGACTGACTAAGTTCCATCGTCCCAAATTTGGGACATGACATACCAACAGATCATGACATATCCCTGCCAAGGACACTGACACACTGTCTCAATACTCCAGCACTGAATGCCTGGAAGATGCTTCCTCAAGCTGAGCTGATGAGCCGGGCAGATGCCGCTCCGCTGCGAGGCTTCGAGCGTCCGAGAGGAGTCCCAGATCGGGGGGCGACCTGAGCGGACCCGAGTAGATCAGTTTTCGGCGAAGACCACGCGCCGATCCTGCGGCGAACGGAGGACGTTTCAACGAAGAACCGGAGAAATCGCTGTTTCGTGCCGATCGCGGCTTGGGAGGATGAAGGATAGAAAAAGGTGCGTGCGAGTGGGCAGAGCGTTGCGACATGCTTGAGCAGGAGCTCAATGCAAAAAAAACGTTGCTTCAAAAGGAAAGTGCACCTTTGGCTTCCGGTCCACCATTGCGGAGTCGAAATGAATAAAAGTGAATCTACCGGAGTTCTGGATGTCCAGAAAAACTCATCATGGCTGGCCAGTGGGACTCCAGTGGCTAGTGCAGCCTGGATATTAGTTGTGACCAACTGCCAAGTTGGATGTGTATGGGTCCCAGAATGGGTTTGGTCATGTTGTGTGATGTTCACTAGGTTCCTTTACCTTGGGGCTTCAAAATGCAAGGATTCCCTCTATCAAAAGACACCGCCACAGCGGGGCGAACACGTCCGTGGCAGGTGACTCTGGTCATGCAACGCGCCAAGGTGCCGCGTGCGTTGCGGAGCATCTACATGCGATGAACGAAGACGGACAACATGTTTTTGAACCGTGGCCCCTACAGTCTACATTAGACGTGTCAACATATTGCACCAAGACAAGTCTGCAAGAAGAAAGACCACTTGTTTGAGGGGCGGCCTGTGAAAGGCTGCCGCAGGCCGTTGATCTTGATCTCAACCTCACCTTAAACGGCCTGACCCGGAGGTTTATTCTGCATTCTCTAAGATTCGGGTTTATAGTTTATAGCTTTCTCAGCGTGATGGTCGGGTCAGCTAAATGGTCTCAATGTGATTTTCCTGCCCCGTTTTTTCAGCACGGAAATTGGGGAGTGTGTGTGTATAGATGGCGGAATGAATGTGACCAAAGACGCATATCCATAGTTGCCATAGTTATTTTGTTGATGATGTGCATGCTGTGGATAAGTGACCCGTCCATGCAACCAAAGCTTGTTGCACATGCACTCCATGTCAGGAACGGAATCAGTGATAGGATTTGACAATCCCGCCACTCCATGTCAGGAAGGGAATGAGTTATATATATATATAGTTTCTTTGTGCTTGTTATAGGAGACGCAGATCCCCGTGGGCAGCGCCAGGCAGGGTAGTTGATGACGGGCCAGCGGGAAATGGTTGCAAAATGGAACCCAAACGACCAGAAACAGCTCTGATTGTTCCAAACATGATTGATTTGAAAGCCACCGAAGAGCTCATGCTCAACGTCATTTGGAGGTTGTAGACCTTCCAAGAACCTCCCTGCAAACATCTGTTTTGAGATCCTGAAAATGCGAGAACCTCTCTTCCTTGATTTCACTAACTTCACATGATTGCCCTCGCTTTTGGAGGACGAGACCTCCCAAAAAATGGCCAGCCGAGAAGAGAAATCACTTCCTCTCCTCATCGGTCGGTTTTCCCGTCGCCCGCTGTTGGAGCATCTCGCCAGCAGGTCTTTGGGCCTGGATCTCGCCTACGCGGACTCAGCAGTGTCTCGGTGCTGGGCGTGGTTTACGTTCGGAACGTTCGTGTCGGTCGGTTCGTGGTGTGTTCGGAGAGCCGCGTTCAGTGTGCGGGGGAGTCCTCAAAAGCAGTTGGTGGACGGTCCATGCAGCAAGTCAGAGAAAAACTGTCCAAGCAGCATCTACTTGTTCGGACAATTCTCTCCGAGCTTTGTCGTTGATGTGGAGAGGCGTCCGAAAGAAAGATGGACGGTCCCCAGAAGGCCCCCCTAAACAGAAACACGTCGAGACGTCCACGGAACCCGACGCGCAAGCGTGGCTGTGTGGTCGCAGCGGCCCAAGCCCGTCCTACCGCAACTGGACGTCTTGGACGCCGGGCTGAGAGAGACGGTGGACGGCTGGGACTCATGGGCTCAGACAGGCAGAATCTCCTTGACATCGAAATCTGGATGTCCAATCCAATTCTGAAGGGTGTCACTCACAAACTTGCTGCATCTTTCTTTCGGAACCATGAAAACGATTAGCAATGAAGGAATTTCAGTCTTTCTTGGACAAACCAAGGTTGGGCTCATTATCAAACAGGCCTGATCCTGCTGGAGTTTTGAGCTGCAGAAACAAGTAATTGACTAACTACGTATAACTAGTATAACTACGTAGTGTAGCCAGTGTGTCTTCGTTGGGTCTTTTGGTGATGTTATTTAAGGGCTGCCGCCCCTGCCGCCGACCCCGATTCTCAGGTCCGGCTTTTCCTCCATTGGTTGGCAACACGTCACTAGCAACTCTGTAAAGATGGCCGACAGAAGACCGAGAGGAGCCTACATCACTCCACTTAGAACATCATCCTTGCAAACAACATGTTTCGGTCGATTTCATCAGCTCCAATGCCAAAATCGAATCAGACAATATGGTTAATAATACGACAGATAAGATGACATGACATGGTCTAGTTAGGATTTAGCAGGATCAGTTAAAACATTCCCGCGTTGAAGACAAACATCGATCGGCATGGCCGGCTGTGGTGGCGAGTGGCATCGACGCCAGCTTGGCCCCGAACACCTGGTCCCGCCACAGCTTTTCCCAATCTAATTCTGCTCCAAAA
>CAXAMN010017446.1:313288-329238 GCA_963970005.1 Durusdinium trenchii
AACCCATTGAGTTCTGCTCCAAACGAGCCCCAATTCCTCGGACGTTCCGTGTCAAACGGACGCTCTGGATCCCTAGAAAAAAAAACAATTTGCTAGCATCTTCCACCACTAACCAGCCTCCCAAAAAGCTTCCACCAACAGCCTGCCAAAAGCTTTCCAGCCTCCCAAAAGCATCTGAAACCACCCCTTCGCCACGGCTTTAACCCATTGAGTTCTGCTCCAAACGATTGAGTTCTGGCGGATCTATCATTATTCCCTGGCGCGCTCCCCCTTGCGTCGGCCGGGGTCGGCGGATTCTGGTCTTAGGGACCAAACTTACAAAATGGTTGCATGAAGAAGGAGGAGGAGCTGCAGTTCTGGCTCTTGGGTAATGCGGGTTGGAATGCGGCATGACAACTAGAATCAATGAAAGATGTTGCTTCTGTCATCTCCTTTCTGACCATCTATCCATAAAATCAGTGCTCAGTGTATGTTGATCAAGAAAACAGAAGGTTGGCCATCGTCAGCTCAGTTGCAATTTGGATTTTTGTCCTTACCTGGACACTTTAATATAAAGGAGTGAACGGAAACAGTTTCCTCCCTTGTCGCAGGGTTTCCTCTTGTGTGGTTCTCAGGATTGGAAAATGCCCCCAGCCCAGCCCTGAGTAGAAACGAAGAATTAGTGAAATACTGCCTTGGAGTCTTTTGTGAGAACTCAGTTGAACCTCCAGACTCCAGATAAACCAAACAATGAAAATCCCATTGGTTGCGGGGTCTACACATTCTAAAACACCTCCAACAAGCCGAGTCCCATCCACGATACCTCCCGGGGACACGGTCCCGCGGCGCAGGTGAACGACGGACCCGTTGCGAAGTGGAACAGCTCTGCATCCTCTCCAATTTCCGTGGGCGCCTCTTGGGCTGAAGATAGGTCGTCCACGAAGCTGGACGTGTTTAAGATTTGGAGGATCATGAACAATCATGAAGGATCCATTGGACCGTATTCTTGTTGATTCTTGTTGTATTCCCCGCTCTTTTTGGACCGCGCATTACCGCGCATTCTGATGGAAGTTGCAATCCAACACCACTCATTGGGGGGGTGGTTGCTGGCTGGAGTCTTTAGGGATAGTTGGGGGCACTTTGTGGAAGAATGTGCAGCAGCTCTAGGGATGGTGATGGATCCTTTCTTGGAGTCTTGGTGGTTGCAGTATCCATCCCTCACAGCTTTCTGAGATTTTGGGGCCCTCGTTGGCTTTAGGGGAAGACCCTTCAAGAAGTTACATATATAGATGAAGCTTCACCTGACACAATGGGGCTGTCTCTGTGTTCTGTTCTGTTTGCAGAGTGATTTGCTATATTTATAATCTCCGTTGCTTCCGGCTATCTAAAATGAGTGTGGTCGACCACGGAAACCCCATTTCATTTGACGCATTTAGTCTAAGGGTTATCTGAAATGGGTATCAGACAACATTGTGGGAAAGTGGTGCAGACTTTTTTCACTTTTCAGATTCAACGACTTGTGCAGGCGTTTGGTATGTGAAAGTCATTGAACCAATGTCTGGATCAAATGAGGGGGGTGAACTTCTATAGTCCGGGTGAACTTCAACGCTGTGTGCGTGAAAGACAACGAGTCTCTGGGTCCGAAGAGTCGGTAAGTGTGCATACCTGATCATACCTTGGTGTGTGTGGTGTGCTACAAATCTTCAGAGTTCAAAGAAGTGCGAGAAAGGACCCCCCAACTTCCGGAGCTTTTGTGCTCTGGGGGGTTTCCAGGCAGTAGTCTTCGTGAATCTTCGTGAAGAGAATGTCTTCATTACCTTACCAGTACAGTCAATCTCAGAGAAACCCCGCCATTGGAGAATGAACCACGGGCGAATGGATTGATTTCTTTGAAGGGCCCTCCCACTCGCTACCCCAAACTCTACTATGTAGCAGGTAGTTTGGTACATGAACTCCATTGTTCAAGACCCTATTGAGAAAGCGGAACCGTACGACACTGTCTTTGAGATGTCACACCAGCCCGTCCCAGGACCGTGTGGTAGACCTCGGCAGCGGAGGTGTGACCGAACCCGTCCCCTTGGGGCACCCCGAAAGCCTCGTTCCGCTGTGCCGAAGCTGGTGCACCCCCCCTTGACCAGGGAGGGATCCGAAGATATCCGAAGTTGAGTTCTGAAAAGAAAGGAAGTGCTGGGAAGTGGATTGTGTTGGATTCAGTTTGCTACAAGAGTACCAAGAGGTTGGGGTGAAAAGCTGGTGCCTCATTGACACTAAGTCACTACCTGTAGGGTTGTTGACCTCCGCCGTGACACTCCCCGCTCTGGGTGGCAGAGTCCGGATTCCATCACAGACTGTGCTTTTGTTGTTCTCCATCGACAAGAATGGTGAAGTCGTTCTGTTTGGTGGATATGGGCTAAGCATGTTCATGGGCCCCAAATGTTGTGAACGTGTTGGAGTCAAATGTCGTGAACCATGTGCCCATGCCGGTCAAACCAGGCAAGGACAGCGAGGCCAAAACGTAAGGTAGAAGGATCCTGTCGGAGAGCTCAAGACCCTCCACCGCATGGGCGTATGATCTTCCAGGTGCTGCACCTGCTACAGCCACAACCTTGCTGGAGAAGCTGAAAAAGATGGAGGTCCTCCGCCGAACTTCCGCATGCCGGAATCATGGCTGTGCATCACAGCACCAGTCGCAGTGGTTCGGAAATCTACCAGAGACATCCAGAGATCACTTACCTTGAATTGACAGTGAGTGCTTGGAAAATCATTTGCACACGCTTTTCATGGGCACTCCACCAGTTTTGCTTGGATGTCTAGCACGACTGCTTTGGTTTCCCCAAACACGGAAAAGAAGCCGGTGAAAAAACGAGGCGTCCCAAAGGTCAGTCTGGCTGGGCTCTTGTGCTGGAGTCAGTCATGGAGACTGGTGATCAGACAGGCCACCCAAGTAACGACATCCAAGAAAGGCGACCCGAAAAACACTACCAAAAAGCACAGAAACCCCCCCAGAAATGCCTCCTTTCAAAGATGTAAGAATCCCTCACAGGTAACCCATGGTAAACCTGTTTGGGGTAACATTACCCTGAAAAAGTTGATGGGTAAAAAATGTGAACATAGGTGAACAAAGCGTATCGCTTCATCACTCAAAGACTACTTTAGCACTCACGCAAACACTCAAAACGCAGCAGCAAAACGCGCTCAGGGTGAGACGACAGTGAAGATTTACAGCTGGCCATCCTGAAGTTTTTGTAAGGCCAGGCATGGACAGCAGTCAGTTGTTTTGGCTTGTGCATAATATCCCTTCAACTTAGGCATTGCCAAAAAGGGCCATTTCAAGGTGTCCTCTGAGGCTTGGAGATCATTTTAACACCTGCACAAGTTGCTTCGTGGAAGTCAACGCTGATTTCATGAGCATGCAAGTCAGTGTTGGCGTGCACGTTGGGAGATGAAATGATGTCACATGATTGAATGTTGACGTAGGCTCAAAATTAGCACAGCAGCGCCTAGACTCTGTTCTTACCCAAGTTCTGAAATGTTCTGAATGATAAAAGATGCATTTGCATTGAAGGAGACCCCCTACCCAATGATTTTGGTTTGTATACTCCCGTCGTTTGGGGAGTCGTCCAGAGCCTTGAGCCTTGCCCTTAGACGCCAGAGCTCGCCAGGGGGAGAAAGAAGGTGCTTCGACAAGCGCTTCTTCACAGCTGTGGTCAAAATGACCATTCATGGGGAAGTCGGTGGAAAGAATCTTTTATTATGGAAGTTCCATTCACTTCAGCCCAGGATTTACGACTTTCAGATTTTACCGAATATCCTGCATGAGTTCTCAGCAGATACAAGTGGAGAAGATAAGTCCTATCAGGGAACAAATTTTGACCAAGCCTCACGTCATGTGGAACGCCTGAAGAGAAGGCGACTCCGCGTGGAGATTTGATGGAAGAGATCTAGAGCCACCAAAGTTTGCCGAATCTTGCACAAACCTCGGAGCCGATCGGAGCCGTTCGTCACTGAAGCTCTCTTGACCGGTCTCAGGGATGTGATCATCAACCGCAGGTGAGCTTCAACGATTCAACAGCCACCAACCTACTGTAATGGCCTCCAACCTAAGAGTGATGGCCTCCAACCTAGAAGCGATGGCCTCCAACCTACTAGCGAGAGAAGATGTATATCAAGGATGTCTTCCTTCAACGTAGAAAGGAATACTCCCACCACGCAACTCGGGCAAAGACCCAGCCGACGAACTAAGGGATCGGTGGGCCCAGCCGTCAGCTGGTGGAGTTGATGAAGTGTTCGAAGAAAGAGTAAACACCCCATTATGAAGCATTTGTTGTAGACGGCTTTGGCATGGGTGGCCTCACCTGACACAGATCCCTTAGCTTGGCAAATGGATCAGACCTTCAGGACAGAGAACGAGAATTCGCAGGTGGTCTTTTCTCGACTAAAAGGAGGCCGATGAACAACATGGAGAAAAAGAGGCCATTACAAAACCTAATCAAAAGAAGTTGCTTTCTGATGTTTTTTTGAGTTGATCCACGACTTGTAGGGCGTCCATTTCTGTGGACCCCCAATGACAAGCTAACAGATAGAAGGCTACAGGCTGTCCTGAAGACCTCACGAGGCCTGAAGAGGCCACATGTAATTGCAACATTGCATCAATTAATGCGTCCCCCTGATTCGCAACTTCTGGCATGCACCGAGAAGTGATTGTCATCCAATTTGCTATGATGTGGTTGGCGGGGGAACGAATCTTGATGAGCCCGCTTGTAAATACAATTGGGAAACATAGTATTGATATATATATATATAATCTATATATATATAATTTGAGAGAAGGAAACACGAAAGGTAGAGAGTCACCAGGTATGTATGAAAGACGCAGTATCTAAACCCAACAGGCTTTGTAACAGCTGCGGTTTGTAAAAACTGCCTGGTGCCAAAACTGTGCTGCGCAAATGCGGTCGTATGTGGCACGCACGCTCCGCATAAGAGTGGCCGGGGTCGCAAGGGGAGGTTGCTACAGCAAATAATGTGGTGCAAGAAGGGGCTTCGGCTTATGCAAACACTGCTTTGTGCAGCAACTAAAGATAATTCATGTCGAATCCGTGGTGTCTAACGCAAGGCTGTGTGGCAGTCCCTGTGTTGTGCAAATGCTGCAAATGCGGTCCTGTGTCACTTGCGCGCTCTATATAAGAGTGGCTTGTCTGCAACATATGATTAGAATTATTAATAATCAATATTTAAAGAATAATTATTTGATAAATATTATATAGTAAAATTATTGTATTGGAAATATATGTAATGAAAATAATCTTATTGTTTTGTATTTTTATATTAAATATATTAATTATATATAGTGTATATATTTGGAAAATGTTTTATATATTTTTTTGGGTAAAGGCCGTATTTGGATAGAATTTATCGTATTGATATTTTAATTAATAAATTAATGTATTTAATCGTATGGATTTTAAAAAGCAAAATATTATACAAAAATATATTTATTAAACAAACAAATTTTCTAGAATTCTTCCGATTATTAAATTTAATTAGATTTTATTAATATAATTATCTAAAATTTTGTCGATAAAATATAAATAGAATTAATCTCATTGTTTTTTTTCTATATAAAAAAAGATTGGGTATATAGATTTTTTGGACGAATATATTTGAATAAATAAGATTGTGTATTTGGATTCTTTGGGATATATGTATAAATAAATATTTTTTTGAATTGGTCGAGGAATTCGATAATATTGATTGAAAAAAGAAATGATGGATATATTTGGATAATGATTATATTACATATATTTAATATAAATATGTATCGAATTATTTAATGTATGTTCCGACGCGAAACGCATACACCTATTCGTTCATTTATACTTGATCATGTAATTTAAAAAAAAAAAATATATATATATCCTTATATTAAAATTAACATTTATAATGTATTTAATATAAATATGTTTAAGCATATATTTTTAAATCTGGATAAATATAATTTATACAAATATAATTCATATCTTTTATGTCGTCTTTTTCCGCCGGACCTTAATTAATCACGATTATTTACGCCTAATATTCTCTATTGTACCTCTATCGCATTCTAAATTTAAGTATTCTCTACCGGACCTTAATCGCGATTATCCGCACCTAATCTTCCTTGCCGGACCTTAGCCACGAATTCCAGACCTAAATATTCCCTATCAGACCTCAACCACGACCATCCGCGTCTAATATTTCTTATTAGACCTCAACCGCGAACTCCAGATTAAATATTTCCCACCGGACCTTACGCGTGACTATCCGCGCCTTATCGGACCTCAATCGCGAATTCTAGGCCCAAATATGTCCTACCGGACCTCCACAATCACACATATGCAATCACGAATACACAATCACAAACATATGACAAATACAATTTCAAACACACAACCACAAACACGTAATCATAAGCACACAGCCACAAACACATTCATAACACATAATTCATAACACATAATCACAATACACTACCGCAACACACAATCACAACACAATCACAGCACACAACCACAACGCACAACCGGAGGACCCAAACAAAATCGAGAACCACAAAATTCACCATAGTGTAGGAACAATCAATTCGAAGATATGCCAGAATGATTGGAATCGGATACATTTCTATATCTATTGGAATAATTCATGCCATATCATCTGTTTCATTCTGCATTCTGTGACGGCACTAAAGGACTTGTATTATGGAATGAAACGCACAACGAGCACAATATCAATATAATTATTTTTGAAATATCATGATGGAGATCAATCGAAATTCCATATTAAAAAATACATATAGATGATTTATCGATATAAATAAATAAAATAAATTAAGATAATATAAATAATACATAATAATTAATAATCAACAATAAATCCAAAATAATTCAAAAAAATAAAATAAAAAGAAACCTGAGAAGGGAGGAATGAAAAAAAATGTTCTCCATAGTCTGCATCGTTGCGCGCGCCACGCGCGAATACAGCATGCCTTCGAAAAAAAACCATTATATATATATTATATTTGGAATATTTGACATTTATAATGCATATTGCGGCACGTGGAAAAGCTACATTTTTTGATTTGGAAGAATAAATGGGCACGTCTTATTCGGGATATAGACGTTTGATTCTGCGGCGCAGAAGGGGAGGTCCAGCGGGAGTAGTTCGGGCTACCAAAGGAATGAGGATTTATGTATCTATCGATACATATGCCTAGATTTAAACGATTTATATTTTGTTTCGATCCAAAATATAAAAATAATGTCTATTTTTGTCTTTCTTATCAATTCTATTCCTTTTTCATTCAAAGGCCTTGATTTTTGCATCCGCGGAAATAAATCTTTGCACCGTAAATCCAAATTGCCAAAATTACCAATTTATTTATTTATTTATAATAATATGTAGTATATATAAATACCGCGAAAAATATCAATTCGACCGAAAATATAATATAAATATATTATTTAAAAAAAGCAAAAGCCAAATATATAAATAATTTCGTAAATATACCCCCCGAAATTCAATCCAAATTCAAGAATTTAAATTTATATTATATTCGGTTCTTTATAAATTTCGCAATCCTAAAAATTCGTATTATAGTTTATTTTATATATAAATTCCTATTATTATTCGATTTTTCAATACCCATTATTCAAATAGCCTTCAAAATCCTCCCCAATACTAAAATACAATATTCGACATCCATTATATTATTCGTATTTCCAAAACCTATTTTCATTATTTTTTATAATGATATCAAAATATTCTTTCCCGCCAAATTCCATATTTACCTTTCAAAATAACCCTTTCAATACCCTTCCCCCCCACATCCCCTTAATTCATTTCATTCGCTCTAAAAATTCAAATTTAACCTATCGATTAAATTTCGTTATATTCTTTAAAAAATTAAAATATTCCTTTACAATACAATATTAATTAAATAATTCCATTATCTATCTATAAAATTATTAATATCAAAAAATTCCAAATATAAGAATATATATATATATAATTTGTTTTATTATTTTTAAATATACAATTAATAAATCAATAGATTATACAATATAATATTTCCCAATTATTTAAATGTTCTTAATAAAAATTTGAAAAGAGGGAGACACGAAAGGTAAAACAGCGGGAAGAGAAGAGAACGCGAGAGGCAAGAACAAAAATGCAATGTTCGATATGGTGATTTATCCCCTCGGAGGCGACCTTTCGTAAATATATGTTCATATGCACTTTAAATGTTCAAACATGTGCTCTCGAAATGTTCAAATAGATTCTTAGTATGAAGTAGGTTTACGCCTAACAGCCGGGCGCCGGCCTATTTGGGCTTGGGTATGTGCAGGGTTGGGTCCTGTCTTTCTTTCTATCTCTCTGTCTCTCTGTCTCTCTTTCTCTCTCTCCCTCCCTCCCTCTTTCCCTCCCTCCCTCCCTCCCTTCCTCCTTCCCTCCCTCCCTCCCTCCCTCGCTCGCTCGCTCTCTCTCTCTCTCTCTCTGAGACTTGGTGGACCCTATATTGAGCAAAGTCAAGCTATCTGGTGCGCATCTTGGCCCGAGGTTGGGCCAAGTTAAGCCCATGTGGTCTATGTTGGGCACATCTTGGGCCCAAGTTGAGCCTATGTTGGGCCTAGGTCGGCCTATGTTAGGCCTATGTTAGCCTAGGTTGGGCCTATGTTAGGCCTATGTTGGCGTATATTGGCCCCATGTTGGCCCTATGTTGAGCCATCTTGGAGGCTATGTTGGGCATATGTTGGCTATCTTGAGCCTATGTTGGGGATATGTTAGGCAACTTATGTGCCCAACACCCACGAAATGTCGATTAAGCCTATCCACGCGGCACGCATAACCGACACCACCGGCGCCCTGTTAGACGAAAGTCGTGTCCGCCGAAGGCCACGAAACACTGTAAAAAACGATGTTTTTCACATCGTGCGCAAAAAAAATTGGAGATAACATATACAGTAAATCTGTCGACCGGATTTAACCTGAGGTCGGGCGGGGGTATACCGGGGGTCCAACAAAAGGGTCGGCGGCAGGGGCGGCGAGCGTAGAACCGTCCGGTTACCAACCGAAGGCCTCCGGCAAGGGAACGTGCGCGTGGCCGGCGCCTGGATTGTGGTCTTCGTTTTGGATTGACCTTTTTATGATGAAGAATTATGAGATACATAGCATTGTCACCAATGATCCCAGGCACAACACGGCAAAGGGATCCAGCCAAATCAACACTTGTCTAGACTAACGCTTCACACATTTAGTTTTTTTGACTCTACAGTCTGTCACTCTACAGTCTGTCAATACCTAACCTAGTGAATTCAAGATTCTTAGTATTGCCAAGCCCGTCACGTCAATCAGCGTAGGGTGCTTTGCTTTGTTCCAACGTATGGCAAAGCAATGGGCGCAATCACCGAGCCAGCATCCTCTGTGGCGATCTGGAGTCTAGTTTCGCATCCGTGCCTGATGTATCTGTATGTCACTATGTCCCCATCGGGCCAACGCCAGCAATTCAGCAGCAGCGTGCTAAGCTGCTTTGGAATGGTCAGCGCACACAAGTCAAAAATCCCCTAGCTCCTCCTCGCCTGTTCCTGGCAGTACGTACTCTGTATAGCTTCTGCTCGCCAGCTGCTGCTCCCCAGTTCCTGCTCGCCAGCTTCGCTCCTGCTTCGCAGTTCAAAGTTTTCCTGCCGAAGAAATTGGGGGAACGGAGCTTGGCTGAACGAAAGGTGTTCCTCTGCACTGTCTGTGAAAGATAAGCACTGCAGTTCGTTGCAAGTCCTGGGTTGGTTCGTTCGCGCAATGTTCAAGAGTCGAGGATGGTGCATGGTTGCAACATTGATTGAATTTTACACTTTCAGCATTCACAGGTTCAATAGCAAACGTAGTAGTTGAACGTCCGCCAATTGCACAGTGATACCTGCGTCCATCTCGAAAGCTCCACGTGACAGCGGAAACCAAAATATCCTAGTGAACATATTCAAAATCCCTATGCCCGATTTGTCCGTCCAAATTGTTTTCTAATCATTAAAAGACCTGATGAGGAGAAATTTGACAGCAAAAATGTCCAAAATTGTGAATTCAAATTAACTCATGTTTGGTCGCGTGCCAGTTCAAAAGACCACCAAATACAAATATATCGAATTTCAACTTAATAGTTGTCCACTGAAGCCAAAATGCTGGATCTATATAGTTGTAATATATTGTAATATATGTTATTTCAGATAATAGACATGGACATCCTTGAAATGAACATCAAATACCCTGCGCAACTGCTTCAAAAGCAACTGACAATTATCACTCGAAGACCAAACATACAGGAGGCAGGCCATAAATCAACGTTCGCATCTCATGGTTGTTTCAGTTGCGCAAAGGAAGTGGAACTCCACTCAAGAAGTTGCCATGTCACAGCTATGTAATTGTCTGTCCCTGGTGTTGTGCACAACACAGACTTACGAATCCACACTGAGAACTTCAAGTAACCAGAACACGGCAACATTCAACAGCCAATGTTACTACTACCAAAAAACAATTTCAGGTTGGGACAGAAACAGCATGATTGCATTATCGCCCTTTGGATGGCGGGGAAGGCATACTGGGAATCAGGAAACTTTGACTATCTGCGTTGTGAATGCGACATATATATCTAGCATCTATCTTTTCAGTACTTCAACCATACACACTCGGTTCTATCACCACCTATATAATCCAAAAGGAAATCCCCTCTTCAGAGTCTGCAGCCGGCCCCAGGTTCTACTCAGCCCTGGAGGACTGTCGGGCTTGACGACTGGCACGACGACGTGAGCCCATGAACTGTCACTTCAACCAAGAAAAGGGTTGTAGAGAAACGCGTTCTCATTAGGTGTGGTTGAATTCAAGACCTTGTTTCTCGGGTCTCTCCTCAACTTTCGCGTGTCTCAGGCTTGCGTCGTCCCTCCATTCTCCGCATGAAACGGCACGACTGCCACCCTCAGCCGGCCGTCCCCTCCGCCATGTCCGCCGTAGAGGTGCCTTAAGCAGGCAACAAACCAGCGCATCCCATGGGGGGCTTCGCACGGACGTACACATGTCGAGACATGCCAAGGTGAGTGAATGGGCTTGTTAGCTTCCAGGAAGCAGAAGGGCAGCAGGATAGAAAAGAGAAAAGGGAAGAGAAAAAGGAAGATAAAGAAAGAAAAAAGGAAGGGAAGGAGCAGGGAAAAAGGGGAAGGAGAACGGAAAAGGGAAAGGGGTGAATGGAAGGGAGGCAGGAACGAAACCAAAAGTGCCCCATCTCTTCAGCACCCCTGCAACGCCTGCAGCCTCACCCGTGGTCGTCTCAGGATTCGTCGGTGGGCCTGGTCGCTACAGAGTTGGCAAGTCTGGATGTGGCTGAAGCTGGAACATCACTCCTTCAATCGTCTGTATTTCCCCCGAAAAAGGAGCGAAACACTCCCTGAACAAACCAATGTGTCAAAGAAGAAGCATCTCAATCTTCCCAACAAATCGACAAGGGACAACAACTCCAACTCCAGGGCTCCCTATTCCTTCATAGGGGACGCACATGCCCTTCCAGGGCGGCTCCCTTCCCCCCCTGTCCGACAGCCAGCGGCACCCGCCGCCGCCTGCATCCGTCATGGCCACCTCGCCCTCCTCGGCGGCAGGCGTCTCCTCCACCTCCACGGACGCCGGGGCCTCCTCCAGGCGCGGCTTCTTGGCCGCCGGCCTCGCGGCGAAGTCGAGGAAAGAGGTCTTGAGGGCTCTGGAAAAGGAAAAAAGAAACTTTAGAAGTTTGTAGGGCTTTTGGAGGATGGAGCCAAACTGAGAAACTCTGCTAGCCACTGCTAGCAACTGCTAGCCGCTAGCCTGATAGAACTTGACGTCTCGCAACTGGGAAACTCGCGAGACGAAACCACACAATCCACTCAATCCACTGATCCATGAAATGGCCTTGTTTCATGGGTCTCTCCACCTACGAAATGAACACTCCGCGCTTGGGCTCCGTGCTCTACTGAGATGATAGGAGCACCAGCCTTGGACAGGAGCACAGCCAAGGACTGACAGGAACAGACTTCAACTATGACGTGACTTTTTTCCATCTGGTGCTTTTGACCTATTGAGAACTTTAACTGCCTCATCAAGCAATTCAGCAGCAAACATCTAAACTGCCACGGGAATACAAGTGGATCATTCTTGACATGAGGCCGCCTCTAATCTGCTCAACTGTGTCTAACTCTTCAGTTCTCAAGTCTGACCCTTTTCCAAGAGGTCTGCTTACGGTGGCCACGGCATGTCCTCCAAATCGAGCACTTCACCAGGCCCCCCGCGTATTCTCCGCCCCGGGTCACTAGGTCTCCAGCTGGCTGTGCCTCAACGAGTCAGGAGTGCGACCCGGGCGCTTTCCAAGCTAAGGTGTAGGGCCGGGCGAGCCCAGCAACCAGGTCGGACCCAGAAGATGGAGGCACAATCAGCACAATCTTAACGATATGATGTAATACCGATACAGTCAGTAGTGACGTAATGACAATATCTACTGAAAACTGTTGCATAAATTTGCGTTGGTCAGTCACAACTCGTGATGTTCAGGACATCGTTGCTCAGGCCCACATGACAACTACTTGAGGACTCCAAGAAACATGTTTCTTGAAGGCCAACAACTGGGGCATCCAAACATTGAGCACCTGAGGCTTTCCATCTTCCGTCATGCCCAGCTCGAAGTAAATGACCTGGTCAGCTTGTTTGTTGCTCGACATTTGACATGTGTCTTTCTTTACAGCGGACTGGCGGTCACGGGCATGCCTTTGTTGAAGATGACTGGTATACAATTACCTACAGTACTGCACAAGCGCCAGATCAATATATCCTGAAGCGCCGAAGGGCCCGAGTGAGCCCTTTGTGAAGTGACACCCGTCATCAAGGGACCGCAGGATTGGAAATCCCGCTCACCAAGTGGAGCCCCTTTTGCCGGTGTTGAGTCGTCACCACGTTCAATCCTCA
This sequence comes from Durusdinium trenchii, assembly GCA_963970005.1. Lineage (NCBI taxonomy): Eukaryota > Dinophyceae > Suessiales > Symbiodiniaceae > Durusdinium > Durusdinium trenchii. Next base: position 326,273 of record CAXAMN010017446.1, read on the forward strand.
GGGCACTCTGCCTGGAGATGAAAGTGCAACAGCGCAACTCCTTTCTCTAGTAATCATGATTCCTTCATGGTTGTTCCACTCAATATTGCTTTCCTTGTATCATGAAAGCCCTTCCCATTAAGGTATTTTGTGTGCAACAGCGACACAGTTTCGTCCATGCGTCCAACACCTTCCCAGATGAAAACTGATGAAATCGGCACTTCTCAGAAATCGCAAGGGCTGAAACTCGCTTAAGCCTCGAGACTCATCCTCAATGACCCCGAACGGTTTCCATACTGGAGGTTTCACCTATGTCATCCATGTTTCCGTGTATCTCCACGAAAACCTGCCGGCACCGTCTCCGCCACCATCATCCGTTGCAGGCCTCTCCAACTGCCTGCCCCAAGAGCAGGCTGAACGGTGGAGAGACCAATGAGATGATGGGATCACTGATGGTCTGAGGTCCGGTGGTCTCACCCTCCCCGCAGTCCCACCTGTCTAGCTTTACAAATTTGATCAAAACTTGGCACATCTTGGGAGGGAGGAAATCATTGCCACATTTGTCTAAGAGTGTTCCCCCACTCCTGTGAGAAAAAAATCACCTGTGAAAGACACACTCTGAAAAGAGATGCCGTCAATGGCCCAACAAAATCAAAGACCTTCATAAGCACCTCGAAGCCATGTTCAAAGTTTTCATCTATCTTCCGAACAGGATCTTCTCTCAAAACATCCAGACCTTGACCAGACCAGACCTACTCATCCCGCCCAGCCTTGACGGGAACATTCACCAGCTCCCGGTTGTGCGCAAACACGTCAGAACCAAATCTGACCGCCGAACCGAAGAATGGGCTTGAGCTCACGGGACCCGTTGGCTCCGCCCGAAAAGAGGTGATCGATAAACCCCAGACTTCTACTCCACCCTTAAAGAAATGTAAAGAAATGGCTGACCTGGCTTTCTAGTGGCCTCAATAAAGCAAGGTAACACGACCCCGAATGACTTGTGTAGTCGTGTGTGTAGCATATTTGTGCATCAAGCCATGGTAATTCTCAGTGTTTTGTACCTCCAGTGAAACGAAACAGCGAAGAAGAACAGCGAAGTCGAAGTTTGGCCAGAAATTTGGAACGGACCATATCATGTATCGTCTTCCTAAGTCATGGGACCCACCTGGCACGAAGCTCATCGCAGCCCACGAAGCCCCAACCTGGGGAACTGTTCGGCACTATTTAGAAGTGTAGGGATAGACCTCCCGCCTTCTGTAGCTATGAATGGAATCCTGTTTCCATATCCCTCGCATAGATTCGCATAGTACAGTATATACACCATCCATGAAAAGCTCTGTTTCAGCGTCCATGGTTGTTTGGGGGGGTTCATGGTTGTTTTGGGTGGACAGTGTTGGGATATCATCTATGTGTGGTGGCTTAGGAGACTTTCAGCAAAAGAGCACAATCTATTTCATCGATCAAGATGCTCAAGGAACGCCACTTCTTCAATTCCGGACGACCTCGTTGTTCCAATTCTCGCCTTTGGGGGATGGATTCGAACTGACATGCACTCAAAGAGCCTCCTTTTCTACCACAGCGTTGCTGGATGCAGAACAAGGATGGTGATGAACATGAACATCATTCTTGAATAGTCAACCGAGGAATAACCATGCATAGTTGTCTTTTGGCAAGGTCCCTGCTTGAAAGCCATTGTTTACTGGGCAAATGAGTGTGGTGGAAATCCTGCATGTTGAGGGGCTGGTGCGGCAGAACATGCCTGGTGGCGGGACTGCTGCTGTAACCCACATGATGATTATGCTGCAGTTTTTGCATCATTGATCACGTGTTTCTTGGGTTGCCCCTTTTACCTCAACGGTTACCACCAGCGTCTGCTTGGGCGGAGGATTTTTGGGCCCCACCACGGCGGGAAGGAAGCTTCAGGTTCACCCAGAACGTGCGACCGGGTCGTGATGGGCTCGGGGGAAAGGTCCTCCTCGCGGAAAGCCTCCGAGCTTCCCCGGCCGTTCTGTTCGTTGAAGGTCTTGAACTCCGCCGTGAAGAACTCACCCGTGGGAGTGGGCCTCGGGGGCTCGGTCGGCTCCGCCACAGGTCGGCTCGAAAGAAAGGAGGTTCCAAGCAGGGAACCGCTAAGAACAGCGGGCAGCTGGCCTCCGCACCATGGGAAGTTTGGGCAGCGAGTCTATTCCAAACACCTGGAAGCTTCAAGGATACTGTTCCTTTGCACCACCAAGGCCAAAAAGAAACCGAGCACGGCCTGCGGACGAGTCATGCGGACCCCTTTTAGCCAACATTCCAGGCTTAGTAAAGCGCAGGACTCAGTCTTCCAGCAGCCGAATCTAGATAGTGAAGATCAGGATCCCACTTCAACTAGACCCACAACCCCGTCCAGTCGCTCGCTGCTGCAACTGAGGCACACCGACCCCCTCCTTGAGCCGGGCACGTGCACCCCTGCGATGGCACCTGGGGCGCATCTCACACAGTCATGTCAAAGCCGAAACCGACTGTATGAACTGTATCTTCCATTCCAGAATTGCAGAGTTCAGAAAAGCCAATTGCACTCATCCATTGGCTGGCCAGAACAGAACCCAAATTTATTCCCCTCATAACAGATTGGGCTGTCCTCAACTTCTGTGCTTGACTAAATATAATATCCGCCGACCCCTGCTTTGGCGAAGGCAGGGGCGGCGCCTGGGACCACCGAAGGTGTGGAACCTGAGCTCTCCAAGTCCTTGCTTTTCTGGGCCCGAAATCAAACGCGCCAAAACTTCGCAGTTGCCAGACTGTGGGCGCAGTTGCCAGACGGTGGGCTCTGGGCTCTGGCCCGCCAAATCCTTTTTTCTAGTGGCCCGAAACTGCCCTTCAAACCCCTCAAACCCCCCGAAACTTGCCACCAATGGTTCTGCCGTACTGGCGGTTGGAGCAGCCAGCTTCTGGATGCTGGACGCTTCAGACGCTCCAAAACCTCGCACTTGCTAGACTGTGGG
>CAXAMN010017446.1:337819-357230 GCA_963970005.1 Durusdinium trenchii
TACTACTAGCTTCTTGTTACTACTAGCGTGGCACCTGTTACTACTAGTAAGGGAGCCCTTTCCCTTCCATTTTACTCTTTTTCCCTCAGCTCAACCGCATGTCCAGTTTTGACTTGTTTTCTCATGAACCAGGACTCTCAACTGCACAATGCTGACTCAACTGCAGCAAAATGTTGTGGAGGGGGCTGTTTCGAGTGGACCAGATGCTACCGTGGTCGCTGATCCACGCACCTCCGTCATGAGGGCAATGCGCCCACAGGTGCCTCCGCCCATCTCATACTGAGCCACTGCAGCACCTCAGTGGTGTACTCTGCAGACCCCAGTGAAAGGTGAAACCCGTCCGGATCTCGACCCCAAAATCTTCCCCCGAAATGTCGCACTGTGATGGTGGTGTGGCTCAGGAAAGGTGGGCTTTTGCTTAGCCCAAGCAGAACTGGGTCAGGATCTATCTGGGCAGATCGGAATGGATCCAGCCCAAGTCGGGCTCTGGCCTGCGGTTGAATGTTTACGGCCCAAAAAATGGGGCGCCGGTCTTGCAGGCACCAAGAAAGAGTCTCGACGTCGATATCACCTCAAATCCCTCAAGTGTTTGTTGGCACTTTTGACGTTTTGACTTCTCAAAGCCTCAAAGCAGCCTGAAATCACTCGAAACTCGCCGGAGTTCACCCGAGCGGCCATTCTCAAAGCGATTGCACACATCCTGCAGGAAGCCTCTGGGGTCAAGTGAGTCATGTGGAATCAATTCAATGCATGTAGGCTTGCGTCCCTTGGGAAGGTAACAAGACTAATCAGAACCTTGGGCACAGTAGATCGGTATTCAACACTCTGATCTCTTTCCAGGTGATCCACCAACCGACGAGTCAGAAACGCCGACACTTTCGTCGAGAACTGCCACTGACTCGGAGGTTTTGGGTCTCATGTTTTCTTTGTCACTGATTCAAGAAAGTCTCAGCACCAGGTGAGACTGAACTCCCACGCCATGGCCGCGGCCGCGATCTGGGAATGGGAATCCCTTCACTCGGAGGTTGTCACCGCACCTGCACCGATGAGGTTGTCCCCATCCACGTTCACCACGATATCTTCACACGCCTCCCAATTTCTGGAGCCAACGTGAGAAAGAGCATGTGCTGTGCAAAACTGAGGTATATCTCAAAGTTTGGACCACTGAATTGTGTATATATAACTCACAAACTCATAGTGGCAAGCCCAGGAACGTATCCGTCATTTTCTTGATGGCAAGCCCACCCGTTTGAAAGATCTGTCGTTCGTTCGGACAATCCACTCCAAACTGGGACAGTAGCCACGACCCGGCGAAGATTGAATGCAACTGGTTGATTCTCCAGGTTCTTTGAAGGTTTCTCTTGGCAAAAGCTGCATCCGAATCAAAGCAATAGGCTTGGGGTACTTGTCCACAAGGGCCTTTGATCCAGATCGGCAAACAATGTCCCGTGAAAAGCATAAATGCAGTCAAATCATGCAGGCAATTATTTCACGTGATGCCGCAGTCATTGGTGTCGGTGCTCTGCCCCCACTCCTCATCCCATTCTCCCTGCCTGCATGTGAGCCGTGTTTTTCCCGATGGACGCGTGCCAGTGAGCTTCCTCCGCCCGATAGACTCGCAGCAAGTCGATCTCAATGGCATATCCTTCAGTGGCAAAGAGTTGGTGCTCAAGACTGTACAACGTAGGTTGGACGAGTTTCCTTGAGAGAATCGTGCGCCGCGACAACACCAGAACTCGTGGATTCATGAAGGTCCATTGAGTTTATTTGAACCACATGTGTCCCTCTTCAATCCCTTCTCCATGTCTGGAGCGAAAAGGGCGAAAAAACCCGTTTTTTTTCACCCAGGCTCGGCAGTGATTCAGGAGCCATGAGAGCGTCCCATCGTTGCTGCCAAGGTCAACCACATAGACCTTGCACCTCGCGTTCCAATGTGTCGTAGATCCGTGAAAGCGGAAGTGACACCCAGTGTGTCCTTAACAGAGTCCATGTGTTAAGGCCACACACCAGATAAAGCATAGGAAGTACTAACAACAAGTGCTTTGAGGCCTACGACAGGATAAGATCTAAGATCATGAATTATGCGCAAAACTCTTCCCCGTCCATGCCTGTTCCGATAAGGGAAGGCATGCATGAGCGTCAGTGGCAGCGCACGCTTCAGCTGCCACAGTCGATTCATCGTCGCTGTGCAAAGGCCCACGGAGAACCTCCTCAGAAAGGGGAAGAAAACAAGCGATGCTAGCAGCTTCTAGCTACTAGTAGCAATGGCCTCCAACCTAATAGCGATGACCTCCAACCTACTAGCTTCTTGTTCCTAGTAACGCATAAAGGCGAACTATCACTCTAACCCTCAACGGACCAGCGACTTCAAATGCCATATCGCCATGGTTGCCAACAAACAATGGAGCACCTGCTAGGACAGTGTGAGAGTAGGAAGCGGAGGACAAAACCCCTTTCTGGTGGTTTGCTGTGCTTTGCCAAGCAAATCTCCAAGGCACAGCAGATCATCCTCGCTCTTCTTGCCCGCCAGCATGGCGTTCCACGGCACCTCTTCAGAGCCACGAAGCCGCTCTAGCCCAAAGGCCCACCAAAGACTAAGTCCTTCCACCAGTGAGTCAATACCCGGAGCCCTGAACCCTGGTATCCCCAGTACTCATTCTGTTCATTTTGATTAATTTTGGGTGCTCTCTCCAAATCAAAACGCCGCAACCAATTCACCGGGTGGACTTGAGATACTCAGCAGCTCGACACTCACACTGGGTCCCAGTGTTAGGCTTCCAAAAAATGCCTAACAACTTCCTAGCAACAGGTCTTCTGGCAAGTTTGAGATTCCCATCCAGTTCGTTTCATGAAAAAGAAAGCAGTCAAGCAACTACTGTAGAGACCACGAGATGAGACGACCAACGGGTCGAATCTGAGACAATCAAACACCAGACCAAAAGGCGCCTCCACTTGCGGAACCAGGTTGTGCTGTGAACACCAGGAAGCGCCCTGGCGTCGGGGGCTGAAAAGACCGAGGGATCTGCACTCGTGTTGCCGGTCGTCTCCTCTTTTCTGCAGTGGAAATTACAACGACGTAGCCAGTGGAATGGGTTCCTCAACAGATTTGAGCAAGCCGTCAGGGACAGTTCTTTGAAACAACGGGAAAAACAAAACCCAGTAGAACAACTCTGAGTCGGTTCCATCTGCAGAACCTGCCAGGGTCGCCTCTCGCACTGCCTGCAAGAAGTAGGCATCCCACACGTCCTGCGGGAGGCTCAAACCCTTCCCACTGGAGCATGGTGCTGTGCAGGGGTGTGGGAGACTCCTCGCCATGACGCGGAGAGTGGCGGGTTGACCATTCAGGGCTACACAATGGATGTTGACAAATTGTAAAAGCCACTTCACCCTTGAGGTCTTCAACCTTGACATGTCAAGAGTTCTCCGAGTCCCTAAGCCCCCCCGGGACTCGTTCCTCAAAGCCATGAAACTGCCAGTGCAGCAGGCCGGGGAAGCTTTCTCGGCTCAAGAGGCCAAGTGATTGCTCGCCCTGCGCCCCCTGCGTGATCTGCAAGATCACGAAGAGCTTCTTTCTTCGCCCCGAGGATGAAGATCTCTTCTGACCTGATGGATGGCCATGAGTGTGCTCCAACTGCTGACCCTCTGCGAGAATTGATGAGCCTTGAGGCCTCAAGAGCATGTCTGGCTGACAAGGACACTCTGCGAATTTACTCACGCAAAACCAGCTTGAGACCAGCAGTCGAGTCATGCTGTGCCTCAAAAATGCATGCCCAGTTGATAAACTGTTTTGGACTTGCCTGAGGTCCTGATAAATCCGAAATGTTCTCCGTTGCCGAGGAACACCTGACGCAGCAACTACGAGACGGAAGGTCTATCGAACTAACTTGGATTCATCAAACTGATCCAGGCCATTCCCGCTCGGTTTGCAGCCAGTGAACTTTCGTGCATCTTCAACCAATTCAATGCTAGGCTTCGATTCCTAGACGCACATGGAGAATCACTAACCGTGGTGTCCAAGGCGAGAAACTCGCGTTTCTGGTTCAGTGTCCGTTCTCGCCTTGAAGACCTCTTCACTATCATGGGAAAGAAGTCGTAAAGGCCCGAACCTTCTTCGTTCCGCAGCCGGTTGGTACATCGTTCCCAATGGCATCGATGGGCCAACGTTTCCGGCAGAACATCTGGTCTCATTCGGAATTTGTGAATCATTCGCTTGCTAGAGATACAGATCGTGATGTGTGAAGTTAGACTATGTCTGTGGGCAAGTCAAGCCAAGAGTTGAAATCTTGTGTGTTGGCCAGTCACACAGTCTGGCCAACTAAACTGGACCAACATGACTCCAAAAACTCAAACAGAGGCCAAATCGATGGTCGAAATGCTGGTGTCTTCCTGGAAAGGAGTTGGGAAGCTTTAGAAGAATTGAAGTGACTGCTGTCTTCTAGTCCATCTGCCACCTGCGCGTTTCCTTCCCTAATCCCCAGTAAGATCGCCTGTTCGCCAGAACGTAGGGTTAGCTTGTGTTGCTGCCTTCACTGGCTCAAGTGATTGCAGCCTAGGGACTGCTTTGAATAGGACAGGTGTCACAATGTTAGGCGGGCCATGGCTCTCAATGCTAGGCCTCTCGTTGACCCTGGAGCTTGTTCAAGGCCCCCCTGCTGACTGGGTCTGGTGGGTTTCCTCCAGCTCCCCGGATGGGGTGGAGGAGACTCTTCCGGATTCGACTGCGGGCGAGACCGCCCCTCCCAGGATAGCTCCTGAGGAAGGCGAGCGTTCCGCTCCTCATGCGGGAGATGCGAACACTTTCGCTCATGTGTGGGGTCACTCAGTTTTCCATTTTGATATCAGGTCCTGGATTGGGCCGGCATGGTTCAGTACCCCACAGCAGAAAGGAAGCCTTAGCTCCTCTGGGGGCTGGGGACTTTACTTCCTTGATCGATTTGGACTCGCTACCTGCGGAGAATTTTGGCCATGGATTGCCTGGGGAACCTTGTTAGCACTGATTACGATTTTGACCATTGGAGTAATCTATGCCCTAACTTGGGTCTTTCGGCCGATCCGGCTACTCTTCGATTGCTGCACCCGGCATACTCAAGCTGTAGCACGGGAGGTAAGTGATCTTCTGCCTGAGTTGCAGGCAACCCACACCTATGAATCGTTAGCCATCCGAGGCCCAGGCTCCAGGGAAAGTGTTGATAATGACTTCCTACAAAAAGGGGTGAAGGGTCGAGGGACCGAGAGAAAGCCCAACGATGTAGTGCTCCTGCTCAATGGCCAGGCAGCAAGGGTCAAACCTGATTGCGACCACTGGGCACGCGTTGATCGGAATGGACTTTGGGTTCGGCTGAGAGAGGTTCGAGGTGTTTCCCATAGGAGCCTTAGGCAAGTTTTGGAAGGAGAGAGTAAAGTTCATCTTTGTCGGGAGATGCAGTGTAGTTTTGAAAATCACCCGACACCGGGTATACACTGCAAAACCTACGCGGTGGTGGATGCCAACAGTGTAGTTGATTTGGGAGCGTATGCTGGTGCTCTTCACCAGATGTTTCAGAAGTGTCGGACGGTTCGTCTGGAAGATAGTCGGAGTACTTTCTGGGTGGACACTCCTCCAACATCTGATGGATACACCTCAGCCTGCCCGTACCATCCAAGACCATGGAGGACTCCGTCCCCTCGATCCTGAGTCGGAATCAGAAGCTGAGGTCATGGAAGACCCTTGCGAAGCCGTCTTGGTCGGGCTAACCCATGGTGGGAAGCCGAGAGCCCTGGCTAATGAACCCTGCCGGGATCAAGCAGCAGGGGAGTCGGTCCGACTCCTTGAGTGTGACAAGGGTCTTTCGGCTGTCAAGGGCAGGCAAGCGGTCCGCTTGTGCGATCATCATCGATAATTGTATGCGGCGGCATGTTCAGGACGTAAGTGTAGCGTACTCTCATGCTATGAATCACATGATGGGGCCAAACAAGGAGTCCCTCTACGCAAGCATCACCTAATATTATGGATGTTGGTAGCTCGGTACGTAGCAAACGCAAGGTTACCTGGGAGAGTGATGGGAGCAACCCGGAGGCGGAGGAACCCTCCTCAGGAGTTGAAGGCCACCTTGAAGATCAACAGGGAGTCTCTCCTCAAGTCCGCAGTAGCCGTCCTAAGCGTAGAGCTGCCGCTGGCCTGCCCAAGGCACGTGCTTCATCAGCCGGGCCCCAGTCTCAGATCCAACATCAGGCAGAAGGCAGGCTTCTCCAAGGCCCATGTATCTCGCTAATCAGATTCAAGTCCCTCCAGAATGGGGAAAGTCCACCAAGATGGGTCGCGTTTTTTGGGTCGGGTCACTGGAGTCGCTACGGCTAGCCGAGCTCAGGAGAAGGTTGAAGTTGACATCCCTGCTCTCAGAATTCAAGGGGCGATCCACCTCTCGCAGTTGCGTTCTCCCCCCAGAGATGATGGACATGGACGGATTTGTAGAGAATGGATTGACGATTTCCTTCAAGCCACCCACGAGGAGTCGGTCGGGAAAGGGATCTCCTTCCTGTGTAGTCAGGTTACCGAAGAGCAAGCCCTCTCACTCCAAGCATGGGATGGCCAGGTGACTGATGGCGAGTCTCCTTCGTTTCAATCAAGCAGGACATGGATTTGCAATCATCTTCAACAGGAGGTTCTCCCCCATGCTGAAGCATATGTTGTCACACATCAACATAAGAAGAAGGAGTTCATGACACCCCCGAGACCGGCAGCTGTGGAAGATTTCACGGGGGAAGATTTACCCGACATTCCTCCTTTCCCAGTCGATGATGAAGTTGATACCGGAGCATGCCTCGCCGCAGCACGAGACACATTGTTAGCACACTCGTCAGGAGATTTGAGCGCCGAAACGGTGCAAACGGTCGCCGCTGCTTTTGAGGTCGATCCAACCACCCTTCTGCAACAGTTCGGGATCCCAAAGAAGCCGCTAGAGAGTGTCATCCGAACGGCCGCGGCCCCGCCACGTAACCCACCAGGGTTGGAAGGGCTGCTCAAAGCTGAAACGGTGATCCCTCAAATGCCTGCCCTGCTCCAAGTGGGCCCGCTTCGGGCCGCGCTCTCGTTATCCCAGGATCCAAGAGAACTCCGAACCCCCTGTGGGGACCGCCACGCCAGAGCAGGGAGGGGGAGGGATGTCCCTTTTCCCAAAAAGGTCAACCGGTTCCAAGGGTTTGGTAAAGCCAGCTGTGGGAGGTCATCAGTTTGGTGAAGAAAGAGCCGGAGCCACTTTCGGGGAGAGTTAAGGAGAAGCCACCCAAGTTCAGAATGCTGATAGGATTATCCATGCCATTGACGGCTTGCACAAAGCACAAGACGATGAGAAGAACCTCACCAAGGGATCATTGACTTCGGTACGGGAAGCCGAAAAGATGGATGTCTTCCTCGCCAGAGGATGTGGGACTCTGACAGTCGAGGTAGCCCCCGGGGTCTATGGCAAAGAACTCTACCATGCTTGCAAACGCATCGCCGTGCATTCTCGTCACATGCTGCATCTCATCAAATGGCCAATCCTTATGACAAATCGTCTCATGCTAGGCATAGCAGGTTTCTGGTGGGGAGGGGTAGAGCCATACACAGTACACGCCAGTGATTGCGTCACGGCTCGCTCCGAGCAGTTGGATACTTGGCACCCCCCCAAGCGATAACAAGATTGAAGGCCGGGTGAAACCACCTGGGGTTTTCAACACTTGGCTCCGGTATGCCGAGAATTCCATCAGGGTCTTTGGATCATGCTACGGAACCGAACAAGTCGCAGAAAGGATGGAGTGCCTTACCGCCCTCAAAGAAGCTCACGAGGAAGACGAACATGCCTTCCCAGCTGCCTACTGCATCGAGCTCTACGAGGAACTAGTGGCGGCTTGGGGGGAAGACTTGCGAGAAAGTCGCAGGAAGTTGCGCTCGCTTTGTGGAACGGAGAATCCCAGGCTTGAGGACCTCAAATTGCTTGCCCTTGCTCCAGGGGCGGACGGTCAAGCCAACTTTCAATTCCCTATAGGATTTGGGATTTGGCCGATCCGGCCGGGTACTACCAAACGGTAGTCATTCCTTGGCAACAGAGGCAGATGTCAAGACTCCTCCATAAGCAGCTTCATGATCAAAACCTGAAGAGCGCTCGCAAGGTCGCCGGAGGTGTAGAATCAACCGAAGGGGGGGATGAGGACAAATCCGGGAAAGCGCCAAAGCTTGTCCTCAAAGATGTGCCACCCACTTCGGGAGGAGCCCTCCCCTCCGGAAACAAGTCCGCATACCCCGCAGGGAAAAGACTGCTCCAGTCTGAGGCATCCCGGTCGGTTGAGCGCGCACCCAAGGACTCAAAGTCCGGGAAACCGATATGTTGGGATGCAGCAACCCACATGGGCTCGGGGCTCTAAGTGCCAGCATGCCCATGAGCCGTTGCCGGGACTTGGAAAGCTAGACTATACGGTTGCCATGTCATTGAAGGGGGGACCCAAGATCGACCCCAAGGAAGTCGACGGGAGGGTTGCACAACTGAGAGCCCAGGAGGGAACCCCTTTGTCCCGATGCCATGGATGAGGAAGCTCTCTCTGATGAAGAGAGGCTACGGATGCAGAGATGGAGAACCCTGCACCGGTGGTACCCTGCAGACCGTCAAGGATCCCTCTGATTATCTGAGATCCCATGTCATCGCCAGGCTCATGGCAGCAGAGGATGCCCAGCAGGAGGTTGACTTGCCGACCGTTCTTGAGGAGGCCGCCGAACAAGGTCATCCGACACTTGCGGAAGAAGCATGTCGCCAGCTCGAAGGATTGAAACATACACCAAAGGCTGGGCATAAAGCTGATGCGGAGTTCGAGCCATTAGTCTGGGAAGGGGAGGTTGGCCGAGGTAGCCTCAAATTGTTTGGAAAGCTGCATGAAGCTGGTGCCACCTGGGCGATCCGCCCGCTTGGATCACAGAGACGGAACACTGTCTGAGGCAGAATGTACATGACTGTGTCTACCCCCACCATGAAAAGGATTACCGTGCACTACAAACTTTGTCACGTGATGAACTAGGGGTGACACTGATGGTCATGCGTATTTCTTACTTCGGACGTATGGAAGTTGACCTGTTGCATGGAGAGGGGTCAGATGGCAGACTTTCAGTCTTCGTTAGCATTCATCGAGGGCATATGAGGTTGCTCCAACCCGAATCACCCACGAGACGGATCCAGTCACTCAGGCAGGAACAGGAAATATCCCGTGAATTGACGGTGGAGCCCTGGACAGAAGCGCTGGATAACAGCAGGCTAGAAGACCGTCAACAACAGAAAAAGCGTCCCTACCGGGTAGGTGAACCTGTGTCACAACCCCCAGCATCTCTGGAGTCTTGCCTTGCAAGCCTTGACCCAAGGTGGTACGCCTCTAAGGCATCGTCTGGCGTTCGCATATGGCCCAGTGGGACAGGAAGTGTACGCTGGGTGGGCCGGATGAACCAAGGGGCTGGAATACCAAGGGATCCCATGTGGGGAACCACTTCTTGTGTTGCAATAAAAGCAACCTAAGGCGGCTGTCATTCTTGGCAAAAGTGGCTATAGTGTCGCCTTTGGCAAAAGGCTGGATGGTAATGAGCCCCTTGGGTGGGAACAAGGCCGATTCAAGCACCACAGTGGGGAAGCTCGAATACTTGACCCCCTCCGCCAGCAAGGGTACAAACCCGACCATGACCTGAGGAACACAGACATTCAAAACCGCTTGAAAGGTCTTGCGGGCGCTCCGCCCGGTCCGGACATCTGGCAACTGGGCGTAGTCTGCACCTCTTTCTGTGATCATCAGTGGAAAAACGGGGGGACCAGGACTTGGGCGCACCCAGAGGGGGAGGGGGACCATCCCTAATGAAATCCAGGGAAATGAAGATGCTGAGTTCGCCGCCCAGCCGGCAACCGTCCTCAGTGAAAACGGAAGATTGTTTGCCATAGAAAGTAGTGCGCCTTCGGGCAGATATCAAAAACTCTGGGACCTGCCTTGCATGAAGAAGCTACGTCAGCGGACAGGCGCGCGAATCGTCCCGATGGCAATGTGTGCGTGGGGCCTTGGCCCGCCGGCAGGTGGAGATGCCGAGTATCACAGGAAGAAATCTTGGTGGCTTGTCTCCCCTGAGCTCTATCCTTGGGCATTGCTCTTCTCAGCCCGGGCTTGCCCTGGAGTCAGCGCCAAGCACACGCACGCACCACTCAAGGGCAGTAGCCCCATTCCCGGCGTACCTCTAACCCGCGTTGCCCAACAGTACGCCCCAGCCTTGTGTGCAGCCTGGGGGCTCACGGTGAAAGCGGCTTTCCAGGCATGGCATTGGGAGCAATACCTCCAAGAGCGTTCCGCTCTCCATGCCCTGGAGGTCTGCTGGCAAGACCTTCGATGCCCCGCTTGCCCCTCACACAGTGCAAAAAGTGTCGAGCGCTCCCTTGGCACGACAACCGTTGAAAAACCGCCGGGAACACAGGCCGGGGAACGCCCCCACTATCAGCCCTGCGGCAGATGTGGGCTGATCCAGCCCAACATAGAGGTTGAGTGCCCCTTCTGCGGAGAACACCCAACAACTAACCTAAGGGGTGGGGGGGGGTAGATCTTTCAGCTGACGCCAAAACTCTCAGAAGCGCGGCTGCGCCAGCCAAAGAAGACGCCCCTCCATCCAACTGCACCGAAAGCACGAGCCAAGGCAGTCAGATTGGAGCGGAAAACACCAAGGCTGGATGGGCCGGGGGAGAGAAGGAAAGGCTGGCGAAAGAATACTTGGAGGCATGCCAAGCACCATTCTCAAAAGAAGCAGCAGAAGAGGCGGCAAGGAAGGGGAACCAGCTCCTCTTATGCACTGCATCGGTTGCTGAAACAGCGAAACAAGTGAACAAAGCCAGGATCCGGCGAGACGGAGAACATCTTGCCGAGGCCCAGGAGGGACGGCTCCGAGGACTTTGAGAGGAACACTCCAAGTACCTCAAAACATGCGTAGATGAGGGAGTGCCCAGCCGGGCCACTAAACCCCCAAATAGGGAGAAGGCCAAAAACCACGGTTCAGTCAGGGGCTACGAGCCAGAAATGTTGCAGAAAGCCTGGAAGGATGCGTCATACGGAGCAGTGCTTCTTTGCTCAGCGGAAACGGGGGATCCCTCCGTCGACAGTAGAGTTGAAGAAGTCCTGACCACCAGTGGAATCTCAGAGAGCCCCATGGGCCGAGTGCCGAAACAAAATCCGGGTAGGACACTGTCCAATGAGGGGCGCCCCATCAATGACATGCGGGGTCGAAATTCCATGGGCTCCAAATATGACCATCCCCCTGCCGCTCAACCACGACGCAGAGCAGTGGTAAGGCAAAGCTTGTGGTGGAAAGCGAGGCACCCGGGCATCCCACAGCAACGCGCTAAGCGCGACGTGCCGCGAGCGTTCAAGTGGCATTTTCTGAGGAGTCAGGATGTCCCCGAGTTCTGCACACGATTGATGGGTTTGGTCATTATCAGTCTTGTCATGGTGTTCGGTTGGGTTGGGGCTTGTGGGGAATTTGTCATTTGGGCAACCGCAGCGCAAAAACACCATGGGTCGTTCCGACCTGCGTGGCCCGAGTTCAATGACCCAAGGTCGGCATTCGAATGACCAGGTCACTAGTCAACATGGACAGAGCTATGGAAGCAGTTTGGGGGCCAGGTGCCATCAACTTGGATAAGCTTGCAGAAGAAGGTTCTCCTCAGGCATGCCAACTGCTGTGGGGACTCCACCTCGATTTTGATGCCCAAACCGTCACACTGCCAGAGCCCAAAAGGATCAAGGCGAAATACCTGCTCCGCGAACCATGCTTGCAGAGGGGATGCACTGAGGTCCCCGTCAAGGTGCTCCGAGAACTGGCGGGCTCTGCCCAGTACTGGGCGGTATCTTCAGAGATATCCTCCTATCTACCCATCCTGTACCGGCTGTTGCAGCAAGAGCCAGGTGATCGCCGGTTGGTCCAACCGAGAGGCAGTGCCGAGGACTTGAGACTTGCGTGGGATCGAGGAGTTCTGGGATGCCCTCGACTGGATCAGACTTCAAAAGGAAAAGCCATGGCGGGCTAGTTTTAGGGTTGCATTTGGGAAATTGCTCCCGATCCGGGAGAGGCTAGCTCTTCCAGGCATGGCAAGGTCAACCAGGTTTGTCGGCGGTGATGCTACCTTAGACCGACTGGGCGCAGCGGACTGGAAAGCCCTGAAGTACCACTCAGAGCCATGCCAGAGATATGTAGTGGGTGGTCTGGTAGTGTGCTGTCATAAAACTCCCCAGTTCGGCGATGAGCTCTTCTGGAAACTGAAGGTGGGAGTCCCCCAGACAGTCAAGAATGACACCTCTTGGAGGATTTTTCCTCCTGCCCTTCAAGACTTTAATTAACCGTGAAATCTCAGCTCCTCTTGGGTCGTGGCTGAGAGAACAAGTTAGCCATTCAGCATGATCTTCACTGGTGACTGATCCTCCGCCCCTGGCCCATGCGATTTCGAATGAGGCTAACATGGTCGGAGCGACCTTCACTTGCGCTAGGGTCCCCACGAAACTGCCGCCTTGGCACCTCAAACGAACAAGGCAACGAGGTGCTTACTGCGAGCTGTGTGGCAAGGTTAGCGCTGTCCCCAACCTCCCCTGGCAATCGGAGTGATGGCCTCTGTGCGGAACGCAGGAGCTCTTCCCAGTTCTCGACTAGGGCAAGCTTCTCCCACCCGGATCGGGCCATGGCTTGTTCCACTTATCTTCCCTGGTGAGCCAATCGTTGAGGGTATTGTGATAGGTTCTTACGTAAACCCCTTCTACTGTGAAGCTGAACTCCGCCTCGAGTCTTTGAAGAAGGAGCAGCAGGGCCCTCACATACCGGTTTCTGGCTCGGCGGGATGAGAGCCATGACTTCACGTTGGCGTTGTCCGTCACGTACAGGACCATTTCATTCCTCCAGGTAGCCGATTGGGCCGAAGCTAACACAATGAAAGTCAGCAGCTCCAGCACTGCTATAATAGCCCTGCTGCTTCTTCTTCAAAGACTCGAGGCGGAGTTCAGCTTCACAGTAGAAGGGGTTTACGTAAGAACCTATCACAATACCCTCAACGATTGGCTCACCACGGAAGATCAAGCACAAGTGGAACAAGCCATGGCCCGATCCGGGTGGGAGAAGCTTGCCCTAGTCGAGAACTGGGAAGAGCTCCTGCGTTCCGCACAGAGGCCATCACTCCGATTGCCAGGGGAGGTTGGGGACAGCGCTAACCTCGCCACACAGCTCGCCGTAAGCACCTCGTTGCCTCGTTCGTTTGAGGTGCCAACACAAGGCGGCAGTTTCGTGGGGACCCTAGCGCAAGTGAAGGTCGCTCCGACCATGTTAGCCTCATTCGAAATCGCATGGGCCAGGGGCGGAGGATCAGTCACCAGTGAAGATCATGCTGAATGGCTAACTTGTTCTCTCAGCCACGACCCAAAAGGAGCTGAGATTTCACGGTTAATTAAAGTCTTGAAGGACAGGAGGAAAAATCCTCCAAGAGGTGTCATTCTTGACTGTCCGGGGGACTCCCACCTTCAGTTTCCAGAAGAGCTCATCGCCGAACTGGGGAGTTTTATGACAGCACACTACCAGACCACCCACTTGGGATCGTTCGTAGCAAGAAAACGGGTCGTGTGTTGCATGGTGGGGTGAAGCCAAACCAATCGAAGGGGAAGTCAAAACGATGCGAATCAGAGAAGTCAACGCCTGTTGGTTGTTGCCCCTGAAGCCCTTCAATCAGGCCATCAACTTACTTCAACCCCCAGACTTTGTCTTCACACGCGATCCCAACATCGTGACCACTGGAGACCCTTGGCTCCCCAAACCAGTGGGACATCTTCTTGAGAAATCCACTGGGGAGAGACACCTGGTCCATAGCCACCGAGGACCAGCATGTGGGCCCAGGCACCGAGGGCACCCCTTAAAGATCCCAGGAGGAACCCTAGTAGAAGATGGATCCGGGGATGTGAGACCCCTCCTTCCTGAGGAACTTTGGGAAATGCAAGGTGGGAAAGCTAGGTTTGGAACGACACGCCTCCATCAGGTCGTTCCAACCTTGTGCAAGCTATGGTACGGGAACCCAGCTGGCAGGCAGCTTTCCGCTTGCTCCAAGCGACACACCGCGGGGAGGGAGCACGAGCAGGGGTCTATGACCCTGATCAGGTGCAAGCCCATGAGCAACTCGAGGTGTGGCTGAGAGCCTGGGGTAGAAACCCCACGAGACCATCGAATGAGTTGGCACTGGTCTCCTGGAAAGCCAAACATGTGCCCCGCCACTCATGTTGGTTCCTCTTGGAAAGCTGGCGCCCCCAAGAAAGGAAAAGCTAAGAAGCCCCCACGCATGAGCTGGTTGCCCCAGCCAAAAACCGACAGGAAGAAGCGGATCAACCCTCCAAAGGAAACTGTGGGCCCCCAAAGCTCAAAGGCATTGAGGCGCTGGACCGCATTGGCATGGAAGCAGTACTAGCCAAGCTAGCTGACTCCACCAGGAGGGTCTATGCCTCCGGATGGAAGCAGTGGGCCCTTTTCAATAGTGGGGCTAATGTTCCTCACGGGAGAGGAGCGGTCCGCTCGGTATGAGGACGAGCAGAGGTTGATTAGGTTCGTTGTTTTCCTCCACCAAATTATGGGACGTTCCATAGGAGGCATCCGACAAAGACTTTCGGCTATATGTCCACATCACTGCCAGCTACCCCGACCCACTCACAGGGAAACCCCGGTTTGTGGTCTGCTGTAGCTGGACTGCAGAGGTGGGAAGGGGCCCCAACCAGAAAGCTCCCAGTTACCCCAACTGGCTGAGCCAGCACATCCAACAAATGGGTCTAACTGTGCCAGACCAAGCCATGGTTAGAGGAGCCCTTTTGACTGGGTGGTTTTTCATGCTGAGAGCCAGCGAACTCTTGCCGCGTGGGGATGGATCAGACCCGCTAGATCGGGCGATCCGCCCAGCCGATGTTGCCTTCTACAAGGGGGGTCAAACCTGTTTGGAGACAGTGGCAGATGAAGTGGCGATCCAAGTCAGGTCCTCCAAGACAGACCAGTTCGGTCGTGGGCAAGCTCGTTCACACCACCGTTCCGGTGGGGACCTGTGCCCAGTTGAAGCTTTGGCCACGCTGCAAGCACTTCAACCTCATCGATGGAGAGGTGCGGAGCTTGACAAGCCACTGTTTCGGTATGCTGACCGATCCGGTCTTGACCGCGAGGGGATAGCCCACTTATAATTAAGGTGGCAGCTTTGGCTGCGGGATATCCGGGGGAGCTTGCAGGGTCTCATTCACTCCGTAAAGGGGGGGCCACAGCTTTCTTCGCATCCACCGGGGATCTTGAGAGGTTGAAGAGATATGGGTTGGACTTCTGATGCCGTTCATGCATATTTATATGAGGACCACACAGCCGAAAAAGACATCTCCCAAGGCATGATAGGTAGCAACGTCATTACCCTGCCTAGTCAGAAAGCCCAAACTGCCGACCGCCCTCCGGTTGGAAACAACCAAGATCGGTCCGATCCCAATCATAGGACTCTAGGCTCGAGATCTTTGTCTTGGGCCCCAGACCGACGGGTGTCCTTCTGCGAACGTGCTGGAAGCTGCATCATGGAAGCAGCCCCAGTTAGCAAGCTGGAAGAGTCACACCTCTTCTTCAAGCACAACCCTGACCTAGACCTGCATCGACTCCTCGGAGTCAGACGAGGGGCCAGCACACCTGAGGTGCTCAAGGCGTTCCGAATGAAAGCGAGAGTGTATCATCCAGACAAACTCAGCCACTTGCCAACAGATGAGCAGGATGAGAAATCCGAAGAGTTTAAGAGGATGTCAACCGCCAGAGATATCCTCAGTGATCCACTGATGGCCGAGCAGTTCCTTCAGTGGCAGGCAGAGTGAGCAGCTACCGCCGCCACCGCAACCAGCGGGTTTTGTTCCACCAAAAGCAAAAGGATCAGCATCATCAGGCGCGCAAGGAACATCCGAGGAGAGTGCAAGAGGAACCCCCAGGCACTTTGAGCGGCCCGCTCAAGCATACCAAGACAAAGGAATGCGAGAGGACCTATGGGCCCCCAATGCCAGGGAGGAGGAGGAGCCATTTCGACCTTCCGGAATGTTTGAGAGAAATCCCCAAACTTACCATGGGGAAGGAACTCAGAACAAGCAAGATATCCGACCCGAGGTGGCTCCCATGGAGGTGGATCAAGGAGCTCAGAAGAAGACCAGCCCAGCCGCGCTGTGGTTGGGAACACCGGATCCCGGTGACAATGCGAACAGTGTGGGAGACCCCTCCCAGGACTATGTGGTGGTCAACGTAGATCCAGACTCCGATGATGACTGGCACGATTTGGTCGATCCGACCAGCTGTGATTGGCCAGAGGTCAGTCAGAACTGGGAGGAGGAGAACACTGCAGACGGTCTTCAAGGAGATCAGAAGAAGGCCAATGATGCCTTCAACCAAAAGGCACTGGATGCAGTGAGAAGCTTCCTTTACCACTACAACAACCAGAAGCTGAGGCAGCAGAGAAAGACCCTGGCACCTATCCCAGAAGTCGAGACTCCTTTGCCTCCAGCAGTCAGAGAAGACTGCTTGAGCGGCGGATCCCCAACAATCAATCTCACCGAGATGGTCTTCCCGCACGCTTTTGAAGCTATGACGTCCAGGGGAAAAGATCCAAGGAGCTATGCAAGGCCCAAACGAGCTGTCAACAAGGACAATAAAGATGAAGACGTCCCCATGACAGAGCAGCCGTCAAAGGACAGCGGGGAAAGCCCTGCCAAAGCGCCAAAGGTCGAGGAGACGAAGGACCAACCCATGACGGAGGAACCTCCACCGTCGGCTGGTCCAGCCAGGTCAAATCCGACCGCTCCGGTCGAGACACCTTTCTTCTCCGCAGAGGAAGTCGACTGGGGAGATCAGGAGGATGATCGAACTCCAGAGGAGCTTCAACAAGATATGGATCTCCTGAAAGAGATTGGTGATCGCATGGAAGCACTTGAAGGCGCCCGCAGAGATGAGGGCGAAGATGAGGGTTTCATCCTGGCAGCGATGCACCGAGTACCTGAAGTCCCTGCAGCTGCGAGCGGATGAAGCTCCACCGCCCACGAAGCCGGGCAAATTCGCAGCTGACATCCGGATGGGTTTCTCGCCAGAAGAAGCGAGGCTTCGACAGAAGTCACGGCAAAGAGCAGCCAGGCATCATCAACAACTCGCACGAATGGAAGGTTGCACGCCAGCTGATTTGCCGAGGTCTTGGGACCATCCAAGACCCCCCACTTTGGAACCTGGCTATCTTGCGAGAAAGGAGGCCGAGAGGGCACAGAGAAAAGCCCAGCGCACCGCTGGATTGGGGACAAACCCCCAAGGAAGTGCAGCGGCTGCTCCAGCTGACGATCCAAGCCACTCTCAGGACCAAGATGGATGGCCATGGAATCAGCCAAGCTCCAACAGCAACCAGCAATGGCAGGGATCAAGCTGGACTGAGGAGCAGTGGAGAAACTGGCGATCCGCCGGATACGGTCAAGAGCGGAACCAGCAGTGGCACCAACAGAACTGGCAGCCAAATTGGAAAGCTGGAGACTGGCAGCATTGGCCGTAAAGCCCTGAGTGAGCGGTAGCCGGGAGCTCCTTCCGGAATTCACTCTAAGTGACCTCAAGATCAGTACAGGGTCCTGAGGTCGCAACTTGCAACTCCTAAGGGGGAATGACAGGCGAAGCCCTGTCAGACCTCTGAGCTGTGGTGCTGACTCAAGTGCAACACAGCCGCGACAAAAGGAGTCGCATTGCATGCGCTTCGCATTCTGTTCAGCAGCTTGAGTTTAGCTAACCACACCTTTCACGAGCACTATTAGCATACTATGAATAGAAAAAGCTTCTTCCTTCTGAGGGTGTTCCTGTTGCCTCTGCCTTTTTGGGGGTTGCAGCCAATCACTTTCGACTGTCCGGCGCAAACCCCCCGCCTCTTGCTCAGGAAATCTTTGTGCTGCAAAAGCGATAGGGGCTCCATTGAACATAGCCCCGGGGAAAAGCGCTTCCCCACCGATTCTGTACACAAAAATATGTCTACTCTGAGATTGTCACCAAGATGTTGAGAGATCTCAACATGGATACGGCTTGTGATTTCAACTTGTCAACCATGTCAACTCTACCACGGGAGTTTCTCAAAAAAGAACGGAACCAATCTTGGACACATTCCTGACAAGTTTTGTGACGGTGACCACAATAGCTGAAGGGGACCTTTCTTCAACACTTCACTAGCCTTCATAGACATGTCAAGTAAGCACTCGCTACAAAAGAAACGCGGGATTGTAATACGATTCCACCGCAGCAGTGGCTCTCTTCTGCTCCAACGCATTCAGTGTGAAGGCCATTACTGTACCTCTCTTTCATATCCTCAGGGCTTTTCAAGGATTTTCCATGATCTCTGCGGATATGCTATTCATGGCTCATACACCAAAACCACTTGACCCTCAAGCTGCAGAACATTAAGTCGTCCCTGCAACTGCGGAAACTGACTTTTATGAGGTAGCGATCCGATTCCTCATTGTTTAGAAGCATCATGTACGGTATCCAAACGTCAACATCCCGATCCCGCATGAACTGCGATGCTCTCCAAAAGTCTGCTACCAACTCCCGCCATGGATGTTCCTTGGGCATCGGCATCCAAAACGGTCCCCATGTCGGATCATTTTTCGACTTGCAGATCCATTCTTGGTCCTTTCACCCCATGTTTCCCCATGGTTCTTCTTCGTGAAGCACACAGTCAAGTCCACAAGTCCTACAGGTAGCTGTCCCCTCCCTGTTTCTTCCAGACCCAGAACAACACCTGGCTAGCACCTGGCTCGAAAACTCCCAGAAAGTTTAGAAAAACCTGACTAAGCAGTTAATCATGATGTTTATATATATATATATGTTTTCTCAGACCTTCTTAGACCGAGTCCATCTAAAGTGTGACCTCTTTGCTTCCTTGTGGTGCTTTCTTCGCTCTCACGCTTCCGGGGGCCTTTCTCTCGGGCTTTCTCGTACTTCTTCCGGAGCTTCTCGGCCACCTCCTCCGTCTCTCGTCGGGCGTGTTCCAGCCACTCCTCGACCGGTCGGTCTTGGTTGACGCGACGTCCGCACCTCCGGTGGTACAAGGCATATACAACTTGAGAGAGGAGGGGGTGAACGAAAGGTAGCAGGCAATCACAAGTAACCCTGGTAGAAGTCCACGATGGCGTGAACCGGCGCAGGGAGGATTTGATCCAGGGGGGGGAAAAAATGTATTAAAAATTGATCCTGATAATATTTTACATTTCATATCATAGCAGTATAACAACTCAACAATTATTCATTAAAAAAAAAAAAGCATAACAGTCAAAAAAGTCAGTTTAAATATTGTTGATGGCTTCATTTCCTCTCAACAATATCAAAACATAATTACCTCTTTCATTTTTTCAAAAT
>CAXAMN010017446.1:374097-405759 GCA_963970005.1 Durusdinium trenchii
GAAATAGCCGTTCTTGCAGCGTTCGTACCTTCCTGAAAGTTTTCCTCTTCCTCTTGCTCTTCCCTTCCAAGTCCTTTCTCCCAGTGAATACCATATTGGTACCAGTGTTGGTGCTCTTGGTGGTGGTAGTAGCACTTCGTACTAGTCGAGGTGCTGGTAGTATAGTAGTGCTAGTAGCAGTCGCGCGATTTGTGGTAAACCAATCAAAACTAATCGTTTTTTCTACGTTTTTGCTCTCCCAAATCCTTTCTCCCACTGAAAACCATATTGGTCGTAGTGGTCTTGGTGGTGGTAGTAGTAGTAGTAGTGGTAGTACTGGTAGTAGTAGTGGTAGTGGTGGTGCTAGTAGTGGTCCGGTAATCCAATCCAGTGCAAACGCAAAACCTATCGTTTTTTCTACCTTTTTGCCCTCCCAAGTCATTTCTCCCAATGAGAACCGTGTTAGTACTAGTAGTGGTAGTGGTAGTGGTAGTGGTACTGGTAGTGGTAGTGGTAGTCGTAGTAGTAGTGGTAGTAGTAGTAGTAGTAGTAGTCGTCGTCGTCGTAGTAGTAGTAGTAGCAGTAGCGGTAGTGGTAGCGGTAGTGGTAGTGGCAGTGGTAGTGGTAGTGGTAGTGGTAGTCGTAGTGGTAGTGGTAGTGGTAGTGGTGGTAGTGGTCGTAGTGGTCGTAGTGGTAGTAGTAGTGGTACTGGTAGTGGTAGTGGTAGTGGTTTTGGTAGTGGTAGTGGTAGTAGTAGTAGTAGTAGCAGTAGTAGTAGTAGTAATACTAGTAGTAGTAGTAGTAGTAGCAGTAGTAGTAGTAGTAGTGGCTACTACTACTACTCCTACTCCTACTACTACTACTACTACTCCTACTACTACTGCTACTGCTACTGCTACTGCTACTGCTACTGCTACTAGTACTCCTACTAGTACTAGTACTAGGAGTAGTAGTAGTAGCACTAGTATTAGTACTAGTAGTGGCAGTGGTAGTGGTAGTGGTGGTAGTAGCCGTTGTAGTGGTAGTAGTAGTGGTACTGGTACAGTAGTGCAACCCACTGGTACAAACCTCACCTTAACGCAAAATGTATCGTTTTCTCTACTTTTTGGCCCTCCCAAGTCATTACCCTCAATGAGACCCATGTTGGTCGTCGTAGTAGTAGTAGTAGTAGTGCTAGTGCTAGTGCTAGTGCTAGTGCTAGTACTAGTACTAGTACTAGTACTAGGTGGTGGCGGTGGTGGTGGTAGTAGTAGTAGTGATAGTACTAGTACTAGATATAGATAATATATATATATATAAACCTTGCGCTCGCCCTTGCGCCTTCTTGCGCCTAGCAGGTAAAAACAGCCCAAAAACTGATCAATCTTTATGATATGTCCTCTCTAAAGCCTGTCTCTATACCGGGGTTTCGAACGGCTCCCATATACACTGCCTCTGGTGTACCAACTCTTGGACTTAAAGGGCTCTCGTACGTTCTTTGCCCACCAGGACGCACTTTTTCCGACACTGGGACGCACCTTCTCTGTGGCCTTTCACTTCTTCTTTTAGGCACAACCAGGGCTCAAATGGAGCGCTCCCACACCATCAATCTTCCAAACGGAAAAAGAAAGAAAAAAACATCGCAGGCGCCCGATTCGCCGATTCCCAACTTCGTTCAGCGTCTGCTCCTCCAACCACAGGGCAATCTCAAAGCCCCGCCCCAGCCCAGGCAGCGATGGCGTGCCGCCCAGCACGGCCGAGCGCAGCTGGTGGCCACCTGCCAGGGGATGACCCAAACGGAAATGGTGAACCTTCAAGTCTTCCAGCCCCATGAAGATCCTGAAGCATTGGCTGCTGACCTCACTCTCACTCCTTCTCGATGACCTTCTCGCTATTTTTCACTCTCTGAGTTGGCTGAAAAACTCTCGCGAAACGCCGGCCGTGCATCGGAATGGGCGCCTAGCATCTCCAGGCTGTTCAGCAGGTGCTCATAGAGCTGCCCATCATTCCTCGAGAGGGTCCACGACACAGCGATGACATGACGTCGCCCCCATCCGGAATCCTTGGACAAACGAATCCTCTCCTCCAAGTGCTACTCACCACGATCTTCGCGCCGGTGCGCTCAATGACCTGAGACATTGAGCGTAGAGGAACTCAGTAACGCTCCCATGACGCCAAAAAAACAGAATTGACGAAGCCAAAACGAGCACAAAAACCGGCAGACTAGGCCCAGGCGTTCTCAAACCGTTGGACAGATCATGCGGCAACTTGATCTTCACAGGGCCAAAAACTGCTCAGGGTCCATGTTGCTCCATGTAAATCCTGCAGATACGTAGGGCAAAAAAACAGTAAGCTTTGGGCCCAACCGTGGTGGAAAACCCAATGAAAAAACCCAGGTCTTGAACCCCCACCCAGTCCCAGCCGCTGTGGCCAGGTTCCGCACGCAGGACGCTCGCAGCGGCACGTGGCTCGCAGCGGCCGTGAGGAGTTCCTCGGAGGTCGTCAGCACACCGTCCACGTCGAGGAAGACCAACGGCCACGTCGCGGCGCCAGGTTGCCCCAGCGACATCGACGCAACCCAAAAGAGGCGGCGCGAGATCTCAGCCAGCTGGGCTGCGAGGTGTGTCGATCAGTTGCTTGATCTTTGGGGCAAGCTTGGTCTGCCTTGAACATGCGAAGGAGAAAGGGAATGCTCTTAACTACCACACAACACTCTCTCGTGACTTCCTGTAGAGCTCAGGCACCATTAAGCTCTAAAGGATCCTTTCCACCGCAACCTTGCCCCCGTCCCATGTCCTGTCCCTCCCAGCAAACCCTCCCAGCACCGGCCTTTGCACGTTGGCCAGGGCGGAACGCTCCGCCTAGGCGTTCCAGATGCAATCCAGCTAAGCTACTGCCCATCGGAAGGCTAGAATCGGAGTCCCTGTGATGTGTTTCTTTCGAGGTTCAACAGTCTGCTAGGGAGCGCATCAATTCTGCGTGGTCAACTGCAAGAAGCATCTCCGATCACGTTCTGGGCAATAGCCCCAAGGGGTGGCAATCGTACCCACAAGTTGCTGAAACACAAAATCTAAATGCACAACTTGTCTAATAGAGTGCCACCAACCACACAACACCTCTACACCTCTCACCTATCCACCTTGTCACCCTACGTCACGCTTTCACTTGCCCATTGCGCCTGCAGAATGTCCAACAACGACGCCGTGGTAGAAGGCCTTGGGAATCGATCTTGCAGCTCAACCATGCTCAACCTTCAATATGAAGAACTGTCCGCAAACCCCAAAATTTGGGGACTGTCTTCACATGCAGGGGACTGAAGTAGCATTTCAAACGCTCTTCATGTTTCCCCTCCCCAGTTGCCCCTTTCGCTCAACTCACCAAGGAGCTCGTCAGCCACGGGTTGGACCTCGGAAAAAGGGTCCAAAGCATCGGACCCTCGGGTGGGCCGGTCGGGACAAAAGGAACTCAACCTCTAACCAATTTGATATCATGGAGTAATCATTTAGTATTGCAGAGTATTGCACCCTACCGGAAAAGCAGGTTAATTTTTAACTGTAGAGGAGTCTTCAGTCTTCAAGTTTCATACCTCCTTCGAAGTTGGTGGCACTGCGCGGACAAATCCAACACCCAAATCCAAAGGGGCCAAAGTCCGATGTCAGCGAAAAGGTCTACAGACATGGTGCAAACTGTGCCAACTGTCCAAACATGTATCAAATTGGCCCACGCAAAGCGCTGCCTTGCGCCCAGCCACAGCACCACGCAAAAGGAGCACTGAGAGGATGGCAATGAGCACCTCACGGCAACCATGTTGTGCGACAGACAAGAGCTGCAACAAATTGACCGATCGTGGCCCGGTCCAGTGTCCCCAACAACCGTCTACAGAAGAACATGAGCCTGACAAAACGTCAAGCTACAATGTGCTAGGTAGAGAATCATGAACGGAGCTGATAAACTGGGCAATCAACCCACCATTCTTAGTTACTTGGGTGAACGGAAACAGCACCACCTGTTGGTCGATTGGACAAGGGGAAATCTAATCTACTGATCAACCAAGAAAGTTGGACCTCCCTCTCCACCCCATCAGCTGTGGTGAAACATATCATGTTTCAAATCCTTGACCAATGACACAATTGTATTCTTTGTGGTCAACAAGCACATGGTTGTATAAGTTGTGACTGAGTTGTCAGAATCTCCTTGTGCACTTGCTCCCGCTCTGCTGAGCTAGCAGGCGTAGTAGGCGTAGCGTTCCCTCTCGGTCGCCACCGGTCGCCGCCGGTCACTCCACAGAGCTCGGGCGCTCGGGCGCTAGGGCTGGCGCGTATTGTAAAAAGCTCTGGGTGCGGCAAAGCCCCAGGATCTCCTGCGAAGTCGCAGGGAGCCCAGACTTCAGACTTGGCCAACATGGGAAAAATCAAAGGAAATCTGATTGCTGACCCTTGGAAGGATTGGCAAACGTCCGACATGACATGCGTATCAAACATGTCTACATTTCAATCCATTGGAAGCAAATACGACTAAGTATGGCATTCCAAAGCCATCAGTCCATCAGTCCTTGTGCTCCACACGCATGGCATCCTTCGAGAACAGGAACAACATCCACGGTCCCCTTGCATCAAATATAACTATATAAGACCTATACAACTCAAGTTTGAAGACCGCTTTTGGTAGGTTACTTATATAGTTACTTCGCAGCATCCCCGCTGTACAAGGGACCATGGCACGACCCCTATGAGCCTTCAGCATTCCACACGATGCAAGGTCAACCAATTGACCTTGTATCACAGAACTGTACGGCAATCCGCAATCCCTTCAGAAACAATCCGCTGGGTCCAAACACCAAACAGGCACCACAGTCGTGGCAAAGGCCTTGGACAAAGCACACACCAAAGGCACCAAGACCGCAGGTCGAATGGTCGAAGTCGCCTCATCCCGCCCGTCCCGCCTCTGGAGGGCGCGGAAGGTCCGGAAGGTCCAGGGGACCTGCAGAGGGTCAACGGCTGGTGGCTTTGGCAGGTGGCCCTTCTGGAGATGGTGTTGTTTTCTGGTGACGGGGGGATGCTTGGTTTAAGGTTTAGTAGGTTTCGTACAGTTTATATATATATATATATATACATGGTGCGTCGCCCTTCTGTGCTTGCCATTCCAGCAAGAGGCAGCAACTGAGGCTTGATTCACCCATCAAGACCATGCTCAGACCATGCTTGTTGGGCAAAAAGCACAGGAGAGAGCACCCTGGCTGCCTGCTCCATCCATGATCTCTTCCGCATCCTCTGCCTCCTCTTCCTCCTCCACCGCTTCATCCCTCTCAGAGGGCAACCCCACATTCTCCCAGCTTTCACCTGCAGCTGTTGAGATGCATCGAACGATGCAGTTTTGGGGTCGATCAAGTGGAACTGAGTAAACCTTCAAAGTTACCTCAAAAAGTCATCCTCCCATGCCTGTGGAGTCCTATTTGGGGAGCCAAAAGGTAGCAAGGAATCCATGGTTCTCTGGAAAAAAAAGATACGGGACGTGGCTAAAGGCAAAAAGGAGTTACTAGTAACTCCACTTGATCTCAGATGCCATCCCTTTACACTCTTCAACAGGTCCTCAATTTTTTGGAAAGCCCAAGTCTCTCAAGACCACGCTGCGCCAGGCTTCAGACCGCCTTCCCACCTTTTCGGCCCGATTGTCCCACCTGATCCCGGATCCACCGGGCAGCCTGTGGCGTCCGTGCCCCCCGAGGCCACAGAGACGGAGTCGCTCGGCTCGGTGTCGCCCTCCAACTGCTCCTGTCGGACCCGTCGCCCTCGTCGGGGACGGGGGGGGAAGACGAGTGGGTCATCCCAGGTGGGTGTAAGAATTGGGTCCGATGTCTTCTTCAGTGCCAGGGATGATGTCGAGGTAATATGTCAAGGTGCCTCAACGAGGGGGAATTGGGAGCTTTGTGGCTGGGATAGGCAACTTACCTGACTTCGACTTGATCTCCCCAAAGCTAGTAGGAGCAAGGGCATCGCTACTAGGAGCAAGGACGCTACTAGGGGCTCCTGGCCTTACTACTAGTAACAAGGAAGCTACATGACGCTACTAGTGTCTTAGTGCTCTCAAAAGACCTGACCTGACTTGTCCCGGTCACAGTGACTTCGCCCTGAACGGTTCATCCAAGTGGCTGGGTCTTCCATGGTAGGCAGCGAAGGCGAAGGTCGTTCTATGTACACAACGGGCAGGTCGCTCGAGCCATCATGGGGGTCAACGCAAAAACAGGTTTGGGTGGAAATCTTGGATGGTTTCCCTGGCCTTGGCTTTTGTTTCATGCAGGAATGTAAAAAATGTCACACCTTGAACATAATTGTCCAAATCACACAACTGGTTGTTGCTGTTCCACCCAACTCAGATTGCCATTACAACATCTTGGCCTCCCTCCGCAACGGCGCAAGCACGAACATGCGCAGAACTGAGCGACCATCGCACCGCGGGAGTCGAACTCGGGTGTCCGAGTGCTGCACTGGACTCCCAGGAAGGAGGCACATCTTCAGCCTCCTGCGAGGGTGGTCGGACAGTATGAAATAGGATAGGTCTTTGGGAGGACAGCTCTTAAACGGAGGGCTTGGCTCACAAAGGTTGAATCTGAAAAGTGACTGACCTCCGCCACGGGAGATGTTCTGAGTGAGATGTTAGCGGAAAGCGCCTTGCTTTCGCTCAGGTCGCCCTGGCTAGGCTTCCAGTTCTCATCCACCAGGGCGACCTCTGTGACGTTGGGCCTCAGAGCCCCGCCAACGAGCACCCTGCTTCGGGAGTCATGTGAAGCAGATCAAATGCTCCTAGTAGCTTCTTGTTCCTAGTAGTAAGGCCAGGAGCCCCTAGTAGCTTCTTGTTCACTTCACAATGTTCAGGTATTTCGGCTCAAAAACTGCCTTTCGACGTCCAGACTCTTTGATCGGAAAACACACCCAGCAATCGCCCAGACTGTCGGATCTCGGCTCCCACGCATCATGTCCCGGTTCAACTTGACATTGAAGCTCACCCTGTCGGGTGCGGCAAAGCAAATTAAAATGGTAACATGGGGTTTAATCGTGGTTCAATGGTGGTGCGCACCACACTCATGTAGTCTGTCGCCACAGGAAGACAAGAAAGGTCAAAGGGAGAATTCGAGAGATTCAGAATTCAGAGATGGGTCTTCCGTTCCAGATTCCAAACTCATGGTGAGACCCTCTGGCTCAATGAGCTTCAGTCGATTTTGGCTTTTCTCAAAGATCGATGGGACCCGCATAGCTGAAAGACTATTTGATGGAGGCGTCAGTTTCCAAGCGGCTGGAGGGCAAACACTGCTTCTCCGACGATGGTAGCTCCAAGTCACCAACCTCGAACCCAATCAGACTTCTGGCTCCGATCGGATACTCCCTTTTGGTGATGTGCTCAACCCACGGCAGACCACGTCACAGGGGCGCCGCGCCACTGGCCCGTCTGCAAGCCAGCGGCGAACTCCTGAGTCCGTCAAGCACTATCACAGACGTTCAGATACTGTCGTTCCGTCTGGATCTTCTGGTTCTGTGACTCAAACGTGCATATGTGACTTGGTTGCGTTCTTGTCGTTCGGATGGTGGACATGCCATTTACGGCAGTCTGAGGTTCAGAGGACTGCAGCACGACTGGTTCTGGCGGTGCCTCGCTAAAGCCAGAAAGAGTGGCGAAGAAGCCCAAGAAAAGAGAGATTGAATCAGATCGGATTCATCTTGTTGACTTGGAAATATTCATGTCTATCCGAACCAGCCCCGCCACCGTCCTTGTTCACGTAAACATCCCGGCCGAAGTATTCCTTCGCCTCCGGGCACTCGATGAAGCCGAAGCCCTGCAGCGGCTTAAGAGTCCCAACAAGACCCAAAGAGGGTCCTCGGCGGTGGGGCTCCTTTCACACCAGAATGTGGAGCTCCTTTCATTCTGGTGCAGCAAGGGCTTCCTGCAAACCAGAAGACACAACCACAACCAACCACACACAACCACAACCCGCGCAGTTAAACCCTTCGCTGGCCCCCCGTTCGATCCGCCAGACGGATCAAGCCTTGTCCGCCTCGGCCGCTTTGAAGGTACCTGGCCAAAAAAACGAAACGGCACGAAACCTCTGGGACGGGTGGTTTGGGCCGGATCCAACAGGGTCCCACTGTCGGTCTGGTGGGGTGACGGCCGCGGAGCCGTGGATCGCGGCGGAGCGCGGGTTCCGGAGATCGCCTTTCAAGGCCATGCCGTTGATCGAGTGAATCCTGAGCAACCTGGTCGTGTCGAACCGGCACAAACGTCGAACCGGGGTGGTCGGGTAGGTCGATCAACGTTCATTCATGCCCCCTCCGGCCCTCCGGAGTCGATTTCTCTTTTCATAGAATGAATGAAATGAAGGTTAATTGTTCTTTTTGCGCTACGCAATTCTGACATGGCAAAGCACCCTAATCCATCCTGTGCTTTAAAGACAAGGCCTGTGACTTCTACTGTTGATCCCTCCTTCCTGCTGCTCTTCAGATTTCAGCCATCTGATCAACTATACTATAGAATGATTCTCAATCCGGCCACCAAGAGCCCAGCTCATAGGAAGCTTGTGGCTGCCCCCAGTTGGACCTCAGATGTCTCTTTTTTCGGATCGCTCGTAGTCCTCGCCAGAGCGACGATTACGGCGTTCCCACTGCTCTGATGCTCCAAGTTGCCAGTGGATGAAGAAGACCAAGGTGTCGCCCACCTGAGGAGCTCCCCCCCGGTTCCCACGGTCCGGACGGAGTGCCATCCGTGTCACGAAGACACGGGGCATGTCACCCTCCTGTCTTTTTGGGGAGATGCCGGGAGGATCTGGGAGGTGCGGAAATCAAAGGTTCTTGGAAAGACAGGGTCATCTGCCGATGATGTGAGATAGTTTCATGACTTATGAAGAGCATCAAGTAGAAGGAGCACTCGAAATTAGGTGCACAAAGAGCGGAGAGAAAACCGTCAAGGAAAAGGGAGACTGAAGTGGGTGTCCTCTTGGGCTACCCGGCGCCCACATTGGCGGTCTCCAAAACGGAACCATAGGCGTAGACTTCTTGACCTGGGCATCCGATGGAACTCGCCGATCGGTCTCGGGGAGGTTCTTCAGTGAGGTTCTCGGCTCCCCGACCGCACATCGCATAGGCTTCGGCACACGCGATGATGCCGGCCTGCCCAGGCGGCGGCTTACCATGATGAGGAAGAATGAGGAACATGTCCTATCAGCGATGGCCTCCAACCGAAGAGCCATGGACTCCAAACTAAGAGCGATGGCCTCCAACCTAATAGCAAAATCCCTTTGTATTTGAAGTGCGCCTGTGTAAACACATTGGTCACTCCTAATCCTCAAAACAAACATTCCAACTACCAAGTAAACCGCAGGGCGGTTTGTCCCAGTCAGAGGGAGCCTTCTTCTCCGCGTTGTAGTTTCGCAATCGACCCACGAAGCATGGCCTTGGGCAGTGACCAGCCGTTGCTGTGTCCCCCTGGCCTGTGGACTATGGACACACTATGGACTATGTCTCAAGTCCTTTCAACATACCAGAGGAGCCAACTGAGCCAATGACAAGACTGTCTGAATCCCAAAGATCAAAATACTAGGGCAAAATGAGAAGATTGTCGGACTCCCAATATGCTAATATCAAAAAGAACTGCTATTTTCTGGTGGGAAAATCGCGTGGGTTTCATGGTCTCCTCAAGTGACTCCGAGACCCCCACTCGCCCCAGGCGATCTTGGTTGCTACCT
This sequence comes from Durusdinium trenchii, assembly GCA_963970005.1. Classification (NCBI taxonomy): domain Eukaryota; class Dinophyceae; order Suessiales; family Symbiodiniaceae; genus Durusdinium; species Durusdinium trenchii. Next base: position 383,786 of record CAXAMN010017446.1, read on the forward strand.
TGAGCTTGCCGCGCCAAGTAGAGTCCGCAACGCAACAAGGAGAATCAACATCGGCTACGTCTGAGGAGGAATTATTGCAAACCCAAATTCCGGTACTAGATTCTTTGACCGTACCCGGCCGTACCCACTTGAAAAGTAAACCAATGTTGACAACATCAGGACGTTTGACACCACTCTTCAACACCGGGACATTAGAGAGCTGGCCTTGCCCTTCGATTTTCCCTTGCCTGGCTGCGTGCAGCATTTGGACAACACGAAGACCGCATTTCTTTGGAAGGGCCACTCGGGCACTGTTTCAGCAGTGCCTCTCGAAACATTGACGCAAAAGCTCCAGCGGGGACGAGCCTTTCCCCTTGCCTTTTCCTTTGCCATCTTTTCCTTTGCCTTCTTTACCTTCTCCTTTACCTTCTCCCTTACCTTCCTTCTTTTCCTCCTTTCCATCTTCCTGCAGGGACAAGTTGCACAACAAATCGGTCAGATTGCCGTGGGAGGGCAGCATCACGCAGAGTGAACATTATCCAAATGTTCCGACTGGCAGTACCTTCACCAGGTTCGAGGGCAAATAGATCTCTGCAGGACACATTCTAGCCAACGTCCAGACCTGACCAAAAAAACAAAACCCGTCCTGCTGAGATTCCTGATTCTCACCTGCCAATGGCCAATGGCAAACACACTGAACTGATCTCTGTTCCAAACCCACAAGTAGAAGGCAAGACTCTTGAGCAATACAGTAAGAAGACATGTGTGAAAGGTGAACCACTGCTTGCTGCTGTTGCTGCTATGCAGAACTGGTTCAGACGATCTCCTGTTGTCCCGTCTCTCACACCCGACCAACGGCAACGGCCTTCTGGCTTCTTTGGCTTGTCACCTGGAGCAAGAATCACACCGACCGCGTCGGCGCCCCGTCATCCCACTCGGTGAGGCTTGGAAATGATCAGTCCATGACACGTCTAAAAGCATCACAAAATGCCCCCACAAGCTGCATGGATTGGTCCCCCCCCAAAACAAGTCGTATGGCACAGTGGAGTGAGGCGCGCCTTTAGAGCCTTTCTCTTTTTGCTTGCCCTTTCCTTTTCCTGCAGCAAATCACAAACGTTGTCCTTTGTCTACGGGAACCTCCTGAATCATTTCTGTGCTTCTTGAAGAGAAGGAGAGAAGAGCTTGGTGATCTGGAGATGTCCAAACACGGGTGGCGCTGAGCATCTGCTATTCATCCTCGCATGACCAAACCCTCACAATCATCCACCAACCAGCTGCCGGCAGCATCGGCATCACTGCAGTCTGCGCATCAGGCTGAGGCGCCCCACCTTTTTTCCCACCCTCCTGCGTCGTGGAGCAGTGGTGACATGACTCTTGTGACATGATCTGTCAGCATGCTTGCACAGTGAGTATTCCCGTAGCAACGTTCAAGGTCCAAGCTGTGGCAAACCACTACTTGCTGCATTCATTTGGCACTCGTTTAGTAATGGAGGTGCCAAGAGTCACATCCTGATCTCCGCCCATTCAGAAATGTGTAGAATTGCCTTTCAACTTTCTCAATAGGTCTGCAATAGGGAACTCCACACGCAGTCTTCCCCCCAATCCAGTCCTTCTTGTTTTTGTCGCCTGCTCAGTGTGGCAGGATGATTTGCAAGGGACATGAAAAAGGAGAGCCCTTCAAGGTTCATATGCAGGAATCTCAACGGCTTGAACCCTTCAATCTGACGTCCATCCCCAATCTCCGGGAACGACCGCTGCCAAACCCCCCGTGCCTAGCTCGTTCCGCGGCCCTTTGCGCCTGGGAGAAAACTGATTGGTGATTTTCACTATGGTCTGTTCAAATTAAGAGCGGGTGCCACTTGCTGCCGGTTCTGGGCAGTTCGTGCCTGGAAAAGCCCACAAAAAGCAGCACTAACAGAGGCTTCGAAAGGCGAAAAACCAATGTCCATCCATCGCCTCCATTTCTGCTGTCATTCTCTGAAATGTGAGCGTGCTGTTTGATATCTTGAACATGCTTGGTAGGAGCACAGCTGTAGGTCTGGAAGGCTGGTTGCATTGAGAGTCACAATGAGAGTCACCACAGGTTCTATGCAATGATCTTCAACCAAGCAGAAGTGATTCAAAAAGCCTTTAGGAAGATTGTGGAAGAAATTCACCCCACCACCGAACCACATGAATTCTCCCAGGTTTGGGCCGACTGGGCCACCCGCACGGCTCCCGAGCATCCCGGTCTCTCCGAATGGAGGACGTCTGCTCCCGGCGGGCCTAAACCAGGGAGGAGCAAGGACATGGTGAGTCTTTGGACCCAAATTACACTCAAGACAGAAAGGAAGCTACTAGGAGCAAAGGGCATCGCTACTAGGGGCTCCTGGCCTTACTACTAGAAGCAAGAACGCTACTAGGAGCTTTGTCGCGCGCGCGGGGGGGTAGAGGACGCTACTAATGAAATTTCAAGCAACAGTAGCAGGTAGCAGGTGCAAACCTTGACTTTGATTGATCTAACCCTATCGTACGTTGATGCCGGCACGCTCTTCCTTACTTCCTTACTTTTGGCTGCCAAGTTGCGGAGGAAGAGGTCTTCTCTAACCTCGCCAAAAACGAACATGGATCTTCCCAGCCAACACTAACCCCCGCTGTGACGGCAGTTCTCTTTCCTCCAATCAAAGGAAATGCATCATCTGCATGATCTAGGTTCCCCTGCGCTCCATATCCCGGGGCAGAGGATGAGGTGGCGGATCCATACGGCGCCCCATAGCCCGGTGGTGCCCCATAGCCCGGTGGGGGCGCCCCATAGCCAGGAGCGGGCGCTCCGTAGCTTGCAGGTGCCCCGTAGGCCGCGCCGTAGTCCGGCGGGGGTGTCCCGTAGGCCGGAGGTGGTGGATAGCCATACCCGCTCGGCGGCGCACCGTACCCGGCGGGCGGCGCACCGTAGCTGGGCGGCGGGTAGCCATACGGGTCCGGCGGCGGGTAGCTGCTGGGAGGCGCACCATAGCTGGGCGGTGCCGAGGAGCCGTAGGGGTAGGCATAGCCTTCCGGCGGCGGATAACTCGGTACCATGGCACCAGGATCAGCCATGGCACAAGCGTAATGCTGAAATTTGAAGCGCACCTGGCTGGTGAAGTGGGATGCTGTTGCTCTTGCTTGTCCTGCTGAACAGCAACGACTGCCAAAACAGGATTATCTTGTGTTAAATGAATAACAATAGATCCAGTCGAGTCAGCGGAAGACAGTGGAAGCGGCTGGGTTGCTTGGGTTCTTGGCTAGCTGGAGTCCAATCCATGTGCTCCTTGCTGTTGGAGATTTACTCATGTACGAGCTTAATCCCCAGAAACTGCAGAACGTGCTTTCCACACTCTAACAGGACATGCTCCGGAAATGTTGCAGGGAAGTGAGGAATGGTCAAAAAGTGCTTCGTCTTAGAAGGTGAGTTGCCTCATGGTCAGTAGCCTGTGAGGTTTGGGCTTTGCGTCCCCATGTCCATCTCAAGTGGGCCTAAAGTGGGAGGCGATTGACCATGCTTCAAATGACACCAAACTCGTTTTTCACACGACGAAATGGACCTTCGTTACACTGCAACCCCAGCAGTGCTTCCCTAAGCAATCGAGTTGACTACACTCAAAATATAGACAGCATTGCGTGCTAAAATACTGCAGTCTTCTAGCAACAGCACCACGCATGCTGTGATACTTGAGAATCAAAGCAACTTCATCACTCGTCTATCTTTGGCGCAAGATAGAACTGCATGTGGCCCTTGTCTGCAGTCTCCAAGTCATACTTCACCAGCAGGGGAGCATCAGGACTAAGACCCAGTTCAACGGAACCACAAAGCTTCTCTGCCTGTGTGCTCCAAGCAGAGTCCCAGTCCATGCAATCATTTTCGAAAGGTTTCCTAGATAAGTGATTGTTACACCTTTTGCTACAAGTATACTCTGCCGGCAGCAGCCTGCACCTATTTGGCAAGAATCAGTCGTCAAAGTCACTGAACAAAACTTGTCTTTTTAATTTTGCAGGCCTTCGCAAAATTCACCAAATAGCGAAGCGCAAATGTGGCAGTAACTGGCTCATGGACTGTGAGTGATACCTTCTCCTCGGGCTTCTCTCCCTCACGAGGCTTCAACATCACATTGCCGCTGCCCAAATCACCCTGCACCATGAATTTCAACCCTTCTTTGCTGCCAGTGATCTGAATGGTCTCGCCAAACTCCTTCAAGTCACGGCAAACCTTCTGAAATTCAGAAGAAGGCAACTTCGCGACAACCTTGTAGTGCTGCTCCGGGATTTCCATGTGTTCGCTCTCGATTTGCATGAGCTTCAAATCGAAGTCGGCAATGCGATCATCTGAGCCTTCACACTGGAAGTTCACTGTGTCGGCATCTGTCTGGTGTCGAATCTTCAACGAGTCAGTTGCACCTGTCATCTTCAGGATCTTGGTCAACGAGTCAATGTTCATGCCAAGCGAAACTGGACGGTCACACTTGAACCTTGGGACCAAGTTCGCAAGGAATCCAGAGGTGGATCACAAGATGTTCCACTGTTTGGCAAGATTTCCCTTGAGATCGGGGCTCAACTTGACAGGAATCCAAAAAGACAAATGAGAAAGGAGTACAATGTGTGCTCAAACGTTGCTTGAGGGCTCGGCAAAGGCAGACTCTCTCAGCAAAACAGAGACCAATGCTACATGTGAGCTGTCCATGCATTGCACCTCAATGCCCTTCTCCGAGCAGTCGAAGTTCACGTCCTTGCACCTTACGCGATGCAACTCTCAACGTTCGCAGCACAGGCATGTGAAGAAAATTGGTCATTCAACCCAATCACTCTCGTCAACAGCACTTGCTGAAAGGAATGTGTGACTGCTTCCAAGGAACAAGTCCTTCATAGATTCAGCGACCTTCTTCAAGAGAGACGCATGCTGCAAATGTGCCTCAAGGCCCATGGTCAAAGAAGAAGGGAATGATAGACAAGATGTTGCGAAGGCGTGTGCACTGTTTGAACCAGGAAATGCACGACAAACATGCAGAAAAATGGTGAGAGCAAGCTTGTCGTTGCTCTTCGCCTGCAAGGTGGATGTTGTTCCAGCGTGAGTGATATTTGTCTAAAAGCCCCTCAAGTAAACTGACCATTGTTTGATTGATGAAAATGTCTAGTGGCTTAAAATCCCTGGGAATTGGAAGCAGGTAAAGTCGCAGTTCGCAGTTCCACATTGAAAGCAACCGACAAAGCAAGGGAACACGCTGACAGCGAATATCTTCCCTATCCAAAAGCCATTACACTGTCTGCGCACTGCGCATCGAGTACGTGGAGGGAATATGAATATGTTGTGCCTTAAGTCTCGTCTCACCTCTTTCCGACTTGATCCAGCTACTCAGGCTACTCAACATCTGCGTTGTAATCTTCGGCGAGGGCACTGGAAACCAATTTCGGATCTCATTTGTGGATCTCCTTTCTTTCATTGGCTACATTCACTCTGCTTATGAAGTTCCAGCTGTGGGTCAGGGGAGATTCTATCGAGACAGTGTCGCAGGCCAGATAGTCATGTAGAGAGGACTCGGAACAGGAGTGCGAGTTCCTTTTCAAGGCTGGGGTGGTGTTGCAAGTTGAAACTAAAACCTTAGCCATAAAAATGGCAACATTGCAAAACTGCTAACATCTAACCGCAGGATGTCAAATGCACGGCCCTGCAGTGATACATTGTCATTCATTCGTCGCATTGGACACTTGCTGCAAACAATTTCTATGTGCAAAGCTTCGAACCCAATCCCCAAACCTAATTGCGAGGCCATTTTTACACAGCACGGTCAAGGACCACAACGGCTCAACGAAACAACACCAAATTCCCGCAGGAGGTTGCGAATGTGAACTAAATTGCGCGTCCGACGTGTTGTCTTGAGGTGCAGGCCTAATTTCGGAGGCATTGAGTCATGTATGCATACCTTGCACTTGCAAGCGCAGCCACTACTAGATGGCTAATCTGTAGACCTCCCAAGTGATTAATTCCTAGTGCTGCGAGTGAGACCCTGGCCGGTCTACCATCACACCATTCACGCATGCCCCTTCACGCATCCAAAGCTGAATGGCGCTTTCCAGTTGCAATATGCTAATGAACATTTATCAAGTGAAACTGGAGTTCTTACGCCTTGGGAGTTGCAAGTAGCTTGGACTGTGCATCGGCACAATTGCAACACTGTTCCGCCGGTAGTGCTCCTTCGCGAATAAATCCGCCTAGGCGTCATCAGAGATCGCATGAACCACTAAAATTGGTAGATAGTTCAGAAGATTTTGCTGGGGGGGTGGTTATTTTTGTTCCAAAAATGCTGTGCTTTTGATGCCTTATGAAAACGGACCAGCAAGCCATCGGTGATGTCGGTTGGGCTGCCCGAGTGACACTGCATTATTGACATCTTGTGTGTTTGCTCCGGCGGCCCTCCCGAAAGAGAAACGAGAACACTATCAATTATTATGTGAGTTATTGAGCGCAACACGCCTCACTGGTACCTATCTTAGGCGATGTCGAAGACGGAATGCGGGTAATGGGGGGCCCGGCGAATCTGCTCCAGCTTGTGTTGATGCCAGGCATGTTGAGGTGCAGCGCTACCCAAAGGTTCGCATTCATGCAGCCCTCTTTCCTGCCAAAGGCCTGCGTACACTTGCCTCTTTTCAGGTAGGGGACACAATTGCTACCTTTTCTGCCCAAGACACCAGACTTCGTCTCCTTCTCACTCAGCATAGGCACCTACCATTTCCGGTCGCAACAACTAGACTCGCGCCCTATTCCTGTCACTGTGGTCAGACCCATCTACGCCTTGAAGCCACGTCTGCTATCTATGACAACTCTATGATCCTGCTTCGTGAACCGGAGGACTGGCATGGCCTCCTGGTGCAATTTGATGACAAACGGCTTATCGTCTGTACTCCGTACAGGGTCGGGTCGAGCTACCATTGCATCGTCATACAGGGGGACATATTACCCCTCATCAATTATCTCCAGCACCGAGGACGACTCAAGAGAGCTAGCATTGTTACACTTATGGAGCAGTGCTATGCTCTGCTAGCCGCTGCGCAATTTGTTTTTAGGCTTGTCTACCTGCCACGCGAGTGTAACAAGCTAGCTGACTATTTCGCAGGTCAGGCCAGTGCAACTGCACAGACTGCCTGGAAGGACCCGCTTGCCATACCGACCTATATACCACCTGTACCTTATCACCTGGCGCAAAAGCTCGGCTTTAGCCTGTTCAGCGTGCAGGAGGGTGCCCTGCCAGCTTTTGTCCTAACGAAATGCCCTGATCTCCGCACGCCACTCCCCCCCTTTGTTGCCAGTCAGCACCCCACGCACAGAGTTCGAATAGAAGACTACATTGCCACCGCCATGCATCATCAAGGTACCCTCACAGTAGGTTATAAAACGGCACTATCAGGACCTCATGGAAGGTACTGTGTTGTTGGCTATGCAGGGCAGCGTCTTCCGCGGCCGGTGCCACTTGCCCTCTTTGGTGCTACCCATTGGGAGGTGACATGTCAGGTGCCCATTATGAACTGACACGCCGCCTGTGTCGACAAGGAGGGGTCTATTTATCCTTGCTGCCTATTGCCTCATTGCGCAGCTGGCTCGCGCAAAGCTGGTCTGAATCGGTGCGCCCTGGAGCGCCCGATAACCTTCCTAAGAAATGATCATCAATAGCTCCATTGCTTCTGAAACGATTTCCTGCCTGCAGCCAGCTGATGGAGCCGGCTTCGCCTGCTCTTACAGCGTTTGCTCACGAGCTGCCTCCCGGCATGTCATGGCCCACCCTCTTGGCTGGGCCCCAATCGCCAAGCACGGTGCGGATCGGCCTGCCCCTTTCAAGTTTCTTGAAAGGTTGGAACCGCATGTCACGTATGCTGCCCTTCAATTTCTACAGCAGGATGCGTCACTTGCTTCGACTATCTGGTGTCATGATGGCTTCTGGGTCTGCCCGTCTCCCTCACATTTTTTTGCACGCATGGGGCTGCCATTATCGCAGGAGTGCGAAGGTTAGCGGTTGTAGAGATTAGGATTTCCGGAAAACAGAGCAACCAACACAAACAACAAAACCACCCACCAACAAAAACAACACGCAACCCACCAGAAGACGAAAAACCAGGAAATCCTGCAAATCTCACGAGTTCAATGTGAGACAAAGGTGAAACTAATGCTTGGGCGCGGGTGAATTGCTACGAAAAGCTTGCTGCCAGCGAACACTTGCACAAGGCGCATGCTATGTTGAGGCAGACGACACAACAGGAATTGCCCTGAAAAACCTACTGCCTTAAGTAAGTAGATTACAAACGTCCTAAAGACAAAACGAAAGCACGCGCAACAGCTCACAAGCAATGCGAAAGCACTCGCACCACTTTTACGCGCACCTTGAGCTCTGGTTTCTCAAGCTCTGGGCCTTGAGCCAAAGTAAAGTACAAAAGGCTATGAGGTATTCCTGCATACAAGCAATTGCCATGCGAGACACTGAAAGTGTCGAGCTTAAACGCACTCAAACATGCACACAACTGTTCAAGAAACATTCACACAAAAGCTACAAAGACTTCTGCTCTACAAAGCTCTCAAAAACACTTCTAAACACAAAGTTCCATCAAAGAACGCTTGCTCAAGCGCTCGAAATGCAAGACTACGCACTCCAAAAGTAAAAACCTCACAGCTACTGCATTTGCCTGCACCTACCTCACACACTTTCACACCCCCTTTCGAGGTGAGGCTCATTCACTCTGAGCTTGTGGTGACTTGAGTAGAGGCGGTGGCTTCAGTCCTCTCAGCTTTCCAGTGCTCCTTGGTGATGATCTTTTCGCATGCCTTGCAGAGTTGAAGGCAACTAAGTCCCTTCCCTCAGGTGTAATGGCATAGTGGGCTCCAATGAACCACAGTTCCCGTGCGGCAGATCTCCAACTAATTCTTCTAGAATTTTTTTTGCACGAGTCGAGGCGCTGTGTGTGCAGGTTATGCACAAGTCACCTTAAGCTAGTAAGCGAGGGAGAAATGAACCGGCCAAAGCACGAAACCGAAGCAACCAAACAAGCCCCCCCAACCCAACAAACAGCAAAAACAGCCAAAACCCCACCAAAACAAGGCACGGTTCATATCTCAGGATGGCCGAGTCAGCCAGAAAAGCGGTGAAACGGAATACGGCCTGGGGCAATGTATTCTTACCTGACGCTCAGTACATCATCTTCAGGTTCTTGTACTTCATTTGCCTTCATTTGTCTCGACGAAGCTTGATAGCCCTTCGATTGTCAATACAATTTTCGCTTCAAATGTGAGGGCAGATGCACACTCGGAAGTCATCTGAATCAAAATTGTCTGCCATAAAGGGCATCCACGCAGCATCATTCCAGCATCAAACCGCCATCCCGTGCTCACATTGCAGAGAGTGAGGCCTCTACGGGACATTCCGCCTCTAGAGCGATCGACAGAGAAAACAGCGAGACTGGTGAGCATGACGAAGACAGGCTCGAAACCCCAGGCCCCCCCATAGGGAGGGGGAGCACCAGGGGTGCAGCGGCGACTTCAAAAAACAGCTTTGCCAAAGGAAGTCACAGAATGGCAGGTTGTCTCAACAGCTCACCGGGAGCAAGTTTGGGCAATCAAGGTGCAATCATGACGACCAGTTTGCTGCCTCCAGTTCCCCCCCAGTTCCCTGCCCCCAGTTCCTGTCCCCAGTTCCCTGTCCCAAGTTCCCTGTCTCCAGTTTGCTGCCCCCAGTTCCCTGCCCGTTCCCTGTCCCAGTTCCCTACTCTCAGTTCCCTGTCCAGTTTGCTGCCCCAGTTCCCTGTCCCAAGTTCCCTGTCCCCAGTTTGCTGCCCCCAGTTCCCTGCCCCCCACTTCCCTGTTTCCAGTTCCCTGTCCCAAGTTCCCTGTTCCCATTTTGCCGCCCCACGACTTGAGGCTCTGCATACAGCAGTTGGAGATCAGCCTCGCCTGAGATCCACCTGCAGGCCTTGATCAGCGACTTGAGGTTCTACGATCAGCCTCGTCTGAGATCCACCTGTAGGCCTTGATCAGCGACTTGAGGGTTTGCACAGTTGGAGAATAGAATCAGGAAGCATGAAGTGAAAACGCCGCCCTTAAAGATACAACAGTGAATCATTAGAGGTCAAGTGAAACGCCCCCTTCAATGATGGCCCCAAGTCAGCTGCTTTGCAGGAGACGATGTTCTGGCAGTTCTGTAACCCAAGCTTTTGTTAATTCATCGTTGAGGGCTGCGTTTTCACCTAACCACTGATGATTTAATGCTGCATCTTTGAGGGCGGCGTTTTCACTGCTTGCTCCCGCTGATCTCAGACACAGCTGATCTCAGACCAAGCATTAAGAAAAAAACAACCACCGTGAAAAATGGTGTTCTCGCTGATCTCACACACAGCTGATCTCAGACCAAGCAGTAAGAAAAAACGCCAAGTCAAATCGAACACCTTTGAGCACGGTGGTTGTTTTTTTCTTCATGCTTGGTCTGAGATCAGCTGTGTTTGAGATCAGCGGGAACACGATTTTTTGTGAAAACACGGAAGCGTGTGCGACCCTTTTGCGAATCCCGCTCTTGAGCCAAACATAACAGTCGGTTTGACTGTATGTCTGTTCGTCCTTCTCTTCTCTGAAGAGGTCTGACTGGTCACAGTCGTCCAAAACATACTAAAAGTCCAAGAAAGCATCTCCAAACACTCTCAAGCAAAGCTAGGCTATACACAGCTCATCTCAAGCACTACAGCTCTATACTTAGGGCTTCTCTAGACATGCTCCTAGCCACTTCTGGTCACATTCCACTTAGTCCTGCTAAGGTGGTCAAAGCAAACACACTCCAGGAAGGAAGATCCCTACTCAGCTCCAACCCCAAGGACAGAGAACGTTCCACTACAAAGGGGTACTAGGTGATCCACACACTGTACAGGCGTGCTACCCACACTTTTCACACCCCTTCTTGGGTCACCTCGTACCTTCTCCTGGTCTTCCTGTCTTCTTCTTCTCTTCAATTCGTTTTCTCTGAGCAACTAAGGTTCGAGCATCAACTAAGATCTCAACTCCTGTGGTTCAAAATGGTCTCCAAGTCGATCAAACGTCAACGAATCAAGAACAACGAGCTTCAAGCAAGTTCAAACCAAGATCAACCAATCAACCATGCTTCAACCAAGCAAGCAAAGCAACAAGGATTCAAGGTCCCTCAGACAGCAGGGCTTCAAAGAGCTGCGCGGAGCCAGCTCTTCGCCTCTGCTTCTGTCATCACTGGGACCCTGAAACCATACAAGGTCTCAAGTGGTCACCTGACAGGTCAAGCAAACGAAGATTCCTGAAGACAAAAACCTGTCGCATTCAACGTGCCAAAAGCTTCACACAGCGTCAAACAGCAAGTAAACAAAAAAAGAAACTAGCCAACCCTTGCTAGATACAATCCCTGGGCTACTGTTCAACTTCCACTGCATGTCTCAAACTCTCAAACCCTTTTTCTTCACTTCAACTGCAACCAATCGACTCGACATCAAATGTCACACGGTCCAAAGTTCACAGCAATCAAAGGAAGCTAGAACCCCTGCTAGCTACAAACCCAAAGGCTGCTGGACCGAAATTGCCACCGCCACCTATGGCACCGGCAAGTGGAAATGCTCCACCTCAGGGTGTGCCAGTAGGGATGACTGCACCTCAAAGTGCAGTGCAACCGAAACTGATGCCAGGGTCATTAACCCCACCAACTCCATCAGCCTTTCCGCCGAGTCCTGCGTTCCCAACACCGACATTTGGGGCTGGAATCTTTGGTACTCCTCAGACGCCCACGGGACCAGGAGGAACCAGTGCTCCGGCTGTTCCATCAGCACCGGGGTACAAGAGGGTGAGGCTGGCCGATGGCCAATGGAGCTGGGCTGAAATTGGCCAAGGCGATATCTGATCTGCCATGACTTTGAAATGGCTGATGTGTGATCTTGAAGGTCATGATGCCGCGGCTTTCGGGGAAGTAAGTTCCTAGAAAGTTTGCACCAGGCCATTTTTTGTTGACAGCGGCCAGCCCACATCGGTGGAAAAAGGGATTGCTCAGAGGGTTTTGCCATTCGATTTGTAGTTGTTCAATTTGATCTTGTGAGACGCAGTTTTGAAGGGATTTGAAGTCTTGTCAACTTTGATGTTTGAGTAGGAGAAGATTCTTGTTAAGTTGATGTGAGACTACCTTGCTAGATTGCACAGGGTTTTATCCAACAGAAATGTCTGACTATGCCAGGTTGACCAGGGGGAACCGGCCTGGAGGTCAGTGGTAGCGTGCTCACGAGGGATCAAGGGTTGAGAACTGCGAGATTAAGAGATGTCATTTGCATTTGCACGAAGGGATCACGGCAAACAGTAGAAAAGGGCAGTTCAACCAGCTTCTGCAGGTGTCCACCTATGGCTTTCAAGTGAACCTCAAGGCCATCAATGCCTTCTGATGAGGCCTCGGCCGCGCGGACGCCCCGCGAGAGGTGTTGCTCGGATTGTTGGATCAACTTGGCCATGGACAGAACGATGTCCTTCATCGACTGGTTGACCGTTTTGCCGCTGCCGGCTAGCTGCCATAGCAAGTTCTCTAAAGTCCGATGTGTCTGCTTCTGTTGGGCTTTTGAGTCGTCCAATGCAACCCTCGATGCACTCTGCAATCCAGTGATACTCACAGAGAGCTCGTGGACTTTCTCTGCCAGCACATTGAATTGCTTCTTTGAGCTGGTATCGTTCTCCTGAAGCTGTGTCATGAACTCTGACATGTGAGCGTATAGGTCACCCAGCTTGGAAAACCTGCCGATGCTCCAGCGCAGAAGGTCGTGCAAGTAATCCGCCGAGGCTAGCGCTGTGCCTCTTGCCGATTCTGGCAAGGAGCCCATCGGAGCTAGATCGCTCTCCGGCTCCACGAGGCTTTGAAAATATACAAAGGCCCAAAAACTGGCCCCCGCTCTCAGCTGTTGTTGCCGGATCACCATCGAATGTCTTCGGATGTTCAGCTCACGGAAGCTCATACCGGATCGTGGTCCGCTTTCCACAGGAAGAAGCGTCTCATCCAGCATCACGGTGAATACTGATCACCTTATCCATCTCCGGTTGGAGACTATAGACAGCTTCCTGAGCTGCCGAAGCCGCTCGGTGCCACCTCTCACCTTCACCTTTTGACACCTCGAACCCGGTGTTCGACACTAAGTCGTCCGCCGGCTCTGCTGAGCCCATGTCCAGGGCCAGCAAGGTGTCAAGCGGCAGTTCGAAAAGATCGGCATCAACCACCAAAGGCCCAGTCACGGTATGGCCCACCATGTTTGGATCCACTCCGCTCGCGACTGCCGACGGGGTTGCCGGAGGACCCATAGGTCCCGAGGCTTTCGGGGATGGTACGGCAGCTTCAGCCACCTCAACTGCAACCGCAGGCACCTCACCCTCCACAATCTCGATCTCGGGACGCTCAACAGTGGCCATGATGCTCACAAGATACGAGGTGCGCAAGTCAAATCACACAGCTAAGCTGACAGGCTGTTGAATTGAGCGTCGAACCGTCGAAGCCAAGCATACCCTTGCTCTGCCACACAGCACACAGCACAAGAAACCAAGCAAATCAACACAAACCAAAGAAGAAGAGATGTTCTAGAACCCTCGAAGACGCTACAACCCTGAAAAATGAATGTTTCACCCTTTTGGACAACTGCTTCCAGAAACCCTGCAGCAACTGAAGTCTCAAACTGTCTTCTCTGGCGTCTCAACCCTGCAACCCTGGCATCCTAACACGAAAACTGGACATGTCTGACATTCAAACCCCTGATCTAGCCACTCATGGTTAGCTACTCCTTATTGCAGCTCACATCAACGGTTTCCAATGTCCTCAAACACAAACAAAAACCCTTTCGCCTGGTGCAAGGCCACCAGTAGACTTCCTTCTGCTGCCTTCTTAAGCAAAAATGGCCGCGGGCGTTCATCACTCAGTTCCACTGTCTCAAGACACAGAGAACAGTCCCAAACAAGGAAAAAGTGTCACAACAAGAAGTCTCTACAGTTCAATCGTCTCAATTTCCTTAGGAAAGAGGTAGCTATCCGGACATTCGGTGAAGCAAACAGGATTCCTCAGTGAATGCTCATCCAGATTCCAAGAAAAGTGCAAAACACAAATTAAGCAAAACTCAAAACACTGCACCACAGAACAGAAGGCTCCTAAATCAACAAGAAACAGTCATCCTACACCTCCGAACCTAGTCGGACCTCAACGACTGCTCTCGGACACGTCCTTCCACTAAAGTTCTGTCAACTCACCAAGAGGTTCCAAATCCACACGCTGCACACAAAAGACAACCGAAACTCTTCCGAACTCATCCGGACGGATCCGAACACAGACGGACAACAACGAAAAACGTACAAAACAGATTCAGAAACTCTCCAATGTCAACTTTCTGCTGGAAAACTGTTCCGGAAAAAGCATTTTCGACAAAGTTCAACTTTCAACAGGCGCAATGCCCAAATCTTCCGTCACCTTTCCGAGCACCAACGGACGAAAAATGCAAGAAACACGCACGATGAGCATACTCCCCTTCTCGAACTGAACGTTCATCGGTCGGAAGTTCGTCGTCATCGTCGTCTCGAGACAAACCCCTCAACAATCCTGCCTTATCCTCTTCCAAACCAGATACAAGTCCTACAGCATTGCAAAGGTTCAGCCACATCTCGATGAGCTTGCAACTTTTCGTAAGACCGTCGGACGGGTTGGAAACACCTTCCCAGTGTTCCAAGGTCAAGCGACGTCGTCGATGGAGGTACTTCACATAATGTGCTCGCAGTTCCATGTGCTTCACACGTCGAAGTAAACCCTCCATGGTAGAAATGGAAATAGCCGCTTTCCCATCGTTGTATAAATGCAACTTCATGCTTCCTGTGGTCTTGGCTGGCATGCCTATCTCATCAAGAGGGATTCCGTCACGCGCTGTCTCGATCAACATCCCCAGAGCTACAAGTTCTTTGCTAGCCTCCGTGATGGCGATCGCTTCTGCTTCTGCAGACGACAACGCGGGGACCTCCTGTCTCCTACTGAAACACTTCAAACAGCATCCACGCCAAGAAATCACAGCACCAGACACGCTGGTCACATTCCATGAAGCATCACAAAAACCTACAACGACCCCTTCTTCAGTCAACACGGGTGGTGAACTGGCGGGCATCTGCTGCGCAAAATGCAAATGACCCTTCAACCAACGAAGAAAGCTACGAAGACAAACCTCCGCGGGAACATGGGGCTTCGACTGAAACCTACTCAAAAACCCAACAGGAAAAGCAAGGTCTGCCCTGGAGAGTGCTGCCCATGCAAGTTGTCCCAAGACTCTACGGTAGCGCTGGGCTTTCCGTGGCGGACAGTTCGGTCGTCCCGAACTTTTTCTCTGCATCTTTAAGCAGCTCCTCCAGTTTGGGCATAGCCGAACCAGTGGATTCTTTGAGCTTCTCTTCCCAAGACACGAAGATTCCCTCCATGTAGCTGCGAGACACTCCAAAATACAGACACTCCTCAGCATCTTGGAGCCTGTAGATGGTGCGGCCTAAGAATTCAAGGAGTCCTTTCTTCCCAGACGGAATACTTCCCGTGCGTTTGATCTTCCAGATCTTTTGAAGAGCACGCAAGAAGTTCTCACCTCCTTCAACGTCGTTGCTGGCTATAAGCAAGTCGTCAACGTAAACAAGAACCAACAAAAACTGGGTGTCGGTCTTCACTCTGAACAACGTTGATTCAAAGGTCTCGTCTCCGCCCAAGTCACGGATCGTCCTCTGAAGCTCTAAGAACCACAACAATGGAGCACGTCTCAAGCCATTCATGGCCTTTTTCAGCCACAAGATGACTCGTTGGCCCTTCACAGTGATGTTCGCAGGAAGCAAAACCAAATCACACGCATCGGCTTCAACAGGTGCATACATGAACGCTGTCGACACGTCAGCTGTAAGAAGGCTCATGCTTTCAACCACTGAGAAGGCAAGGACCACTCGCAGTGAGTCTAAACTACTTGTTGGGGCATAGATGCCAGATCGAAAAGCGCTTTCAGCACCAGAGGCATAATCGCGAACGACCAACCGGGCACGACAAAGGATTGCAGTCTGTTGGGTAAAAACCCACCTCGCCGTGAGGATTTGCACTTCATGCTCAACTGCGATGGTGCGACCCTTCTTCTCAGGATAGGTGTCACCAACTGCCAATGTCTCCAGTTGCACCATTTCTGTGCGAATGCCTTCAACAACCTGGTCATGCGCGATGGGGTGCCCTGTCAATTCATCACACACACCCTCAGCGATCTGTACATCGATTTGGTTTTTACAAACTGGACAGAGATGGAAGAACCTTGACCTTCTGCCTCGACTTCACCCACAACCTCATCACACCTGGAGGTACCTGCCAAGAACTCATTCATTGCCTCGTTCTGGGCGTGCTGGATGACTCGATCCAAGATCATGTCAAGGTCCATAGGTTCTCCACCCCCTTCTGGAGCTAAGCTCCCATCTGGCAAAGGAACTTCGACCTCCATGTCTCCATCCCCTTCTTCACCTGCAACCTCCCCACCTGCACCTGCACCACCTGAGTCCTCAAGTGGCCTCTTCACTGACCTCTCCGGATCATGAACTGGTGGCGGAGGAAGAGCTTGTTCGCCACTTCTGGGATCAACATAAGCACCCGCAAGCAGAGGAAACAAGACGTTCACGTCATACCATGGTGATTGGTCCCTAACTCTGAAAGTGTGACCCTTGATCACTTCCCTCACTCCAGTGGAGTCAACAGAAACAGGGTAAACCAAACAACCACCACCTGTGCTGTACCTGGCCCCCAGATAAGCACCAAGCACCATCCTCTGGCCTTGCCACTTCTGTGCATGAACTGGCTTCGCAAAACCCATGATCCCAAAAGGAAACGTTCGTGGTATCTGACCTCCCCTCTTCTCTCTCAGAGATTCCAAAGGAGTGCCACCCCACCTGCGCTCACAAAAACCATTGAAGGTCCTATAGGTGTACCCAACCAGATACCCCATCAGAGGTGATTCCAAAGCCAACCTCATGCCTAAATGAGCTTCCAAAGCCAACCAATTGGTGAACAAACCTTCTTTCATGATCCCCACAGCACGTTCTACACCCTTGGCCTGTGGACGATTCTCTGAAATGTTCCTCCAATGGAAGCCTCGACAGTTGGACTCTCTCAGAGACCTCTGCATCAGGTTCAGCAAGTAGGCTTCTTTGTCAGTGGCCACTTCCAAAGACAAACCTCCAACACCGATCTCATTCAAAACAGAGACAGTGGACTTCACGTCCTTCTCCCGGTCACCACCTAGAACCACCATACCAATCATGCCAGTCTGAATCATGAGCAGAACCAACACCTTCCAGTGCCTTCCACCTACAAACATGATGTCAGCTGCAAGATCACATGTGCTTGACTCCTGGTCCTTTCGTCTCCGTGCGGGCGTCCGACCTCTTGCCTGAACACACGCATCACACCCTCGATCATACTGCCAATGTCCTCGACACTCATGCTCATACAACAAACTGCCTTCCAGCTCGGGCGATGGATCCTCCAAATCCGACGAATGTGGACCTTCAGGGTCATAATGGGGCAACTCCCCAGGTGGTTCGTCAACCTCGGAACCTGCCTCAACCATCGGACCTTCGGCCTCCGCCTCCGGACCAACCTGATCGGGGATGGAAGGAGTGTACTCCTCCATGTCATCACTCTCCAAATCAACGGTTTTCGGTAACCCACGGAACATCCGGACCCGCTCGGACACCTCCGAACCTCCCGGAAACCCTTCCTGGTTCCTCCAGAACGCAAGCAAAGAAGCAAAATCCGTTTCAGACCTCCCAAAAACCTCCGAAAAAGCCTCCGGATCCTCGTCCGGACCTTCGGAAAAGAAGTCAAAATCCAAAAACTGGCTTTCACAGCTCACAAAAGAAGAGTTCGACTCAACCTCCCAAGTGTCAAACTCAGAAGTGAAAGAGGCAAAATCTCCCTGATCATCCTCATTCCCCTTCTCCAGCGTATCGGGCTCATCATCAAAAGACAAAGTTGGAAAAGAAACAGGCTCAGCACCACAAAAACGAAACATACGACACACATACGAAAACGACTGCAAAGAACCAGGCTGAGTGCTCCTCACTTCTCGACCCTTAGTTCTGGACTTCCCTGCCTTAGAAACTGGTCGTGCCTGTTCAGTCACTGCATCGTTTTGCATTTCACTGTCGTTTCTGTACTGCGTGTGTGGTGTGACCGTACTCTCAGTGCTTCGTGCTGCAGGTGTCTGGGTCTCTCTGATCTCTTCTTCTGGGTTCAATGGGGAACCTTTCACCTCATCAACCTCCATTGGAGCAGGACCTTTGGTCGTTTTGCCTCCGCGTCTGGCCTGACTAGGCTTTGAAATCAGATCAACCTTCAACCACCAAGCACGCTCACATATCCTCAGTGGAAAAGTTGTCCCCTGACCATTTTCCAAGATGCTTTCGCGGGCTCCTCCTAACTTGGTCCACCAACCAGTCTCAGACAGAGCATAACAGCTAATGACATTCAGCTTGATCCGCGCCACCACTACTCGCTGCATGACTACAGGGACTTTACCTACCTTAAACTCTAGGTCTACCATCCCTGCAGTGGGAAGAATATGATCCCCTGCACCTCTCAGGATTGGAGCTGAGCCTTGGTACCAATGCTTCACCTTGTAAAGCTTCAACCATTCCTCAGCAACAATGTGGCAAGTGGCACCTGACTCTACAAGCCAGTGGGTCTTGAGATCCTTTCCCAAGCCCTGAGTACTCAACAAGTACTCAAGAGGATGAGTGACGCTGTGCGCTACAGGCTCGCTTGTGGAGGCTCCTACCCCTTCAGTACTCTCAGTACTCCTCGCAAGAACCATCATTGCGACTTCGTCTTGGTCTTCATCGACCTCGGGGTCTTCACCTTCCTCTTCAGCTTCCCACTCTTCACCGTCCTCTAGTTCTCGAAGCTTGTTTCTCTTTCCCTTGCCCTTGCCCTTGCTCTTTCCTTTTCCTTTTCCCTTGCCTTTGGTTGGAAAAGGCTTCTTCACAGGGTCTGCTCCATCCTTTTTGGATGGTCGCTTGTCAGGATGCTTCTCCCAACAATCTGAGGCCACATGGCCGCTCTTCCCGCAGTGTTTGCAGCGCCTGGGTTTGGGGCACTCTGATTGCATATGGCCAGGGTCTCCGCAGTTGAAACAACCCTTGCTTCGAATAGGAGAACCCTGAACAGCATGTGCCCTCTCCATAGTTCCAGTGGCACGACTGCGAATGTAATACTCAGTCACTGCTCGCCAAAGCTGCTGGACAGTCCCTGCACCGCTGATGAGTTGGACATGTTCTGACACCTTTTCAGGCAAATTCCTCAAATACAGCAAAAACTGATCCCCCTCATTGATCCTCAAATCAACCAATGCTCTGGCCATCACACTTGCCTCAAGCATACTGTGAAATGATTCGATCTCGGTCTGGATCTCTCGAAGCACATCAATCAAACCATCAATCGAAGGTTTCTTGACAGTGAACTTCAAAACAAGCTCTCTGTAGTAAAGTGCCTCCTGCCTACTGTAAATGGAAAACTCACGTCGAATCAGCCTGAACAGTTCATAACCATTCGCATCAGCTGCCCCACGGGCCATGATCTGATTTCGAATCATGTGTTCAATCTTTGGGTATCCAGTGAATGCTTGCTGGATCAGATGGAACAATCTCCTTGCTCTGGGCTCCTGATCAGCTCCTTGCAAAACAATGGGTTGTTCCATGCGCAATGCCTCTCTCAATTCTGGTCCATATCGGTCGTGAATGAGACACAACCAACCTCCCAGCTTTTCTGCCCAATCTCTGAACCCTGAAAGTTCCCTAGACCTGCTCACCCACTGCTTGTAAGATGGCATGGGCATTCCAGGAATCCACTTGGTGTCCATGGTGAGTCGTTCACGGTCTTGAACACCAACTTGTGGTTGTTGTTGCTGGGCTTGTTGCTGAGGTTGCTGTTGTTGCTGTCGTCTCAAAACCTCCATCCGTGAAAGTTTGACACACAAACTCCTGACGGAAAATCAAAAGCTCTCGTGCTCAAAACACCTAGTCAGTCAAGTGTCTCAACGACCCGAGTCGAAAACGAAAGAAAAAGCAGGCAAAAGACACGCACACTTTTCGCCGCACACTTGAGCCAAAGTGACGAACGTTCTCCAAGGTTCACAAATGTTCTCGGGACATTTGTGGACATGCAAAACCATACTCAAAACAGTTCTACGCTTCACAAAGGTTCTAAAAACAGTTGGAAACAACTAAGAGCATAGCCTAAACATCTTCGGGTGTTCTCGGACACCTCATACACAAACTACAAACATATGGAAACATTGAAAGGGATCTTTCAATGTCCTCAAAAGCTAACGAACGTCATTCAAACAAGCCAAAAACTCTCCATGGCTTTCTTTGCGGTCTCTAAACAAGTGGTATGGAGTCTTCGCTCCTCAGTACTATAAATTCTCACACCCCCTTTCGAAGCTCACATGCCACTTTGGACAGTGGTCACTCGCTGTTCCAGTAAGCGCTTGCGCTCACAGCAGCTACACGAACCAAAAGAGGTGACTTTCTTGCCTCGCAAGTATTGGCATTGACGGTCAAGGTGGAATTTGGACCCAGTCGAGGTCACAAAAACCTCAAGTACCTTGTTCACTGCATTCATCTTCATCCACTCGGAGGTTGCAGTGTTCTCAACACCACTCGGCCGGCCAGCAGCGCTCGAAGCAGCAGCACCTGTAGAAGCAGCAGCAGAGACTTTCTCTCTCAACAGCGGCTCTTGCTTCTCTGGCTTATCGGCCATCATCCTCTTCTGTCCCAAAAGGCTCTTCGCCATTCCAGCAGCGCCAAAAAGCTTCACAAGCAAACTCAGCACGCCATACAACGCCAGCGCAGCAATGCAGCTGCCCTCAAACGACAACATGGCTTCCCGCGCGGACGCCCCACACACACAAACGGCTGCGGAAAAGTTCGGCGAAGGAAAGTTCTCCGAAAGGAAAGAAAAGATAGGAAGGGACGACTCAAGGGTCATTTCGACATGAGCACGGCTTCCTGAAAAACAGTCTCACTGTTCAACTGATTTCAAGTCTCTCGAAGTAAGGTGGTCACACAGACCGA
Source organism: Durusdinium trenchii (assembly GCA_963970005.1). NCBI lineage: Eukaryota > Dinophyceae > Suessiales > Symbiodiniaceae > Durusdinium > Durusdinium trenchii. Next base: position 404,895 of record CAXAMN010017446.1, read on the forward strand.
GACAAGATTCATGAAGTACCTTTGTCAAAAACCTGATCCAATTTCATCGACTCTCGACAGACTCTACAGTAAACAGTCTAGAAGGTGTGAACAATCACAGTTCAAAAGCTATTGAATTCCAGCGGCATCTCACGCACGCGTATTTTCACATCGATCATCGGAAGCTTCATCCGCAAGTGTCATCAAGCTATCTGTGCAGCAACAAAAGCAAAGGCTCTCAGCCAGTCGGTTGCTCAGCTTGGGTTCTCACCTCAAGGATGCACAGATGCAAAAACTCTTCACGAGAAAACGAGCAAATTTCATTGAATACCTTTCAGTATCATGGTAATCAACTGCATTGAATGGTGCGTGACTCTCATTGCAACGACATTGAAAGCGAGAGTTCAACCGCTGACTCAAAAACGAGTTGGAACTCTGAATCCTGAAAATTTTGCCAATTCGAAGTCCACTCTGGGTTTCCAATCCCATCGAACAAGCATGACATTCACTCTGATATGCCATTCCGTGCTTTTCGAAGAAATTCTGAAGATCTCGACTCTTCCAGTATTGATTGCTTCTCGGCAGTTCGAACGAAACAGTGACGGACACTCCATCAGATGACTTGATCTCATCAAGATACTTTCCAGATGACTTCAACAGATAGAAGAACTCTTTCTCGTGCTTCTCATTCCTTCCCAAAAAATTCAAGAGAGGGGATCCGCCTTTGCAAGGAAGAGAGATGTGCACGAGACATGCCACCTGAGATCCATGCGGGCGTCGACTGAATCCATCACGGAGCAGGGTCAGCACCTTATTGCGAACTCATCTCCTGGAGGTTTGCATGGATTCCTATGTATCGAACATAGTCAACTTCTCGACAAGATCT
>CAXAMN010017446.1:405769-433747 GCA_963970005.1 Durusdinium trenchii
GCATGGATTCCTATGTATCGAACATAGTCAACTTCTCGACAAGATCTCGCAATGGCTGACTCTTTGCCACAAGCAACTTCTAGCACAGTATATCGAGGGTACCTGAGTTGATCCGACTCTCGGATGACTGAAACGGCTGAGTCACACTCAAAAGTCACTCTTGACAACGTTTCGTTTGAACATCTTAGCATCACACTTCGCGGGGGCATTGAGGCCAACAGCGAAAAGATGATCACATTCTGCTCAGCTGTCAACACTCCAGTACCATGGCATGCGATGCAGCATTGAACTGGTCTGGATGTCCCTGAACTGGCCACTGAACTTCCAGTTTGGCCCATTGGTGTCGAAGTGTGTTGAGATCCTAATCCCATGATCCTCGTGATATCGCTGGTCGAACCGATCGGCGATTCCACTGAAGCTGGCGCTCCCCAATCAATGAGCGGCCTTGCCGGTACAGACTTCGGCAAAACAGGCGCCACCATGGGAGACTTGGGTACCTCAGCTGGTCCCGTCACAGGGAATCCGATCTCAGTTGGAGGAGGCGGTGGTTCCTGATGAGCTGTAGGCGGGCTATCCAACGGCGGTGGAGGAGGCTTTGGACTCACCTTCGGTGACACACTCTCCTCAACAGTCTGCTCTGGCAATCCCTCAGGGTGCTTCATGGGCGACGGATCCTTTGTCCGCTCTACCCCACTTGGCTTCGGCTCTGCCGGAGTTGCAGCATCGACCAGAGTTGGGCTAACTGATCGAAAGGCTTCACTCGGAGTCTTTGGAGCTGTCTTTGGAGGGGTCTTGGGAGGTTCAATCCCAATTGCCTTCGGAACAGGCGCTGGTGCCTTTGCAGCCTCACTCTTTGGAGCCTCGCTCGCAGGTGTTGTCTTTGCAACTTCCTTTGCAGGAGTCTTGGGCTTCTCAGCTGGCTTCTTCGGAGGAGTCTTCGGAGCAACTGGCATCGCCTTCTTCTTTGGCGGAGGTGGCATAGGTCCCTTCCGAGGTGTTTTCGGTGGTGGTACCGGAGGAGGACGCTTTGGTGCCGCTTCGCTGGGTCTCGCTCGGCTTTTGCGGGGGTCCTCCGCTAGCGGCCGCATATAGCTCGGCCGATCGCGGTTCTCCTTCGTGAAGGGCTTCATCTCCAACCTCTTGCGCTTCCTGCGCAGCTCTTCTTTGAGATCACCGGTCTCCTCTCCATCATCTCGAGGCCATACCTCATCCGATGTCTCATAGCCCTGCTTCCTCTGGGGCTCTTCGCTCTTCCTCTTCTTCAGCAACAGCCTCAACCTCTCATCTGCTGACATACCTGGAGCTGTTGGGATCGGCAGTGCATACTTGGGCGCAACAGGGGTGTAGCCAACCTGCGACACACTGTCGCCTGGGCTGATCTGTGAGCTCAAAGGATTCTCAAATCCATAGTTGGGCAATGCATCACCTCGAAGGTCTTCATCGCTCTTTGGATCGATCCGCTGACTCAATTGGATCTTCCCAGTGGTCAAACTCACTGACCTCTGTCCCTGGATGCACGCAGCTGCCACATGGCCATAGTTGCCACAGATCCTGCACTTCAGGTTGTTGACTGGCCGAAAACTGAAGCCACTGAAGGCCCGAATCATCCTTGGCTTGGGCGCCTCATTGGGGCCACGCAAGGGGACCTCCACCCTTCGGCCGCGACGAGCATCGAAGAAGCCACGCACTGTGCCACGAGGACGCGGCATTGCCTTGCTCTTCACCTTTGCCTTCGCCTTGGCTTTCGGACGTGGAGGTACTCCATCCGACTCTTCATCCTCTTCTTTCACACTCTTCGCCTTGCGCTTCTTTGCAAGACGCTTTGGAGCTCGCTTCACCTCGGCATTTGGACCAACAAAGTCCGACGCAAGCTCTTGAGCAGCTTGATCCTCGTCACTCGAGACGGCTTGGAAGCAACGGAACTCTTCTTGGAGCGTGAAGGGGTAGCTGAAACACCACACAGTGATCCAGCTTCTGCAGTGCCTGCCTCAGCTGGAGCCTTTAAGGCTGGACCTCACTGGTCAACACCACTGGGACAGAAGGTTCTGCTGAAGCTTCATGAACAGGATCTGGATCCGCAGGAGATGTAGGTGCCTCAGTTGCTGGAGCCGCAGATGCCTCAACAGCTGGAACAGTAGGTACCTCGGCGGCTGGAGCCGACACAGGCTCTGTAGGATTCGAAGGAGCCACCACAGGCTCTGCGGGAACCGTTGCAGGTTCAGCAGCTGGACTGGCCTTCCTCAAAGGCTCGCCGGTCGTCCAATCCACACGAGTGGTCGCTTCCGAACGAAGGTCATCCTCTCCATCCATCGCTGCGGGTTCCGGAAGCGCGTACCTAGGTACCTGAGCGGCAAGTTGAGCCACCTCGTGGTCCAGAACAGCTGCAGGAGGAACACATAGTTCGAAACAGCTGCGGAACAGTGCAAAGCAGACTCTCAGCTCTTGCAAGCAAGTCCAAAAACTGAACATGACTGAAAACATGTGTGAAATCCAACAAATCCAAGAAATCCATGAAGTCCAAAAAGTCCATACTGAAAACAAAGGCTTTCTCAAAGCTAGCAGTACTTTGACATGTTGACTCTCAACATGATTGTGGACATGTTGACTCCCAACATCGTGCTGCTGCCCCCTTTCAAGATGATCACCACACAGGCAACATTGCCTAAACACAAGCGTATGGAGAAACCCTTGAAAGGATGTGTCGACGATGCTGCTCACCGCAGCGGTTCGCAAGGGCACAAAACCTAGCAGCGCGCGATGCTTCAGGAAGGTTGCCAACGCCAAACACTTTGTCAAGGCATCCGCTGGGTTCTCAGTACCGGGGACATGCGCACATTCGAGGATTCCTTTAGCCATGAGCTCGCGAAGCCAACAAATCCGAATCTCCACATGGCGCGAACGGCGCTGCAAATCAGAAGCCTCGAGGATCATCTTCCCACTCAGGGAATCTGTGAGCCATGCCAAACAAAGGGAGGTGACTTGCACAAGACCTAACGCCTTGAGGACCTGAAAGACAGTCCTGGACAAACCAAGTCCTTCCTGGATGCCTTCCTGGCCTGCGGAAAGCTCTGCCTCGCACGAACTCAAGGTCACCGATCCCTGATGCCGGCTGAACGCTTTCAACAGCACACCACGGTACACAAGACACACGCCTGTGATGCTGCGGCGGTTCGTACTCCGCATGGGAGCAAAGCCTGCATCAGTGTAGACCAGCAGCGTCTCTGCATAGTCGGGAAGCTCACCTTCGGTTGGAAAGCGCTGTCCAACCTTCACGTCGGTGATCAAGTACCTGAGAACCATTCGAAGTGCCTTCTCATGGCCTGGCTTTGGAGATGCCTGGCCCGTGGAGAGCAAACCGACAAGGACCAACAAATCCAACCTGGTTTGGCACATCCACGACAGACGACCCAGGATTCTCCTGAACCGTGCATGCGCCTCGGCACTAATGGGTTCCTGCTCAATCGTCTCCTCGATGGCTGGCCGGATGTCAGGGAACGTGGTGCTCCCCTTTTCGATTCCGAACTCACGGAAACACTCATCCATGTAGTCAGGATCAACGGACAAATACAAAGCAGCATCACCTGCCTTCCTTGAGATTGTCCGGCCAAGAAAACGCAGCGAGCCATCCTTCGCAGATGAGAGTGGGATTCTTCCAGTCTCTCGGATCTTCACATGCTTCGCAAGCAGATCAAAAACGATCTTGTAGGATGCCTCCTTTGGAGTAGCAACGAGAACGTCATCAACATAGCAGATCAGAACAACTGGTGCTCCACCAACTGAACCGGCATAGAGGCAAGGCTCAGTGACGCTGGACTCAAGACCTGCCTCGCGAACGATGCGAGCAAAGAAGGATGCCCATGCGAGCGAACCCACTCTGAGTCCATTCTCAAGGTAGACTGGTTCATTGGCGTCATTGTCCCTGGAAACGGAAGTAGGAAGCCGAACGACAACATGGTGCTTTTCCAAAGGCGCGTTCATGAATGCCTGACTCACGTCAATGGCAAACAAGCCCATCGGGGACAACCCCAGGCTGCACAAGCCATACCTAGGAGCACACGCAGTGACTCTACTGAGGGCGTTGGGCTGCTAATGCCCTGGGCCCTGGCGGTTGCAGCGCCACGCGCTATATCTTTCACAACCATGCGGGCTCTCACTCCCTCGTCAGCCTCCGGTTTTTCGCCCGTTACCCATCGACAGGGTATAGGCCTGGTGCCAAACTCTGCACAAAACCTTTCCATCTCCTTCTGCGTGAGGACGTTTCCTGCTCTAACTCCTGTGAGTCCCTCGATCTCCTTGACCATGGCTCGGAAGGTACCTGAAGGACTCAACTCCACAAGAGTGGTGTCGGAGACAGCACCTGACGGTTTCCAAACTCGGACTGGGGTGCCGCACAGGTTCACCCTCTGGTACTCACCAGGTCCGTCCCAGTCGAAACGAATGGAGCAAACGAAACTCCCATCCAGTTCCAACATTGAGTCCACCATCTCGGAGTCTTCAAGGAGGTCGCCAGACATCTCAATGTCTTCAGGCTCATCCATGGGGACGTCATGATCCTTCTCAAGGTCACTGGGCGCATAGTCCATCTCAGCCGCATAGTTTGCCAGGGCTCTTCTTGCACTTTGCACTGTGGCGAATTCCAGGTGCCACCATGCCGCTATCACAAGATGGACAGCCTCTCGTAGGAGCCATTCCCTTTGGTAAACCTGGGATCACGGCAACGTCCTTGGCCTTAACTGGCGGTAGTTCCTGAGGTTCTTGAGGTTCCTGAGTCGCCTCAACCAGTTGCGATAACGCTCATAGCGCTTGACAGAGTGCTTGCCTTTGCGGGTTGCGCAGGCAGTGCAGTCATCCGTGTTGCCAAACTTGTCCAACCAATGACGGGGAGGTGGAATGCTATCCGGCAACTTTGCAAAGTCCTCAGGGATGATCTCCACTGGCGATTGGTCTTCAATTGGGCCTGGAGGCGGTTCAGAACCGGCCCTCCTGAGAAAACGACCTACCAAATCCATAGGGTAGGTGATGGGAAAGACGAATTTCAAACTCTTCGCTTGGAAATATTTCAAATCATCTTCAATCTTGGCGACAACGAAATGAGAAAAAGAATTCCTGACGGGGTAAAGGTCACAAAGCGGCCCACACTTGGTACACTCTCCGGAGTTTCTGCCAGCACGTGGCTACAGAACATAGCTGAAACGCGGCTTGCCTCAACAGAGTCGCGAAGTACCTCGCGTCCAGTCTTGCCTGTGTTCTCCACCTTGCCGTGGAGGTTGTGCATGGCGACGACATACCTGGCACATGCTTCCCAGCCTGCAAGGCTGTCTTGCAGATCACAGTTCTCCTTTGCAAGTTCCAGTCGGATTGTTGCAATTCCCTCCTTCACTTCTCGCACGCCGCGCTCAACAGAGCCGACCGAGTCGTGGTTCTGGGGACCAGCACGAGTGACAGTGTACTCTCTTGGTATGCCACTGCGTTGGATCAAAGCTGTCACATCTGGTGCTGCATCAGTCCTGAAGTCGATTGCTTTCGCACTCGGCGATTTCTTGCAATTCGCACCGATGTGCCCACTGTCTCCGCACTTGAAACACCTCACCTTGCTCATGTCAGTCGAGCAATTCTTGGCAAAGTGGCCAGCTTTCCCGCACTGTCGGCACCTGTCTCCTCCCTTCATCGCTGCACTCACAGGCAACTGTTCCTCATCTTCCTCCCAGTCATCCCAGTCCTGGTACTCATACCATTCGGAGACATCGGGATCAACAGCCACTTCGTGGACATGTCGTGCCTGAGAACCTGGTCCAAGCTCCATGAACAACCTCTGCTGTCCTTCATACCGCAAAGCCGCGGCCCTGAGCGACGGAAAACTCTCATCCGAAGCGTGGAGCGTGACGTAGTCCCTTGCACCTGCAGGAAGGGAACGCAGCAGAATGAGGGTAAGGTCTGCCGATTGGATCTCAAGGCCGTCCCTTGAGTGCGAAGTTGGTAAAGTTTCAACCAACTTGCGGTACCTGGAAAGCTCGACGTCCAGTTTCCTAACGATGTCGCTCACGGCGGTTGCGTTCGATTCACCTCGAAACGACTTCTTGAGCACCTCGGCTCTGAAGAAAGAAGCCTCCGCCCGTGAACGCAAAGAGAATTCCTTCCCAAGGATCCGCAAGGCTTCAAAGCCTGACGCGCCTCGATGGATCTGATAGACTCCATCGGCACCAACACCTTCGATGTAGGCTCTCAGAAGCATATCCGCTCGCGGATAACTGGCAAATACCTGTTGCAGAATGGCAAGCAACCGTGCAGATCGCACTTGCGCACCTTTGGACAATGAAGCTGTGTGCAACTCCGTAGGCCATCGAAGTGCCTGCTCGATCTCTAGAGCAAAAACATCACTACCCAACGCTACCCACAAGCGCAACTGCAAGACATATTCAGAAAAACACAAGATCTCCTCCTGCCTGTTCACACTCCATTTCTTGAAATCCGGAGTGGGCATTGCAGGGAGCCACTTGTCAGCTCTGCTGAAGATGTCCTTCTCATCCGACTTGCTCTCGGCGCGCTCCGCCGCGGGAGTTGGTGTAGATGTTGAAGGTACTTCTGGCGCAGTCCCTGTGGCAACTCTGTGGATCGGCGCGGGTGGTGGTGGAGGAACACTCACGCCAGCCGCTGCTGACAAACCTGGTGATCATGACATCGGTGCTCTGATCACTGGAGTTCTAGACGCAACTTCTGTGTCCACCCTGGCATTCAAATAGTCCACTCGTGCCCTCAAGGCAGTGACTTCTCTCGTCAAAGTGTCCGACAACGGGACAACGGCAGATTGGATCGCAGCACCCAGCTGCTCCAACTGAGCGGTCGTGAAGCCAACACCGATCTCACCAGGTGAACTGCCTTTTCCCCTCGCTGGAGGACCTCGCCCAGTACCTGGAAACGGAGCTGTCGCTCCACCCTGCTGCCGTCTTGTAGGAGTTGGGCTTGCAGACGCTATCCTGTGCCTCTCAGGTGGACCTGCGGCAGTCGTAGGACTCCTCCTACCTACCGGGGACGAAACAAAGTCATCGATATGACCATCAGCTTCACGTCTAGACTCTCTAGATCGGTCTCCTGTCTCTTCCTGTCTTCCTGAACGACTCGCCATGGTCGCAAACACCTCAGACTCGACTGCCCTGGATACCAGACTCTCTTCGATCTCACGCAGGCACCTGTCCAAGACTCTGTAGGCCTCTCAGGCCGTGCAACAGACTCACCTTCACCCCGCTGGGCCCTGCTGGGTGTCAAGGTGACTGAGGTACCTGTGATAGGGAGCAAACACAAGCTCCGCTACCACGTGAAAGTTTGACACACAAACTCCTGACGGAAAATCAAAAGCTCTCGTGCTCAAAACACCTAGTCAGTCAAGTGTCTCAACGACCCGAGTCGAAAACGAAAGAAAAAGCAGGCAAAAGACACGCACACTTTTCGCCGCACACTTGAGCCAAAGTGACGAACGTTCTCCAAGGTTCACAAATGTTCTCGGGACATTTGTGGACATGCAAAACCATACTCAAAACAGTTCTACGCTTCACAAAGGTTCTAAAAACAGTTGGAAGCAACTAAGAGCATTGCCTAAACATCTTCGGGTGTTCTCGGACACCTCATACACAAACTACAAACATATGGAAACATTGAAAGGGATCTTTCAATGTCCTCAAAAGCTAACGAACGTCATTCAAACAAGCCAAAAACTCTCCATGGCTTTCTTTGCGGTCTCTAAACAAGTGGTATGGAGTCTTCGCTCCTCAGTACTATAAATTCTCACACCATCATTGCTTGTCCCAATCGCAGTTGTTGATTCATCAAACCAGTCAACAAAGGATCAACTGGGGGAGGAGACCTTGACGGTCCAGAAAAAGGCAAACCATCTGCTCCTACTTTTTTTTTTCCCACGAGTACGGACGCCGTGTGGGCATGGTGCCCAGGTCATCGTTAAAGGAAGGGAAGAACAGTCAGGTGGTGGAGAAAAGAACAAGGACCACAAAACCACCCAAAACCAAACAAACCACAGCCCACAGGCCGAGTCTCCACCATCTTGTAGTCTTTCCTCTGTGCTAGGTGAAACAAGTGAGACGAGAACTAATGACTGTCAATGGGCCTGAATTCTCGAACGAAAAGCATAGCAGCGCAGGTCTGTGCTTCAAAAAGGCTTCAAATGGACTTTACTTCTTGATCACTAGTGACCAGCGGCCACACCACAGTGCGGCAAAACCATGGTCACGATGCAGGTCAGGAGTATCGCAATGCTCCAACGCCGGTTGCATCCATGTCAAAATGGAGTGGCGATAGCTATGCTGCATGCCGTGAAAAAAACCTTTCTTGTAGCACAACCCATGCAACTGGTTGCACTTACAAGTCCAGAGGCATGCTACCAGTCGGTGATCAAACAGTGGCGGCCATAGCAAACGACGAAAGCCTGCAGGTAAGGGTGCGAAAGGGCACACCTCCCCGAAGGGAGGTCAACTCAGCACCCTTCGGCACACAAAGGTGCCAAAACGGGGTGTCTCCTAAATCCGTGAAGTGCTGCGTCATTGCAAAAAGTAATCTGCTGCGTGCAAGGCCCGTGTGAAACAGGTGAAACTTTGGACTATCCTAGCATGGTATCTGTGCCTCTTTGTACAAAATTGGAAATGTCGGACATCAACAAAGGGAACTAAGGTTCCCCTGGGCATCCTCCATTGCCACTCTCTACCACCCGCCTATTAGGAACGGGAAGCTAAGGCTCTCATTCCTATTGGCTCACAGTGCTACGAATGGCGAAAAGAGGTCGTTGTCCTACTTAGCGCTTGCGCATCTCCTTGTCCCTTGCTGGCGGTGTGCTCATCCACCATTCCAGCTGCGAACACATTGTTGGTCTTCGCAGGTCTTGAGAGTCTTCTTCCCTTTGATCACTGGCATTTGCCGACAGTTCTCGGCGCTGTTTGGACTAGACGGGTCGCCCCCGTTTGTCAAGTACACATGTCCTTCGCTATGTGTTGTTTCTTTCTTGCTTGCACCTTGCTCTCAAGTGCGTGCTGCCTGCAAGAGCGCATAGCGCCCTGGTACTCAGGGATGGAACCTGCTATGGAAGGGTGCTTCGAAAGGAAGGCTTGTTTTGCGATGATCTTTAGCTCTCCTATGGAATTGGCCTACCCTGGACTCGCGCTAAGGCGTGCGCCCAGACTCTTAATGAGCGACTGTGAGCTCACGAGAGCTGTGGCCAGAAAGGCTTTTTTTTTCCACGAGTACGGACGCCGTGTGGGCATGGTGCCCAGGTCATCGTTGAAGGAAGGGAAGAACAGACAGATGGTGGAGAAAGGAACGAAGGCCCCAAAACCAACCCAAAACCAAAAACCCAAGCCCGCAGGCCGAAACCCCACCATCTTGTAGTCTTCCCTCTACACTAGGTGAAACGCGTGAAACTGAGACTAGTGGCAATTAGTGGGCCTGAATTCGCAAAAGAAAAGGACTGCAGCGCAAGCTGTGTTCATGGAAAGCCGCCTAGGAGGCTTCAAACGGACTTTCCTTACCAAGTGTTGGTGACCAGCGGCCACACCACAGTGTGGCAAAACAAGGTCACTTTGCAGGTCAGGTGTCTCGCAATGCTCCAGCAGTGGTTGTAATCAGGCCAACCGAATGTGCGAAGAGCTAAGCAGCAATCCGTGGAAAAGACCATACTTGCAGCACAACCCGTTCAACCGGTGGCGCATACAAGGCCAGTCGCATGCTGCCAGACAGAATTCAAATACGGCGACAATTCCTAGCGAGAGAAACCTGCAGCTAAGGGTGAACCGGGCACCACCTCCCCGTGGGGAGGCAGACCCAACACCCTTCGGCGCTCAAAGGTGCCAAAAGGGGATGTCACTTGAGTCTGTGAGGCGCTGTGTAATGGCAAAAAGTGAGAGGTGCGTGCAAGGCCCGTGTGAAACCTATGAAACATTGAGCTCTCCTAGCATGATATCTGTACCTCTTTGTACAAAATTGGAAACGTCGGACATCAACAGCGGGAACTAAGGTTCCCCCTGGTCATCCTTCATTGCCACTATCTACCACCCGCCGTGTAGGAACGCAGAACTAAGGTTCTCGCTCCTATCGGCTCACTTCGCAGCGGATGGCGAGAAGAGGTCATGGTTCTACTTGGTGTCTGTGCATTTTGCTTGCCGTATATGCCTGGAAATCCTCCTTTTCTAGTGCTCGAAAACTGGCACTTGGCTCAACTCACTGCTCACGTCGCACTTGCTTCTCTCCTGCCTCTGAGGCATAGCTTCGTTGAGGCTGGGTCTAGATAGTTCTCTCGCCAAAGGTCGTTTGCGTTATAGGTCATCGAATACTATGGTGCCGAAAAACTTGCATCTTGGGGCGACCACAACCCGTAGCATTTGACACCTACACCAGTGACCGACTACTGTGTCTGGCAGGTGGACGATTTGCAGTTGTCGACATCACCGCCACGCCGAGACCCTTCTCTATCCGACAGCCTCTGGGCACTTACTCCATGCATAACAGAGGGCAACTATGGTTAGTTACTCGTGTTGGGGAGTACTGTTTCGCAATTGCTGGCCTACTCCGGACCCGAGCTAAGGCTCGCACCCAGACTCTAACAAAATTGATAGCAGGGCCACGGCAGCTGTGGATGGAGGGATGATCCTCTATCCTAAACCAGGGGTGTAGCCCATGTCTGGGATCATATGCAGCCAGGGTGGCCATTTCATGGCCGGACAGATGGCAAAAGCATTTTCTTCAGCATAAACCCCTCGCCATCTGCGTGTTCCGGGCATTCTGACCAGCCTCCGTAGGGCAGTGCAGTCCAAGAAAGCCCTACCGCCACGCCGAGACCCTTCTCTATCCGACAGCCTCTGGGCACTTACTCCTTGTATAACGGAGGGCAACTATGGTTAGTGACTCGTGTTGAGGAGTACTGTTTCGCAATTGCTGGCCTACTCCGGACCCGAGCTAAGGCTCGCACCCAGACCCCAACAAAATTGATAGCAGGGCCACGACAGCTGTGGATGGAGGGATGATCCTCTATCCTAAGCCAGGGGTGTGGCCCATGTCTGGGATCATGCGCAGCCAGGGTGGCCATTTCATGGCCGGACAGATGGCAAAAGCATTTTCTTCAGCATAAACCCCATGCCATCTGCGTGTTCCGGGCATTTTGACCAGCCTCCGAAGAGCAGTGCAGTCCAAGAAAGCCCTGCTTCCAACATACTTGAGAGCAGGCGGAATGGCAAGCTCAACAAGGGCGGCACAGTTCATAAAGGCTTTAACTCGGATTGTATGGAGGGTCGTCGGTAGGAAGACTTCCCGAAGGCAAGTGCAGTGGCCAAAAGTGAATTCCGGAATTTCTTCAATCATGGTGTTACGGAGGGCTTTGTAACCAAAATCGCGACAACCCGGAGCCAAGACACTATTTAGGAGCTTGCAGTCCCGGAAGGCATTATCTGCAATGCCTACCACTGTGGCCGGCAGTTTGACAATGCGGAGTTGCCGGCAATCTTGCCACGCTTCTGCCCCTATGAGCCTGATTCCTGACTCGACGCTAACGTGTCGCAAGCGTGGCACACCTGCAAAGGCCCATTCTGGGGCAGTTTCTTCTGAGTTCATTGGGACATGAACAGCTAAGGGGACTTGATCAACAGGATAACCTCTGAGCTGTTCTTGTTCTAGCAGGGTGACACTACAGTCCCTGAAGACAATGGTGTATTCTCTACCCTGCTGCAACTTATCCCAAATTGGATCCTCTAGGTAGGTTTGCGTGGTGGTGTGTAAAAAGTCAATGACGCACCCAAAAACTTGGAGGTCAGTGACCGAGGCCAGATAATCCATAACCTGGTCTTCTAAATCTGTAAATCGGTCGAACTTGGCGACACTGAGAGAGACCTTAAAGGTTACCCCCGAAAGCGTGGTCAGCAACAGGGAGCATTCCATGACTGGCTCCTTTTCGATGGAAGTGCTATTCATGGATGAACTGTCAAGCTCTTTTTGCGGCAGGCTATTTGATATCATTGTGCGAGCCACTGGTGTCCAGTCTGCACATGGGCTGTTCCTGCGGCCGGGGCTGTTTCCTTCAGACAGATGCTGAGGCACCTACCTTGAGCCTCTCATGGCCTGGCATAATGCTACGGGTACACATGGTTTAGCTCCTAGTCAGAGCGGTTGGCATGGCAATATTCATGGCAGTGTAGCTCCGTGAAGTCTACCATGGACTGGCATGATATTGGCAATATTCGTGGCTGAGTTCCTCGTCAAAGGCATCAGAATCTGGTCCTTCCGCGGGGAGCAGTTCTAGCCAATGAGGTTTTTCAAATTTGTCGCACATAAAAACAGCATTGTGCTCTGCCTGCACCCACTGTTCAACGTCTCCCCAATCTAGGAGGGTAAACCGTTGCAGCTGCTCGCGCCCGCAGAAGGCACGGTTGTCTATGTCACTGAGTTCTGTCGGGATGACAACTTCCTGCAGCACAACACAATTAAGGAAGGCTTCTTTTCCGATCTGCATGAGGCGAGGTGGAAGCCATATGCACTGCAACGCTACACAGTGGGCAAAGGTGGACGAGAGCAGGGCTGTGATCTCTGTGCTCATGAGGTTGACTTCCACTAGACTTTTGCAATTTTCACAGGCCCTCGGCCCGATGTTGTGAAAGTCATGCGGCAAGCACAGCTGCTCAATGCCTGCTCCACAGAATGCGCCTTCAGGCAGTGCTCGTGGTTTATTCGTACGATCCGTGTTAAAGGTGACAGTTGCAAGCGTGAGGCAACTCTCAAAAGCATATCTGCCAAGCTGCGCGCCTGGTGCCAGGACGCTGCTGTCATCTGTTTCGCACTTGACCCCAACGCTGCTAGGGAACAGCACTCAGCAAACACCCTTTGTCCGTAGTGGACACACCCTGGTGCAGCGACCTGATGCAGCACATAGCACCCCATGAAAGTCCCTTCCGCCAGACTGACGACCGAAGTTGGAAGCTTGACAATCTGTAATTGCTGGCAACTCTGCCAGGCCGCAATTCCCAAATGTTGGATGCCAGTTGCCACTTCTACGTGTCGGATTGATGGTGCCGCGTAGAAAGCTCTGTCCGCAATTCCCTCTCGGGTTGGCCGGGACACGAACAGCTTTGGGGTAGGTCTCCTTGCCGTCATCCTGGAACTGCCAGATGGAATGCCCATCCACCATGCAGGGACGAACAACAATTTGGAGCTGCGGTCGGTGCAAGAGCTCAGTGCGGAATGCTTCTGGCAGGGGTCGCTGCGTTGGGAGGTTGAGGCTATAAAATGCTTTGTAAGAGCGAGTGCGGTAATTCCCGTAGAGCGAAGACAGCCCGGTGCTGGCTCACTGGTCCTAGCTTGCAGTGCTGACCCTCGGGGGGATGGAAGCTCACTCCAAGGTAAACTCAGCAAGGTTAATACACCCTTGGAAGAGGTATTGCCCAAACTTGGCTTCGCTGTTGAACCTATTTGCAACCCCTTCTGCTGCATACACCCATTGCAAGAAACAGCATTCCGCAAAGGCTTTGTAGTTTGCAGTCACGGAAGACATTATCGGAAATGCCCATCACAGTGGCCGGCAGTTTGACAATGCGGAGCTGTCGGCAATTTTGCCAAGCCTCTGCTCCAATGAGCCTGATGGCTGACTCTACACTGACGTGCCTCAGACGTGGAACCCCTGCAAAGGCCCCTTCTGGGACGATTTCTTCTGGGTTTATAGGGACGTGAACGGCTAGCGGAATATGATGGATAGGGCAACCCTAAGTTGTTCTTGAGATGGCAACATAACACTGCAGTTCCTGAAGACAATGGTGTATGCCATGCCTTGCTGCAGCTTGTCCCAGATTGGATCCTCTAGGTATGTCTGTGTGGCAGTTTGTAAAAAGTCGATGGAGCACCCAAACACTTTGAGATCAGTAACAGAGGCCAGATAATCCATGACCTGGTCCTCTAGATCTTCAAATCGGTCAAACTTTGCAACACTGAGAGAGACCTTAAAAGTCACTCCCGAAAGCGTGGTCAGCATCAAGGAGCATTCCATGACCGGCTCCATCTCAGGGGGAGTGCTAATGATGGATGAATCGTCGAGCTCCATGTGCGGCAGACTGTCTGTGATTAGTGTTTGAGCCAAAAGTGTCTGAGCTTGCTCATGGGCTGTTCCTAAGGTCAGGGATGTTTCCTGAAGACAGATGCTAAGGCACCCACCTTGAGCCTCTCATGGACTGGCATGGTATTAGGAGTACTCGTGGTATAGCTCCTCGTCAAAAGCGTCTGAATCGGGTCCTTCCGCGGGGAGCAGCTCCACCCACAGGGGCTTCTCAAATTTGTCACACATAAAGAAGGCATTGTGCTCTGCCTGCGCCCACTGTTCAACGTCACCCCAATCCAGGGGGGTAAATCGTTGCAGTTGTTCACACCCGCAGAATGCACGGTTGCCTATGTCACTGAGCTCCGTCGGGATGACAACTTCTTGCAGTACAACACAATTAAGGAAAACTTCTTTGCCAATTTGTGTGAGTCGCGGCGGAAGCCATATACAATTTAAGGCTACAGTGGGCAAATGTGGCAGAGAGTAGGGCTGTGATTTCTGTGCCCATGAGGTTGACCTCCACAAGTCTTTTGCAATTTTCACAGGCCCGCGGCCCGATATTGTGGAAGTCACTCGGCAAACAGAGCTGCTCAATGCCTGCGCCACAGAATGCGCCTTCAGGCAGTGCTCGTGGTTTGTTAGTATGGTCCATGTCAAAGGTGATGGTTGTAAGCGTGAGGCAACTCTCGAATGCATATTTGCCTAGCTGAGCCCCTGGTGCCAGGACGTTGCTGTCCTCTGTTTCGTGACTGACTCCAACTCGACCTAGGGAGCAGCACTCCGCAAACACCCTTCGGCTGTATTGGACACACCCCGGGGCGGCCACCTCTCGCAGCACATAGCACCCCTGGAAAGTCCCTTCCGCCAGACTTGTGACCGAGAGTGGAAGCTTGCAATTTGCAGTTGCTGACAACTCTGCCAGGCCGCAATTCCTACATGTTGAATGCCCGTTGCCACTTCTACGTGCCGGAGCGAGGGTGCAGCATAAAAAGCTCTGTCAGCAATCTCCCCACGCGGGTTGGCCGGAACTCGTACCGCTTTGGGGTAGCTTTCCTTTCCGTCTTCCTGGAACTGTCAGATGGAATGTCCGTCTACCATGCAGGGGCGAACTACAATTTGGAGTTGCGGCCGTTGCAGGAGCGCTGTGCGAAATGCTTCTGGCAGGGGTTGCTGCGTGTTAAGGTCGAGCAAATCCAGTTCACAGCCGAAGACATCTAAATCAGAGACTGTCGGCAGAAAGCAAAGAATGTCGTCTTCCAGCTCTGCCACATCCTCATAATGGGAGAGGTCTGCTTGCATTGCATATTCCGTACCTGCTATTGTAACCAGCTCGAGGCTGATCTCATAACGGTCTTGGTGAGGCGGCATTGTCGCGTAGGCGGTAGTACGAGCGTGCTTGCTCGATGTGCTTGAGCCAAACAGCTGAGATAACGGATATATCGCCATTGCGAGAACTATGGTGACAATAAGTCCACAAGAAAGAGGGTGGCTAAGGCCACCCATCTCATGGAGAAGGTCGATCGACTAGGAGACGGTTGCTGTGTAGGAGGACCACTGCTGTCGACTACCCTGCTGCCACTACCCATAGGACCACCCAAAGGGCGAAGGCGATGGGGGAGGCCTATTGTGCCAGGAAGACCCAGTTGCAGACGAGGAGCTTCCCGCTGCTGGAGGGGGGACTGTTCGGCGAGCTTTGTCAGTTGGGTCGGAGGCTTCCTGACTGTAGCCCATGTGGTCTCTGAGCGCCTGCTTGTGACCCGCGAGTTGAATTCGAAAGTTGGAGTTGCCAGTGAGCCATGTACAGAGCTGATCCCATCGCTCTTCGGAGTAGAGATGTGAGCCATATTGGTTGTATGGGCGATCTGCCATCTTAGGAGTGAAGGGATATCCACGGCAGTAGTAGTCACTGAGGACAACACCAGGGACTTTGGTCAGCATAAAGCGGGGAGACAGCAGATTCCACCCTGGGCGGGACATGGCAACCCGTAGCCCGGAGGTCAGCCACTGAGCTACTACTGCGCCCTCTGCTCCGATGCTCCCTTGCTCGAAATTGCCAAGCGCCGTTGCTAGTCTAGCATAACCAATGCCAAACCGTCCATATCCCTTGGCAAAGACATAGTTGGGTTCAGCTGCCGTGTCCTCGTCCTCTGTCACTTCCTCAGTGCCTTCTTCTGGTGGTTCAGCAAGCCCCACTGGCACCGGGAGAGCAAGTCTAGGCGACCGTTCAGCTGACCCGGTAGCGTCAGAGGCAGAGTCTTCTTCTGCAGGCAAGTCAGCAGTGGAGTGTTTGGCAGTTGTCAGGTCTCTCCACAAGGGGACTTCGATGCGCAGCCTCAGCTGCAGAAGGGAGGGGAACGCGAACGCTTGTCCCAAAGACGGGTCAAGGGCACCACTAGAATAAGCTCTTTCAGCCCAGGAAGTAACCGGCATTCGGGGGTATCGGTCGTAAGCAATGTCTTTAGTGTGCACTCCCACCACGAGCAGGGGGTTGTTCTTCTTTTGGTCGGTATCCATAGCCTCCCTTGACTTCCGCGGGCGTGAAGCCCTGCCGCTCCATGGCTACCACCAGGTCAGGCAGGATCTGTACTGGTAAATAGACAAAGAGGTCGTTGGTGGGTAGCGTCTGCTCACCATGCTCCATTCCCCTAACAAAGGACATGATGACTGTGCGCATAAAGGTGAGGGCATCGACATCTTTTTCCTTTGTTGTCTGTGATTTACCTTCCCTGCTTGGGCAGTTCCTGTACCCTGGTGTCTATGTTGATTATCAAAGGAACAGCACCTTGCGATGAAGGCAAGTAAGCCATACTGCCAGAAACGGGGGTTTGCATAAAGGGCGAGCTGCTTGCGAGTGATGAAGGGACATGCTGGATGCCCACTCTTCACAAAAGCGAAGAGGTTGGACAGGGGAGAAGCAAAGGCTTCACTTATACGGAGAAGATCTCCTATATAGGCCTGGTTGATTTCATCTGGAATATCTACAAAGGAGGAGCCATGGAGTGCTTGCTCTGTCACCCTCCTCCAGAGGAATGTACGGACAAGGCGATTAATTTGCTTGTTGGAAATAGCAAGCCTCGCCATCGGCCATTCTCTAGGCAGGTCACTATAGATCTGTAGTGAGGGGAGCGGCACCCTTTGCCTGTCAGTTTCTCTGGACGTTCGAGCCGCAGTTTGATAGTCATATAGGGCCTGCATGGCTCTCTGCTCGGATTCCAATTGGAGATCAGTGGCGGCCGTGCCTCCACGCTCTGCATGCTCTTGATCACTGGCAAGATCGATTTCTGTCATGGCGTGTGGGCGCTCTTGCGCCGGTCCAGGGTGGTCAGGTGGTGTCTCAGGGTTCCTGCAAACGGGATCCTCCTGCCTGTGAGCATTCCGACTGGCTAGGTCTGCCAGTGTGGCCGGTGGTTGCTCATGTTCAGGAATGCTGCCGAGTGATTGTCTGGATGTTGGAGCAAGTGATTTCCGCAACTTTTTGGACTGAGCTCGCCCGGCACTAGCCTTAGACCCCGGTCTTCGTTTGATTGGGGACTCAGAGGAGTGCGATGTGGGGCTGCTACTTGGGGGGTCCACATCCTGTGGGGGTAAGTCGCTCCTTGCATCTTCTGCCTCCAGCATTTCATCTTGCGCCGGACATGCTTCAGGTAGGGCCGGACGATTGCTAAGGCAATCAACCTCTTCTGCAGAGGAGATGTTAGCACTATCATCATCTTCCATGTGTGCGTCGTCTTCCTCCTGTTGCTCCGTGCTCGGGATAGTGGGCGACTCGGAGGAGGAGCTGTGGACTGAGACTGCTTCGTTTGCGTCTTCGTTAGCCATCTCTGCATCTGTCACCGCAAGAGAGGACAGCGATTGTCCCTCTTGCACCTCCTGTTCCTCTTTTTCTGGGTCGCGATCAGAGACAGAGAGGACATCAGGCGCCAAACTTGGCCAAGGCCACTAACAGCCATGCACTAAAAGGCCTGGTTGCGGCGGCAGGACGAATTCGGATTCTGGGGCATCCAGGACTGGCTGTACTCTCCATGCGTCATAGAAGTACACCCGGTGCAGTGCTTCGAAAGTATAATCCTGCGCGCTGCGCTGTTCACGTGTGCTCGGCGTTGGTTGATGGCGCAGGAAGCTTCCTACGCTGCATCGTTGCCCTGGGCCAGTGCTATTGCGCAGGTCATCATTGAAGGAAGAGAAATACAGTCAGATGGTGGAGAAGGGGACAACCCAACAAAAAAAACAAACAAACAAAACCAACCACACGCCCAAAGGCCGAGCCTCCACCCTGCAGCATTTCCTCTGTGCCAGAGTGAAACAAGTAAGACGCTAACTGCTGACGTCTAAGGGCCTGAATGAAAGAAAAGCATGGCAGCGACTGTTTGTGCGCTGGCGAAATCTCAACGAAGCCATCAAATGGACTTCACTTCTTCATTACCAGTGACCAGCAGCCACTGCACAAAGTGACAAAAACCTGGTCACAATGCAAGTCCTCATCTGAGTGGATCAGAGCTTGCTGTGCAGCTCACGCCGTGGAAAATCCTTTCTTGTTCCCTGTCCCCAGTTTGCTGCCTCCAGTTCCCTGCCCCCCACGTCCCAGTTCCCTGCCCCCACTTCCCTGTCCCCAGTTCCCTGTCCCAAGTTCTCTGCGCCCATTTTTGCTGCCCCCACGACTTGAGGCTCTACACAGCAGTTGGAGATTAACCTTGTCTGAGATCCAACTTGTAGGCCTTGATCAGCGACTTGAGGCTCCACAAAAATGTTGTTCCCGCTGATCTCAGTCACAGCTGATCTCAGACCAAGCATTGAGAAAAAACAACCACCGTGTTAAAAAATGTGAAAAGTGTGGGTGGCACGCCTGTACAGTGTGTGGATCATCCAGAACCTCTTTGTAGTGGAACTTTTTCGTTCTCTGTCCTTGGGTTGGAGCTGAGCAGGGATCTTCCTTCCTGGAGTGATGTTTGCTTTGACCACCTCAGCAGGACCAGGTGGAATGTCACCAGAAGTGGCTAGGAGCATGTCTAGAGAAGCCCTGAGTTTAGACCTACAGTGGCTGTGTTTTGCTTGGCTTTGCTTGAGAGTGTTTGGAGATGCTTTCTTGGACTTTTAGTTTGTTTTTGGACGACTGTGACCAGTCAGACCTCTTCAGAGAAGAGAAGGACGAACAGACATGCAGTCAAACCGACTGTTATGTTTGGCTCAAGAGCGGGATTCGCAAAAGAGTCGCGCACGCTTCCGTGTTTTCACATGGTAGCGGAGCTCCGAGGATCCTAAGGGTGAGGGGCAGACAAAACTGGGGGCAGCAAGCTGGGACAGGGAACTAGAACTGGGACAGGGAACTTGGGCAGGGAACTGGAGGCAGCAAACTGGAGACAGAGAAACTTGGGACAGCAAACTGGGGGCAGAACTGGGGCAGGGAACTGGAGGGCAGGGAACCAGGGCAGCAAACTGGGGCAGGGAACTTGGGAACGGAGACAGGGAACTGGAGGGAAGGAACTGGGGACAGCAAACTGGAGACAGGGAACTTGGACAGAGAACTGGGGACACGGAACTGGGGGCAGGGAACTGGGGGCAGCAAACTGGGGACAGGGAACTTGGGACAGGGAAGTGGAGACAGGGAACTGGCGGGCAGGGAACTGGGGACAGGGAACTGGACAGAGAACAGGGAACTGGGCCGATCTTCTTCTATTGTGAAGAAATTCCATGTCGGGATGTCCACCTCGCTCGATGCTTGCAGTTTGCGATGCATAAATTTTGTTTAAGTTTGTTTGTGAAAGATTTGGAACCTGGCGGCAGTACAACATTTTGTTTCTTAATTGTTTGAAAGCGACTTGTAGCGTAGTCGGAAGTTTTGAAAGAGTTCTTTGTGTGTGGAGATGCTTTAAGAGACTTTTAATATGTTTTCGTGTATTCTTTGTATAGTTTAGTGCTACGGGATATGTTTTGGCTCAAGGCCAATTCGTTTGGCTAGTGTGAGAAAAGGGTGCGAGTGTCTGAGAGCAGCTAGTGCAGCGTTTGAAGTTTTCCAAAGTATTCGGAGGTTTGTGAGAAAGGTTTCGTACCGTACCGGACGAGTGTGAGAGCCTGTTGTGAGCTAAAGATCCAGGGGAGGTAGGTAGTCTACCGTATAAGGTTGCTACCCGGAGTTTTTCGTGGTAGCGGAGCGTGGAGCTCCCAGGAAGAATGTCCAGTCCTACCGAGCGACGGACAGCATCGCCAATGAGGAGGCGACCAGTGAGTATGGAAGAGTACACAAGTCGAGAGAGATCTCCACCACCAGATCCAGCAGGAAGTGTTGCTGCAGAGATACCGGTACCGAACAGCCCTACCCCAACGGGGAGAACGTTTCAAGATAATTTCAACTCACCTCAGATGCCTGCGAGTCCTACCGGAGGACAGGGATTGACACAGGAAGCGTTGATCGAAGTATTGAGAAACCAGCATCAGAATATAGTTCAACAGCAGAACTTGATCGCTGGACAGGGAGCACAAATTTCAGAACTGACCAAGCTAGTTTCAGGTCTGGTTCAGATGCAGACTGATGTATTGAAAGACCAAGCTCAACGCGAAGCGGATGAGCGTGAGAGAAAGGCAGAAGAGGAGAGAAAAGCTGCAGAAGAAGCTGCTACGTCCAGTACACCGAGAGCAGGATCACTGTTCACCTCAGCACCCAAGAAATCTGACTCAAAATATTCTGGAAGCAGTGGAGGAAAGATGGAGAGTTACATACCGAACT
This sequence comes from Durusdinium trenchii, assembly GCA_963970005.1. Taxonomy (NCBI): domain Eukaryota; class Dinophyceae; order Suessiales; family Symbiodiniaceae; genus Durusdinium; species Durusdinium trenchii. The sequence continues at coordinate 426,559 of CAXAMN010017446.1, forward strand.
GTCCACAACTTGAGATCAAAGATTCAGGAAGAAGACATGAGATCAACGCCTGGTTATCCTTCAGAGAGCGATTTGGATCGTGGTTGTGTCTTTTGGACGAGTGCTACGCAGCGGAATTGCAAGAGGCAGTGAAGCAAACAACTACCATTGAGCAAGGGAAACTTGCGCAGTGAGGAGCAGTAAACTGTATCACTGGATGAAACAAGCAATGTCAGGATACAAGAGGGGATTGGACCTCGCAGTCCTGCAGGAACGAGAGCAGGGAGGACTCACTTGCGGATATGAGTTGTTCAGGAGAATCAACAATTTACTTGGAGTTACGACTCGAGCGGAAGCACTGTCACTGCGGGAAGCAGTGATGAGACTTGATGTAAATGGATTGAAGCAACTTGGATGTCCATCAGCAGGGAGTATCAAGAACCCGTTGGATACCTGTTTGTTCCTTACACAGGAGTTTGCACGCTTGCGAGATCAGTGTGCAGCATTCGCAGATCTCCAGATGATGGAGGTGGACCAGATCATGGTCATGATGAGGTGCCTACCGCAAGAAATCCACAGACACCTTGCGTTCCACGGGAAGTCTTCGACTTTACGAGAGTTGATGGAGTCACTGGAGTTCTATGAACAGCAATCGAAAGCACTCGACTTTTCCAGAGACAGTCACAAAGGAAATCCTGTTGGGTATGACCGACCACCCAAGGGAAGCCCCAAAGGAGGGAAGGATCGCGCACCAAAGGGTGAAGGCAAAGGCAAGGAGATTCGATGTCGTCGATGTGGGAAGCCAGGACATGTTGAGAAAGATTGTTGGTCAAAGTCACCAAAGCGTACCGATAAGGACAAAGGAAAGGGAAAAGGCAATGAGAAAGGTGGCAAACCGAAAGGTGGAAAGGATCGTTCACATTCGCCTTACGACTCAAAGAAGAAGGGAAACCCAAAAGGTGGCAAGCCTAAAGGAGGCAAAGGGGAACCCAAGGGCGGAAAAGGACCGAAAGGCGGGAAACCGAAGGGAGCACATGCCAGTGTAGGAGAGGAGGATGAAGAAGACATTCTCGGAATGGGTTGTGTGCTAGACATGACAGTACCACCCGATATCCTACTGAACCAGCTTCACAGCTATGGCAACCGACTGACGACGTCCAGTGTCGCGGACACCGATGCCACTGATCCACACTTTTTGGTGGACAGTGGGGCAAGCATCCACTTGATCAGTCAAAGTCTAGTGGATGAGGGATACTTGCAGATTTGCAGGGAGTGGGCCGTCAACGAACGATGCACCACAGCCAATGGACAGGAAATGATCTTAAATCGTTGTGTCGAAGCAGAGTTGAGCACGCATGCTCTCAAAAGTAGGCATGTTAGCTTTGTAGATTGCGATGGAGCCGCCGCGTCGTCGCCTGATGCTGCTTCGCCTGTTGCTGCTTCGTCGAGAGCCGCCGCGCCGTCGCCCGCAGCACCTGCTAGCTCAAGCCTGTCACCAGTGTCGCGCAGCATTTGCGCTGGCAGCCAACTGCAGAGGCCGCAGAAGCTCAGAGTCACAGGTCTGATCGGATATGGACAGGTTAGTTTGCTGAGTGTTGCACTTCTTGCCAGTAAAGGTTGGACGTTTTCATGTTCACCTGGCAAGAGCTGTTCCCGAACCTCCAGAGAGGTAGATAAACCGGCGAAGCCACCATGTTTGTCCCTCTCACATTTTGGAGGTCACGACCAGGTTCCAAACAGAACTAGGAGTAGTAGAACTCATCTTGACATTTTTCTCTGGTGTAACGTGCCTTGGATTTCAATTGTCCACCCAGGAGTCATTGACATTGACATGTCATCGTCATTGCATTCGTTGCATTACACGTCCGATGTTGAACCCAGTTCGCACCGTGTTATTCGTTATTCGACCATGCATGAAGCAGTTCAAGATTCGGTCTTGCATGTTGCAGAGCGTGAAGGTTCAAGTTCGGTGCACGAGCGCATTGACTGTGCGGACCCCGTCCAGCCCAGGTTTCGTCGAGTGGAGCATGCCTTCGGATGCTTGGGTCGATACCACGGAGTTGAGCGGAGAGAAGAAGAAAGAGCAGAGTCCGGACACGGTCATGGAAGAGCCGACCGAACCAGCGCCAGGCACTGTGATCGCTCAAGTCGAGCAACAGGATGTGGAAAAGGATCCATCGGAACCAAAGGAAGAGACACGGAGAGTTGTCCTTGTCACGATGGAACCAGAGGAGAGTACCGAAGTGATCGTGAAACCTCCAGAACAGGAACCCGAGAGGAGCACAGAAGCTACCGAGAAGCCATCAGAGCCAGTAGAAAAGGAAAAGGAACTGGAGATGGAGAAGCGCGAATCCGAAGTTCCGAAGGATCTTCCAGAGCCCGAGATCCCAGAGAAGCCTTTTGTCGAGACGGAGAAAGCTCAGGAGGCAACGTCCGAGCAGGAAGTGACGTTCCGAATGAAAGCCTGGTCAAATTGGCTTCATCGACAAGATCAGAAGGACGAGGAGAAGCGGATCAGAAATCGCACCAGGCAGCGAGCGCTGAGACAGCAGCGCCGGTCGGATCGGGCTGCAGGCCTTCAGCAAGCAGTTCGAAAGGGACCATCGCTGCGACGGTCTTGGACCGTGACGGTGGACGACCCACTACCGAAGGGGTCAGTCTAGAAGGTGTTGAAGCAACACACCAAAGCCCCGCGACGAGAGCGGATTGTAAAGCTGCGATTGATCGAGAGAGAGGTTCAGGCCTCCAGAGTCACAGCCAAGGGCGAGTACATGATCCAAAACAAGCACCGCGCTTGGATCGCTCCCAAAGCGCGTCCGCAGCCGAAGTCATCGGGATCTCGTGTGAGAAAGGAGTTCGTCGAGATCCAGCCCCAAAGGGGCGTCACGATGGTGAGCCTGACCGGTTTGGAAGCCTCAGATGTTGGAGACCTGGAAGAGATTCACGGAGCTCTTCCAGAGAGCGCTCCGACTCCGACCAAAGGTCCAAAGAGCGTTTCGTCTGGTTTAACCGGCCACGAGCGGATCACGTCCGAAACAATAGTGCGTATCCACGCGGATGCGCAAGGGGGAGTGTCGGCGCGACGACAGGACATAAAGCCTGGAACCGCGTATTACACGAAGAGAAAGCCCGAGGAGCCGGGGAACGTGAAATACACGTCTCAGGTCCGAGCGATCTGGCGTCCTTCGAGCAACGCCGCGGTGTCGGTAGAGGCTGCATCCATTTCTGGATCGGAAGCAGCCGATCCTCCAGTCCTGACCTTGACCGAAGAGAATTTACGGCTTCACGAAACAGCCAGAAGGACCCCGAGGCAAACCCCATCCTTGCTGCCAATGAAGGCGAAGGCCAGACCGGTGGGACCCCAACCCCCACCGGGTCCACCCCCGGGGTGGCAGGATCCAGTGGGCGACAGACCGCAGGTCCGGCAGTTGCCAAGTCGATCCGGAGAAAATGTTGGCAGTGATTGCTCAGACGGGAATTCCGGAGCCGAAAACTCCATCGGTTCCGGGACCAAAAACGCCGCCGACACCAACGACGAGACCCAAAGCGAAATCGCGACCGCTCACCGAAGAGCAAAAAGCGGTGGCAGACGAGGTGTTAGCTCAAAAAGCCAGAGACCTCCTCAAGGCAGCAGACCTCAAGAGGGGTACCGGGACCCTCGAAGAGGAGAAGCCGTCCACGACATCAGGATCATAGGCGCCAAGAGAGTACCGAAGTACTTGGCACATCTGACCGACGAGGAGCGCGAGAAGCTTTTTCGATCAGAGCTAGCGTCCGAGCGACAGGCAGGAGCGATCGAATGGGAGAAGGAACTCAATCGCCAAGCGAAAGAAGAGGAAGAACGCCGAAAGGCAAAGGCGCTGTACCGTTCAGAGAGGATGGCACAAGCCTTGGAGCATGGAAAAGAGGTCCAGCGTCGCCGGCAGGAGGAGTTCGAGAAAGGAAAACAAGATCTCCTGCAATGGAGGGCAGAAGAAGAAGATCGAGCGAATTTGAGAAAGGCAAGGCGAATTTCTCTCGAGCAACCCGCAGTGCCACCGAAAGCGGGAGGAGTGGTTCTGACACCAGCGCCAAAGGCAATGTCGGAACCGACGGTGATGATGGGAGAGAGTCCCGCTACGCCGCCAGAAGCGCTTCAAGCGCCATTGTCCGAGGAAGAGATTGCGTACCGCAAGCAACTGCAGGAGCATCTGTCCAAGTTTTCGGACAAGAGGGAAGATGCGAAGTAGGATGCGATGTCCGAAGCGTCAAGGTTCCTCCCAAAAGGGGAGTTGAGCCGCCGATAAGAGCCAGAGCGCATCTTTCGAATCCAGCATTCGACGCCGTGCGCAAAAAGGAAGTCATTTGCACCGTTGAGTCAGAGCCTGAGTTCGAGTTCGAATATCCCATCGAGCTACGAGGTAACAGACTAGCTAAGCACATTTTGCAGAGTCACACACCTTTTGATCCAAGCTGTGCAGTCTGTCTCATGAGCAAGGGATTGAAACGAGCGCCAAAACGCACAGATCAAGTCACCAACGAGATCCAGATGGATATTGCCAACATATGCACCCATCCAAAGTCTCCAAACATGTATAGGTATGTTGTGATGTGGAATCGAACGCACGGAATGATAGCAACAGCTGCAGTTTATGTAGACCAAGCTTCGACGATTCGTGTTTTGACAGCTGCCATCAACCATTGTTCGTCCACAGGTGCGATGGTTCTCAGTGATGAAGGCCGTGACTTGACTGCGCTCATTTCGGAACTCATTCGATTGAAGGTAGTCTCAAGGCATGAGACCAGTCGTCCAGGAAGACACGCAACTGGAGCCGAGAGAGCAGTTAGGACCCTCAAGACTCAACTAGGATGTATTCGTACAGTGTTGTACCAGCACGGGTTGATGCTAGGTAGTGAAAGCCTTCGATACGCTGCAGCAAACGCTTGTCATGTCCACAATGCATTTCAGCTGCAAGCCAACAGTTCGCTGACACCGTATCAACGTATGCGCATCAGTGTAACTAGTTCAGGAGAAGTCCCAAACACCAATCGTGTGATGCCATTTGGATGTTTGGTTTTTGCCAGGCCGACTGATGGGTACTTGGAAAAGGTCAGAGAAGCAAACGCTCGTCACTTTGTTCCAGGCATTTACTTGACCCCAAAGTTATCTTCGTTAGGTCACTTCGTTGCCTTCGAAGGTTCACAGGATGAGACTGTGGTTGTGCCTGTTCGAGACTTGAAGATTGCCTCACCGATTCGTTTTGTCGCTGGACTTGGGATGTTGTGTGAAATTCCAAATTCCAAGAGTGGAGTGAAGCCAGACAGGATTGAAAGACTACCGAATGATCTTTCGAAACCCCAGAAATTGGTTGATTTGCCCATCCATGAAGGGGAACCACCTTGGTATTGGAGTGAAGTGAATAAGACTTCGAGATGCCCAGCTTGTTCGAACGGGAGTGAAACAGGTCATTCAGTGAAGTGTCGGAATCGTTACAAAAAGTATCTTGAAGAAGAGTACAAACGGATAGTACCGATCGAAGACGAGTCGTCTGTGCCCGTCGTGCCTGAAGGATTGGAAGAAGGCTTAGATACCGAAGGAAAGCCTGAATCTCAGCAAGAGTCGGGAGAAAGAGTTCCAGAATCAGAGTCAGAACGAGAGAAGAGGAAAAGAAAGTCTATCGATGATGAGTGGGATAGATTTCATCGCGAGCATGAAGAGAAAGAGACTGGAGAGAGATTTCCAGAGTTTGATGATGTTCCGTTCCATGCGCCAAAGGGACAGGAAGCGGATACCGAACCGACGCCAATGCAAGAGGATCCAACGAATCCATATGAGATCGGAAAGAATCCGGAACCTATCGAGGATGATCGGATGAGTGAAGGCTATGAGCCAACAGAAGTACCGGAAGGGTACAGAGCACCCGAGTCACCCGGGGAGAGTCCCATGGACATTGATTTGTTCCAGAAAATCCCAGGAGGAGGAAAGAACCGAAATCATGACCATTGGGAAGTTGACCTTGACAAGCTTGTGTTGAGAAGAGTTCACCACAGAAGTCGGAAATGTGTTTTTGCAGCATCATCACTGCCATTGCCGATGCCTGAGGACCAGCTGGTAGGTATTCAGAGGACGTACTACGTCGATGCTGTTGATGAAAGGCCAGTCGATGAGATTCCAAGGGACCAGTTCAAGGTCCATGTCAGCGAGTTCGGAACCCAGACCGCGCCATTGAGGCGTCATTGGAAAGGGTTTACCGAATTGCCAATCAAGCAGCTCTACATGTATGATCATCAAGGTAATGCCATTGCGAGCTTATCAGATCTAGGTAAAGAGTTGTGGGAAAAGGTGAAAGACCCCTTGTCAAGATGTTCGGATGATGAGGTTGAAAGGTTCTTGTCATCAGTTCAAGAGGGGGTACTTGAGTATAGCAGGAAGGTTCCAAAGGAAACCGAGGAGTCCAAGTTCGACGCGAAGGCCGATTCGTGCAAAGTGTGGTTTGGAGGTAGATGGATTGTACTCCGAAAGCCATCAAGAGCGACTTCAGATATAGGTGCAGGTCCATTAGATGTGGATGCCACGTTCGAGGGAATGCACACAGAGGTCATTGCCCTAGAGAAGCACAGGACAGGTCAGGTCGTGAATAAACATGAAGCGCAAGAGTATTGCCAGATGCATGGTATCCGAATCATCTCAACCCGATGGGTAGTTGTAAATAAGCATGATGCTATCAAAGGAGACATCGTTCGATCGAGACTTGTTGTCCGTGATTTCGCCACAGGTCCGTCAGCAGCCGAATTGGGCGTTTCAAGCCCTACCGCGTCATCAGAGGCGTTGAAGGTTGTGTTGTCTTATCTTGCTCAGAAATCAAGTTTTCGAAAGAAATCAAAGAAAGGAGGAGTAGGAAAGACAGCATGGGTTTTAGATGTAAGTACAGCATTCTTGCATGCCCCCGTGATTCACCCAGCGGTCGTTTCGTTGCCGACTGGGATGGAAGATGAAGACGGAGAGCCTTTGTTTGTCATTCTTGAGAAAGCGATGAACGGACTTCGTTCTGCAGGAATGTCATGGTATCGTCACCTAGCCGATTTGTTAGATCAAGAAGGTTTGACAGCGTGTGTGACGGAAAAGACAATCTTCGCCGGAAGATACAGAAAAGGAGTTGCAGAGACGGAAGAGGAGAATCACTTGATCGTTTTGATGTACGTTGATGATTTGTTGGTTGTCGGAGACGAT
>CAXAMN010017446.1:453747-469631 GCA_963970005.1 Durusdinium trenchii
GCCTGCGGGCTATCTTGCAAGGACCCATCGCTTCCGCATACAGAGAGCCGGTACTGAGATTGACTGCTTTCGCCTCATAGATCGCACAGTTGAACTGCCCAATATAGAAGGGACACTTCGAGAGGCAGCGGTACACACCAAACCACAAACCTCCGCGTCTAGTAGTCAGTAAGGCAGGACCACTGTAAAGACAGTTTCTATGAGGCAGTGCAGGTAGGCCCGGCGGTATCCCAAGATACTGTCGCTACTCACTGAATCAAGGGGTAGGGAGCTATCATGTCCAATAGCTAGTATCTTGACATCGGACACACCTGCTACTGCTGTAGGACAGACTTCACAGGCGCCCGGTTGGGAGGTATAACACTCCTAAGTGGTGAAAGCACTGCAGAAGGAGGTAAAAGCAGTTCATAGGAGCCCCAGGAGGTATCCCAAGATGCTGTCGGAAGTATAGCAGAGAAGGTTGCCATAGGTAACTACTGTTTATCGTTTCCCTGAGTGCTGCCTATGATCCACCTGGCAGGCAAGGACACTACACGAGGGCTCTGCCCGCACGTCGGCTCAAGGCGCAGCCTGAGGGGACTGCAAGAGAGGGCTGCCAACGGCGGGACAGTCCCCCACAGGGCAGAGGGTGCAAGCAGAACCGTGCGCCAAGCACAGCAGGCTGACTGGGATGAAGACAGCTTACTTCGACTGTACCTTACCACGCTGGCGGGTACGGTGATACAGCTCCAGGTCCCTGTCAGCATCTACCACACGTGGGAAATGTTGGAGGAATACCTAGTTGAGCACCTGCCGTGCATTAGTCCCATCGAAACGTTTGGGTGTGAACTCACCTTACTCAATGCGGATGCTCAGGTGGCGCTTCAAGACCCTGTGCAGGAAGAACTTTGGAATACCAATCACTTCTGCCTGATTGTGCACGAATGCTTTCGGTGTCTAGAGAGGCTTGATTATGAAGACTGCCCGAAGGCGATTCGAGTCCCTGTCTCTGAGTCAGGTATTCTTGAAGCCAAGGCCTTCCACTCGACCACGCGAGTCCGCCACGCCTGCTTAGATGCTGGCTTTAGTACAATAAGCCCGCAAGGTGGCGGTATTGCCACTCCCTGCGGATCGTTAAGCTGCCTGATACGGTTGTGACGTTAGGATATGCAGCGTTGCAAGGATGTTACTCCCTACAGGTAGCCGAAATGCCGGGATGTGTGGAGTTTGGTGTTCGAGTATTCTCCGAATGCTGTGCGTTGGAGAGTGTCGGTAACATTGTCGATGGAGGCAGCCATCTTGCGATTGGAGCCATCATCAGTCAATATGCCTTCGAAGAATGTGCTAAGCTAGCCCACCTATCCCTACCTCATGTGCGAGCAGTGGTGGATAGTAGCACACTCACCTCCCCGCAGGCAGGATTACCTCAAGGGTGCTTCTTCGCAAGCGGCATCCAGCAAGTGGAACTTGGAGAGGATACATACCACATAGGCCATAGAGCTCTTGAAAATTGCAAAGTGCTTACCCGGGTCGACCTTTCCAATACGGGCATTCATATCCTACATATGCACACTTTTGCGCAGTGCCACAGCCTAGTAACAATCCGGCTGCCGAACTGCCTGAGTGAAATTAGGGCAGAAGTGTTTGTGGGTTGTAAAGCCTTGGAGAGGCTGACTCTTCCGGGCAGCATTCGTTATCTGGGATATAGGGCCTTTGGGGATTGTACAGAGCTCTTCTCCCTTGAGTATGCATGGAGCAAGCAGAAGGCATGGCGATATCCGTATGCTGCCGACAATGCCTTTGAAGGATGCCTCAAACTGACCACCCCTAAGTGGCTCCATCGCATCCCGCCTAAGGATAGCGATTGGATTGCCCCTTGTTGTTGACAGAGTTGAATGAACGCCTAGCAACAACTCCTAGAGTAGTGCCAGGCCTGAGTGAGCATGGACGGTTACCCAAGTAGCTGCCCCTCTGCACTGTGAGGCTCAAACCCCCAGTAGCTAGTACAGGCACAGGGAATAATACTGCCATGCATTGTGACATGGAGTCGCAAACGAGCTCACTAGTCAGCAATGAACGACAACTAGTGGTCCACCTGCAGTTAACTTCTCTCTCAGGAGAAGAATACCAAGTCATTGTCGACCTCCAAGAATTTGATCGTTTTGACGAGTTTGAAACTGCTGTCCTGGAGCAACTCCCTACAATAGGAGGCACCAGCACATTTGGTTGCGAACTCACCTTTGTTAGACAAGACACCGGGCAGCTCCTGCGCAGTCCGGTATGGGACACCCTCAGAGACTGTAACCACTTCCAAATTGTCGTCCGCCAATGCAGTCATTGTGCAGAGCACAAAGGCCAGATGAGAAAGAACGCAAAAGCGCTCCAAGTCCCTGTCACCCGTTCAGGGCAGGTGCTCCCGCGCTTTCACGCATTCGAGTGACATCAGACACCTACAAGTTGAAGCCGGCGTACACACCGTTGGGGAAGCGGCCTGGCAACGTTGCACTAGGCTTCTCATAGTGCACCTGCCCAGCTCACTGCTATGCCTGCAAGAAGGAGCCTTCCGATGTTGTTACGCGCTCCACACAGTCACAGCCCCGGGGTGCATTGACTTCGGTTGTTGGGCTTTCGAGGAGTGCCACGCGTTGGCCTGGGTTGGAGACCCAGACCAAAGAAGCAATCAATTAGCACCGCAGGCGAGGCTCAATGTCCGAGCTTTTGAGAAATGCCGTACCTTGCGGACAATTGGCCTGGAAAGGACTAAATATAACCCACGATACCCGAATAGGGTCATCCCAGAAGGCTGCTTCCTAGGGACAGGGCTGGAAATGATTGATCTCCCAGCTGACTTCAGCTGGATCGGACCAGCTGCCTTTGAACACTGTACAAGGTTGCAGACGGTGGACATCTCCCGCACTGGCATTCAGGAAATCGTAGGGAACGCCTTTGCAGGCTGCACCCAACTACAGTGCCTCAAACTGACCAAGACCCTGAGACGCATTGGTCGAGAAGCCTTCATGAAGTGTAGCTCACTAGAAGTCCTACACACTCCACCCGCCTTGCTATACATCAACAAGCGAGCCTTTGCTGACTGTACACAGCTCTGCAAACTCGTCCGAATGGGCAAGAAAGGAACTTGGAGGGGACCTACGTAGAGCACAACACTTTTGAGATGTGTACCAAATTAACACTCCCATCGTGGATTCGGTCTCTTCCCAAGCCAGATGCAGTGAAAGAAGAGTGGGAAGAATTCATGATCAGTTGTGCAGAAGCCACTCTGAGTGATACGGCACGGTCGTAAAAAGCATGTGATGACCTGGGAAAGCTAACCGTGCCACAGTACCACTGGCCCAGTGGTAGGATTGCAGAAGGTCTATGCCTTTCGACCCTTCTGCCGGCCTTGCCCGCGCCACTGAGTAGATAGCCAGCTCCCCTGGCTGCCTTCCAAGAGGTGGTCAGGGATGATACGGTGTACAGAAAACTAGCACTGGGAACAGCGACGTTTCACCCTTGTGTTTCACCTAGTTCATGGGGCTTGCATGATAGACCGTACTCTGAAGCACTCGAGTGACCCAGGGCTGCAGCGGTACCTTCTGCGGCGCAACTCCACACCGCGCCTGCTTTTGTGCCTGTGCAACGGTCATGTTGGTGCTTTGATTGAAATGGATGGTCCAGCTTTGCGATGAGACCAGGTCTGTTCTGTGTCATTTCTCTCATTGACGCTGTCACCTGGTCTCTCGTGCTCCTTGCCTCCCCCGCTGGGGGAGGCTGTGTCTTGCTTGCTGCTGCTCCGACCCTCACGGTGCCACCGCTTGTCTTTGGCATGTCTTCGTAGCAGCCTCCTTTGAATTCTGTCTTGGGACGCAGTTGCAATACTTCCAAGCCTCAATTGCAAGCCAAGTGGAATGATTGCAGGGGCTGAAGTGAGAGGCCAGGTATCAATCCTGAACCTCCTACTACCTCTCGCTAGTCCAGGGTCTTTGCTCCACATGGCTGGGCGGCATCCCAGTTCGCTATGACCAAGCCAAAGACACGAGTAGACTAAAATTTTGCCTCGCAGGTGTGAAGCTATTGACACGGTATTGGTCACCTTGAAAATACCCACAAGGTCGTTGGCGCGTACGCATTCTTTGATACAAGTTGTGCCGTGCCTTGCTTCGCATGGACCTAGCCGAACCTGATTTGAACCTCACTCTTGCTTTCAGTTTGCTCATGCCTACGTATACGCTGTGCACCTTCGGTGGGATACCTTCCTGCCTATAAGCAGAAGGCAGCAGAATGCAGTTTTGTCCTGGACGTCCTGTACTGAGAGCGGCTTGAGAAGAATTCATCGCCCCGTTTCACTTCTGTGTTGGTCCTCGGATCTGCACCTTTTGCTCTTTAAGACTAGAGCGGACATGAGCCTGTTCTGCTTGTTTCTGTGGTTGTTGGTTTTTTGTTTGTGTTTTGGGTGGTTTGGGGGTTTTGGTTTGGTTCGGTTGCTCTCGTTTGTCAGGCTCATTTCCTCACACTCCTCATACGAATTCGACTCGGTGACTTGTGCCTCTCGGCACACATAGCGCCCCTACCCGTGCAAAAAAAATGATCCTCTTCATGGACCCCACCTTCGTGATGGAGGCGGTGGGGGGTGAAAGAGTGACTAGGGCGTACGCGGTAGAGGTGCAGACCGCTAGTGTCTTTTGCTCACGCAGAGTCTTATCCTATATCTCTTGAGCCTTATGGCAGTCAAGCATGGACACACTAGATAGGCCACTGGAGTGGAACCTGTACAAGTATGCCTATACATTTCAACAGGCACAAAATTCATGTCCACTCTTGCCTATTGCGTATGTCGCATACTCTTTTTCTACCGCAAGGCTAAAGCAGTCCAGCAAGCTCTAGTAAGCTGAAAAGGAAACTACGGTGCCCTGTACTTACCAATTCCAGTTTATTTCACACTTTAGAAAAGGTAATCTCTAGGTATACTAAATACAGTGAGGGAGCAATAGCTGACTCACCTCAAATACAAGGTCAAAGACAATGTACCTCGGCTGGAGACTGTATTGTTCACCGGCGAAGATACCGTGTACCGGCGCTCAATAGCCCTTAAATAGCCAGAGCTTCAAATAAATTTAAATTCGAAGGAAGGCGGCTTTCTTACACAGAGACCTGTAAAAGCAGTAAACGACACTCGCGTAACGAAGAACTAAAAATTCAAGACCGCACAAATTGCAGCGAATTAGGATGCCTTGCAAAATGCAAGGAGCGTCAACTCTCGGTCCGAGGAATGTTCTTCTCTAAAAGTGGTCTCGGCCGCTTCCATACACTGCATCAAAAGGACTCTTTCTCATTGACACCAAAAACAAAAAGGAAGGAGACACCGGCAAATGTATGTACAAAACTTGCACTACAAATGCAAACTTATGAAATGATTTAATCATCAACCATGAATGGTTGTCCATTAGAGGTCATCTCAAAAGAGCGACTGTGGTAGTTATCATCAGTTCTGAAAAACTGTCCATACCTACCTGCAGATAATAACCGTTTAGTAAACTGTATTTATCTGCATGCTAAAGCGTATAAACCTGGAATGCAGGAGTATCTTCTTTGACAAAAAGTTTCTCCTTGTTGCAAACCAGAGTTCATTAAAACTTCAGCCTGGCAACTCAAAGTCAAGCTTGGAAGCAAAGTATCAACTGTGATCAGAAGTATCTTCACTTCCTAGCTGCCATTAAAAGTTAGCCTTCGCTCTGAGTTTTATGCCGCTGCAGTCGATGAAGCTGCTTGATCAGAAGTTGGCGGCCTTCCTTTCTTTTTATTCTCTTTCTGTCTCTCCTTCCTCCGCAGTTTCGCCTCATGAAGAGTTGCTCCCATGCGATACTGTCTTCTGTCTCCAGATGAAAAGGAAGCTGGTCTGAGTGAGATAAACATTGGACCATGACTGTCCTCGTCAGTGGGCCTTGAGCACATAACCTCTGCGTCAATCATAGCAAAGTTCTCTGAAAAATTACAGATGAACTCCTTCGTGCTCACTGTGGAATTTGTATATTCCTCTTCACTCATTGAATGACCCCATTCAACAATGGTAGACAAACATGTATCTCCAAGCTGTGATCCCTGCTATTCTTCTTTCTCTACTGTGGAGTAATCTTCCCAGAGTTTATCAAAGTAATCTTCACACTGCTTGAGGACAAGTGAAGAAGAACTGTAAAATGTTCTGGGAATAGGTGCTTTGATACCAGGATCTGCTTTTACACGGGCTTCTGAAAACCTGCGGATCCAATGCTGCATGGTGCTATAATAATAGTTAGCCATTGGCTGCCTTTTGTACCCAGACATTCTGTAGGCTAAGCTATTTGCATCACCAGAAATGATGTCCACCTCATAGACAAAACATTCATAAAGCATCAATGCTGTCTGTTCTCCTGTCAGTGAGTGGGCATCCACAGCACGGTGTGTGTCAACATGATAATTACAGACTCTGATGGTATGCATGTTCGCTCGAGTAAGTGGAACACGCTGGTCCTCAAATTCAAAGTCTGCATCCTTGAAGTCTTGACGAGGCCTTGTTTCTCCAAAACAAATCTCATAGATAGCCCAAGTTACATCACGCTGTTGACAGTGACCAAGGTCTTGGTCATGTCCGGCAATGATCTTGATATAGCCATCTGGTGCCAATCTAGCCATCGCTGCAAGATTCTCCCAATCATTGAAACAAACTGTCCAATTCTTTTGCTCAATGAATTCCTTGGCAGGAACAAGGAGATGAGCTTCCTGGAGAATCACGACTTGTGCACGTAAAAAGAAGAGCATATTGAAGAAAAGGTTGTTCTCAAATTGCTCATATTGAAGTGACATGGCGCTCTGTTTGCGTGGCCTCATGGCACTATCAAGTCCTTGGAGAAACCTTGGCGTGGTGTACTTCTGACCACGAACCATGTTGCCATAGTTCCAGGATAAAAACGTCAAGGACTCTGAGCTGGCCAATAAGTTGGTTCCATATTGTTCTTCTATTCTTCCCTTGAGGAACCTTCTGCACAGCTCTTCTTCTTTATTCCTTCTTCGTATCCTCCAATTCTTCTCGAGCATGCTCTGCCCTTTCAAAGGCTTTTGGATCGACCTGATACTTGCCATCCAAATAACTGATGCGGTCATCATTAATGAAAAACCTCTTCAAATCATGCTCTGAGTCGTGTTCATAACAATCAGGTGGAGGTACTGGACAGACCTTTCGAATGGATCGAACAAAATCATCCTCGTTGATCCTCGACTGATAATGAGGATGGGAAATCTCACCTTTTCTGAAACAAACATGGTTCAGCAATCTTGCGTGAGTTTCCCTGAAGCATAGTTGATAAAAGCCAATACCTGGATCTCCTGTAAGCTCTCCAAGCAACCTCAAAGGTGAGGTATGCAACTCATAGGTATTGTTAGCATCCACAGGATCTTTATCAACAACTACTTCAGATGGAAAAGACTCTTGGATTTCGGCCTCCAATTTCTTCTCTCCATCACCCTCTCTGACCTCTCTTATCTTCTTCACCGCCTTCTTCTTCTCCTCAAGAGTTGCATCATCCTGAACTTCTTCATGAAAATGAGGATCAGGAATCTTATTCAGGCGGCTTCTCTTAGATTTCCGCTGACCTGAAGTATCCTCAAGGTTAGCATCCTTCTCACCTGATGGTAAGTACGATGCAGCTGAGTCCTCACCTATCTCTCTTGACAGAAAGTCTGGTGTTGACTCCTCCTTGGGTTCCTCCTGGTCAACTTCCATCTTTGGTCCCTCTGAAGGAAAAGCACCTGCATTCTCATCAAACATTTCTTCATCCTTCTCAGGTTCAACTGCAGGATCTTCTTCAGGGACTTCCTCTTCCATATCTTCATCTTTCGTCAACATCAGACTACCAGTGTAGATTCCACCAGCGATAGTGGAGACTCTTGTGTAAGGAGGAACTTTTTCACCTCACCTGCCTCAAAGGCTGGTTCTGCGACATTCTTGGTGAGCAAGTCCTCTACAAGATTTTCTCCCATAGTCCTTGGAAGAGGTTCTGAGGTCTCATGAAAATCTGTCCTCTCTGAACTGAAAACTTCGCAGTTTGTGCCTTGGTACTAGAGTGAATGTTCCAACAGCAAAACCCACACGTGGCCATTTTGGCTACAAGCCCACCCGATCTACCCTCACACCCTAGCCATTTTGGCTCAGGCCATTTTGGCTACAAGCCCACCCGATCTACCCTCACACCCTAGTGCTGTTTTTCAGCGGGGGGAGAGAGGGTATGTCGGATCCGCGTGGCCGTCAAGCCAAGAGGACCGAGAGGGATGCACGCCTCAGTAGCTCTTCTCGAGAGAAGCTGGGGAAGACTGCGGGCATCATGGCGGTCGGGGCTTGGGCGGCCAGAGTGGAGATAGCTAGGATGATAGAGCAGGGCGTTCCAAGTACAAAGATACTTGAGCTGATCCGAAAAGGTGAAGAGGGGGAGACCCCCCTTAGCACCACCGACGTACTGGAAGCTCCGTCCGGATCGGCCACTCCCGGGAGTTCAGTGTCTACCCCGGCGAGCTTGCAATATGAATCCCCTTTCTCGGTGGCAGGAGGGAGAAAGCCCTTCCCTAGTGGGAAGGAGTCGAGGGAGCCGTCGATCCCCTCAGTCTCTCCTTCTGACTCGTTTGGAAGGTACAAATCGAGGGAAAAGCCTTGGGCCACTGGCGGAGAGCAGCAGGGAGTGTCCTTCAAGAAGAAGGCAACCCCTCCTCCGAGAATGAAAGAGGTCCATGAAACCCCAGAGGAAGAATGGGACTATGTACCATCATCGCCGCCAGAGGGTATTCCGGAAGGTCCTGGCGAGCCAAGTAAGGAGACTGGCTCCAAACCGGAGGGAGTGGATCCCCCTGGAGGAGAGAGGCGCCGTCGGCTACATTCCGAAGAAGTTACCAGCTAGGTGGGGCCCCCTCGAAGCTGAGAAACAAGAGAATTTCCGAGGTAGAAATGGACCTTGTCGATTCGGTTGTGGAGCAGGGCGAGATCAACGACGAGACTTTCTACATGTTGACAGAGCCTCGTTCAGCCGGGACGGGGTTGCGCTATGCTCGACTTATGAAGAAGTACCTAGCGGTTTTTGAATTGCGCGGAGGACTGGAGGGAGCCACACCGGATCCGTTCGGTGTTCCATTCCTCCAGAAGTATTTGAGACAGCTGATGTTAGACGAGGTGGGCTTTCGTACACCACAAAGCCTTCTGTACGCTATCGAGCATTTCGCGGGTATTTTTGGCTTTGAATCACCGGGATCCAAGCGCCCGAGGATCAGAAAGCTAGCAGCGGACTATGCTGCAAAGGCGCCGGAGCGCTCTCCAGCCCCACACTTCGAGGTGGACTTCCTGGATTACTTGGAGGGTGTGGTCCTCGACGATGAAAAGGATTTACAGACTCGGGTCGCTTGTGGGAAGCTCAGGCTGTGTATTCAAGCAAGCGTCCGCCACAGTGATCTGGCAGGCACCGCCATGGAGGATATTCAATGGTGCCGGCCAGTGGGAAGGCCGGAGGTCCTTGGCCTTCGCGCTAGAGCGGCCAAGACAAAGTCGGGGCCGAGGCCGTGGGCAGCAGCCTGGGTGGGAGTAAACCCATCCAGGGATAGTTGGTTGTTTGTCTGGGTCGACCTGCTTATCAAGATGCATGGACCTCGCTGGAGAGAGCATCGCTTTGTGGGATGTGCCTCCGACGGTCAAGGTTGTGTCCTCCCCTGATCACCGAAGACAACCTAGTTGTGAGGAAATGTCTTTCTGATGACAGGGAAGCCGGCGTAAAGACCCCTCTCGATGAGAGAGCCATTATGAAGCTGAGATGGCACTCATGCAAGAACACCTTACCAACTTACATGACGCATTTCGGTATTTCCCCTCGCACCGTACGGCATCAGGGTGCTTGGAAGAAACCTTCCCAAGCGATGCCAGATCTGTACCTGAGGGAGGCACAGACTTTGGTTATAACAGCTCAATGGCAGGTATTGGATCAGATCCGAAGAGGAGCAACAGTGCAATCCCTCACCGGAGAAGATCTCGACTTCAGGCCAATGCGACCGGATTGGAGCACAGTGTCGGATCTCGTCCTGGCGGGAAAAGTCCCCAGGAACTCGGATGGCGAGTCGCAGGTAGAAGCCATGCGGAAAGCTGTAATCTGTGCCAATGACCCGGATAAGTTTCATCCGCAGGTGCAGACGCAGCGAGCGCCCGTGTCCGTGGACCTTCGAGAGGAATTACGCGGAGCTGAAGAGAGCGACGAAGAGAGCTTAAAAAGGGTGGTTAGCAGGGAGGCAGAATCAATCGCCTCTATGGGAGACGCACGATCTGAGTTGGCATCCGTCACATCGCGAGCGGAGGACTCGGATGACTCTTCGCTAAACCCCGAAGCTCATGATGTGGAGTTCTACCCAACCTACATTCAGCTTGCAACTGGACATGGGAAGGTGCACAAACCTGGACCTGGTGAAAGGGAGGATTTCCCCTTTTGCAATGCCAATGGAAAGCGCTTCGTCAGGTTGGCACTGGATGAGGACTGGGGAACTGACTACTCGCTCTGCGAGCGCTGCTTTGGAAAGGCAAGGGGCTGTCCCTTGCTGTGCGACTACAAGCAGGAGAAGGATGGTTACATGATCAGGTGCTCGAGACGATGCAACCCGAGTGCGGTGGCGGACCACAAAGACCCATCCGACCGAGGTTTTGTACTGAGAGCAAAGGAGCATAGGTGCATGTTTCATAGTCTTCTGAAAGAGGACGTCTCACCCTGGAAGCTGGACGCTTGACGATCCGATTGCGCATTTTAAAATTAAAGCGCCGGTCGATTTTTATAGAACCATGTAGCCATGCGGCCCGGTTCCATGAGGTCGTTCCCATGAACTGATCGAAGTGGAATTTTGCTACGCTTCGATCTTATGGGTTGTCCCATGAAGTAAACTGGAGGACCACCAGGGGAATCCACGACCATTCGGTTGGACGTGATCGTAGGCGCACCTAATGTGAGACGTGTGTGCAAGATGTCCCTCGGTGAGCCATTTTCGTGGCCCAAACCGGGCCGTACACCCAGCGCCCCGACCGGGAGGCCAAGAGTCACAAAGGTCCGGATGTCAGACGCTAAGTCTTCCCTCGCCTTTGGTCGTGCTGCATCGAGCTTCGATGTACACGAGTCTGACTACTTGGTGCTGACCCTAGATGGGATCACCACATACGAAGCCATGGCTTTTCGCTTTCCGACCGCGTCAGACTTTGACGAGTATCTCCGAAAGCACTTGCGCACCCGTGCGGCCTACAGAGATCCCAGTGGAACAGTTACGGGATTCTCGAAGAGTGGGGCAGAAGCATGGGAGACGTACAAGTCTTCGGAAGATGTAGGATGCCTGAGGAAGCTTTGGACCCTGGCCACACAGGTCTCCAAGAGGAACCTGGAGCGCATGGCTGGAGACGATGGAGAGACTAAGACAAAGGTCACAGTCGCCATCAGTCAAGAGCTGGAAGACAAGGCAGTGAACAATGCCATGCCACCTCCAGCATCGGACAGGGAGCGCCCTTCCCTATTTACGCTCACGAAGGTGCAGAACAACTTTTGTCCAGGAGGAGCCTTCCAACACCTCCCATGGGAGAGTTTCGTGAACATGGAGTGCGAGTCCAGGTTGAGACGGGCAGGGAAGCTCCCTAAGGACAAGAAAGAGTTGATCCTGGACGACAAAAAGATCACCCTGAACAGTCGGGACGAAGACTTTCCGGAGCCGCCAAGAATCTGCGACTTGCTGACCTTGAAGGACGCGATGGATCTACGCAGCAGGGCCTTCCAAATGCTCGATGTCGCCACCTATCAGGACTTTGAGCAATACAACAATCGAGTTATGGGCTTGCTGAGGGCGACGGTGGCTGAAGGCATGAGGGCCCCAACAATCAATGAGGCCCGTAGGTGTGATAGGGAGATCATGACGGAGATTCTGAGGGTCGTGGCGAAAGGCTCAGGCACGGTGGGTGCAGGTCTGAGGTTCTTCGCCCAGGCCGGAGAGGGTGAAGGGTTGTGGCGTCTATTGGACGCCCAGCCCGAACACCTGCCGGATCAAGGGAAGGAGAAAGACTCAGACGCAAAGAAGTCACACCGTGAGCGATCCCCATTGAAGAGGAAGAGAGGCATGGAAGAGGATAAGGGCGTGCACGAGACTCCAGAGAAGGCCCGCCTTTGCATGATCTGCAAGAAGCGTCATGAACCTCGACGCCCAATTCCTCCTGGATGGAGGAAGGAACAGAAGGAAGCTCAGAAAGCCAAGGCAGCCGCGGCGAAGGCAAAGGCAGGAGCCTTTTCCGGAAAGAAGGGCTCAGAATAGGGAGCCGCTCGTCCCACAGCGGATGCAGCCGCCGCAGTCGGGATGAGAGCATCTTCCAGAAAAAGGGTTGCGGAGCCTTGGGATCTTCTTCGTGGGAAGGACGTTTTTAGAGACGAATCCGAACTGAAGGTCAGTTTGAGGGATGCGAAGGTTGCGCACTGGGCCCCTAATTGTTGCACTTTTTCGAGGGCAAGGGAGAAACCCATTCCGGGAGTCGCGAATGCTCCAAAACCACTCCGAAGTGTGGAGCACCCCCGAGGCATTCCTGAAGTCGTATCCAAACTCCCTCAAGCAAAGAGAAGGAAACTCGACCTTGACACCAAGATGGCTAATATGGCCGCTGAACATTGCCTTGTTGCCCATCGCGAAGGTCGCTACTTCAGCTTGGAGCACCCGCGGAACAGCTTGGCAAGAGGCCTAGAGTCTTGGAGCCGACTGGAGGGGGAGGAGGGAGTTCGATCTACTAGCTATCATGCTTGCATGTTTCACCCCTGTAGGCGTAGGAAATCCCAGATCTTAATTCATAACATCCCTGGCTTGGAGCATTTTGTGGGGCTCGAGTGTCGATCTAGTTCGCTTTGCTCCAAAACAGGAACCCCACATCAATCCTGGAAACCGGAGACGAAGGACGGGAAAGTGCTTTCGTTCGCCACCTCCGAAGAGCGTGAATACCCTGAAGAATTTTGCAGAGCATACGCACACGGACTGGCTAGAGCTTTGGGGAAGGCCGAAGCCTCATTTGTGGAAATCTTTAGTGGACCCAATGCCCCCCTCTCTTTTGCAGTTGCCAGGGTCTGGAACACAACCGTGGAGGGGGGGAGAGGGCAGCTCTGTTCTCGAACTTCGAGCATTCAGAAGCTTTTACCCTTAGTTCAGGCCTACCCCAGACGCCGGAGCATTCGCCTGGTTTCGGGGATAGACCTGAACAAGGAGTCAAGAGGCGCCGGGCACTGGGTGCGTCAGGCGACCCCATTCCCTCAGATTCGTACGAGAGCAAACAGGTCGCACAGCCTGTAGAAAGTATTTATAGGAGGCATGCTACAGAGGCCGGGAGTCAGCCCAGCTTTGGGAAGAGATTACAACTCATTCCGGACGGCTTGTATGACCCAGGGAGACACCTGGAGTTGGCCAAAGCTCTGGCTCATCCTTTTGACTCCATATCCACCTTGAAGGTAGCGCATGCTGAAGCGTTGGAGAAGATCAAAGACTCTCAAACGCTAGTCGCAAGACGTTTAGACTCCCTCAAGATGCTTCGGTCTTGGCGTGAAGAGCTCAAAGAGTCCCAGACTCGAGCGAATAAGTCAGCAGCGTGGACTGCGAAAAAGTTGGGTACAAAGATCAATACCTTGCTCATGGAGAGGGTGCAGACACTCCTGGACATTGAGGATAAATTGGTCCCCAACCTTTGCCTACAAGGCATGCGTATTACCGGAAGAGCTCATGAATCCCCATTCTTCGAGAAACTAGAGGTGCCCCCGATAATGTCTTGGGAGACCTTCCTCAGTGGGAGTGAAGAGAGATCACGTGCAATGATCCGAAGGGTTGAGTATATGGCGCGTCGCGGTTCCCCACAACTGGCCCAAGCCATCTGGGAGAAGACGCAAAAAGAAGTGCAAGCTGGTACAATGGGACCAGCCATGACTTTGGAGGAGGCGCAGTCGTTGTATCCTGGACGCATCCAAGTGACCCCTAAGCTTTGGCCTGGAGCAGGGGATAGACGCGAGCGGTGCCCCCAAGTTTAGGAGGATAGACGATCACTCAGCATCAGGAGTGAACATGGCTGCTTATAGGTTGCAAAAGGTGCCCATGGCAATGGTCGATTACGTTGGCGTTCTTGTTAGAGCACTCGCGCAGCAGACGGACCAGATCAGCTTAGCCGCAGAAGACATGAAGAGCGCCTACAGGCAGATACCTTTGGCGCCTGCTGATGTACGCTTCGCTTTAACGGCAGTGTATAACCCAATCAGCAGCCAGGTCGATCTGCGCGAGATGTACGGCCAGCCGTTTGGAGCAGGACATGCCGTGCCAAACTTTTGCAGGGTGGCCGAATGGATAGCACGCTTGCTTCAGAAGTTGTACTACATCCTTGTCGATCATTTCTTTGATGATTTCTTTGTAGTGGAACCCGAGATCACCATTCAGTCTGCAATAGCCTGCTTAAAGGAGAGCTTTAATTTGCTTGGGTTCCAGTTGGACCCTGAGAAATCTCAACCACCATCGGAGCTCTGCAGCATTTTGGGGGTAGTCTTTTGTACCCAAACTCTGCACCAGCAGCGCATTATTACAGTGCATGCCAAAGAAACACGGGTCGCTTTTCTGAAAGAAGCAATAGAGAAGATTTTTCAGAATCGACGGATCTCCCCTCACCAGGCAGCCAGCCTGGTCGGGAAGTTTCAGTTTTTGCGCTCTACGCTTTTTGGAAAAGTGGGCCGTTGCTGCACAGGAGCCCTGCGCAGAAGGCAATATGCCTCCTATCCAACTGAGATTCTCACCCAGGAGTTGGAACAAGCTCTGGAGTTGATGAGCAAATTTCTCTCTGAAAGTCCTTCTAGAGAACTTCGCATACATCATCCTGCTCCCGTCTTGCTTTATACAGATGCTTCCGACGTCCCGGAAAGAACACCCCAACGAGCCGTTGGCGCATACATCTTTGATCCTTTAGACAAATTTCAAGCCTACACAGCTTGGGCCGTGCCCGACTCCGTAGTCGCAAGATGGTTGCAGCGGAAGTCTTTTATGGGCCAGCTCGAACTGCTCGCCGCACCGATAGCTTTTCAGACATGGGCTACTCGTCTCCAAAGTCGTTCGATCATCCACTTTTGCGATAATGACAGTGCCTCCGCGAGTCTAATTAAAGGCTACTCACCGAAGGTGGATAGCAGTTCCCTCGTCGGAGACTTTTGGTTGCTTGTTGCTCGCTCGCGCGCTTTTGTCTATATCGATCGAGTGGAGAGTAAATCGAACTTGGCTGACGGCCCTTCTCGTTTTTCATTTTCAGAGGTCTTGAGCTTGGGGGCCGTTTGGACTCCTCCTGATGCCGGCGTGTTGGGGGGGCCCTCATCCCAGTTCGGCGCTCTGGAGCAGCGGGGGGAGAGTTAGTCGACAACAATACCCCAGAGCACCTCTCAGATACCTTCGGGCAGCGGGGGGAGAATGCTCTGGGTGTCGACTTCTCGGGTGAGAACCTCATAGGTGTAGGTCCACAGCAATTGCGCATGGGATTGAGATGTGGATATCAACACCATGAGGGGGTAGCGCCACGTTCCCCAGGCCAACGCAGACCTCGAGCACTGTGAGAGGAAAAGATTGTCGGGTGGAGCGGTTTTGGAATATTCGCAGTTTGTGCCTTGGTACTAGAGTGAATGTTCCAACAGCAAAACCCACACGTGGCCATTTTGGCTACAAGCCCACCCGATCTACCCTCACACCCTAGTGCTGTTTTTCCCACCCACCCACCCGGGGAGAATGCTCTGGGTGTCGACTTCTCGGGTGAGAACCTCATAGGTGTAGGTCCACAGCAATTGCGCGTGGGATTGAGATGTGGATATCAACACCATGAGGGGGTAGCGCCACGT